>CM050217.1:24525000-24572500 GCA_027475355.1 Coilia nasus
ACGTGATTCCTCTGTATTTGTCATACTCTGCTAGCCCTGTAAGCACCTCAAACAGTGCTGGACTTCAGTAATTAACAATAAATATAACCCAGGTCTGTAACTCCCTGGCACTTACCCCTGACAAAAGAGAAGTTATTATAAAGGACAAAAAAATACTATACCCATACGATTACTAAACTTTCCAAAAATTCTTCCTGCAGATGTCAAAACTCATCCTCAACACCATTCTGCCAGTTGTCCGCCCCCTGCTGGACCCATACCAGTTTGCCTACAGGGCCAGCAGGGGGACGGAGGATGCCGTGGCTTGCCTCCTCCATCCCCTCCTTCAACATCTGGAATTACCGGACAACTTCGCAGCCATCCTCTTCGTCGACTTTAGCTCAGCCTTCAACACCATTCAACGCCACCAGATGATCAAGAAACTCAGTCATCTTAACATTCCCCCTCCACTCATCCGCTGGATCCACAACTTTCTCACCGATTGACCACAGGCCGTCAAGATAGGCACAACCATCTCATCCACCATCATCACCAACACTGGAGCTCCACAAGGCTGTTGCCTCAGCCCTTTTCTCTACACCCTATACACCAACGACTGCACTAGCCCATCTCCCATTACCACATATTTCAAGTACTCAGACGACACTGCCATCCTAGCACTACTCAGCAATAATGACTCAATCACAGTCTACCAACGATCCATAACTCACTTCACTCAGTGGTGTACGGACAACTTTCTGGAACTCAATGGGCTCTATTTTCACGATCATATGCGCATTGTCTAAAGTCTGAAGCGCAAGTTGCTTTGGGGGCGTTCCCGACACAATTTGGTATTTTGACGGCGCCAAAAGTGAACATTGCGCCAGGCGCATTGTTCAAAAGGGTTGGTCTTAAATTACTCCATTAGTCATGAGTGTGTAACATACAATTAACCAATGAGAATTTATACTCTCACTCCCTTTAAGAGCCAGCGGGCGCATTGTCCATGGTCTGTCCCTATTACGATGGAGGATTTACCCGGACGGGAGGAGCTTTTCGGTGGAGGAGACCGATCTGCTCGTGCATGAAGTAAAAGCGCGTGAGCAGTTAATATTCGGGGATGGAAAGAATCCCCCCAAACCTCCGTGGGTCAAAGAAGTATGGGAGGAAATATCTTCAGTAATTTGGCAAGAAGAGAACTTTCGAACAGTGCCGAAAGCGGTACAACGACGTTAGAAGACAGGGAAACAAAAGCTTTAAACTCAAAGGAAACATAAAAAATAAACGGAAGGTGGAGGTCCATCGAGTTTTCTTTTTGATGATTTGTCCATTTCATTTCTTACAACTTGCCACGCTGTTTATTTAAAATGACAAAAGAAATCGTAAATAAACTGCAGAACATTGCAATCGCTGTTTATTTAAAACGACAAAACAAAACGTAAACTGCAGAACATTACTATAAACTGCAAAACATTGCTATACTCTCATTATTTGTGCCTGTTTGCTTATTAACACATAAAAATACATGGCTATACAGGCTATACATGTTGCAACTTTTCTGCCAGTTCAGCTTGCCTCTCTGGCGCAACAGCAGATGCATCGGGGTTCAAAGCGTTGTGCGCCCCTAAAATAGCTTTTCAGCCTTGCGCGACTGACAACTGACAAAAAACATGGTTTGCGCTGGTCTATAGGAAAATGGTTTTTGCGTCCTCATAATAGCATCTGGTGCGCTTTGCGCCAGCCCACACCTCTTCTTTTCGCTGACACGCCCATCACGGCGCAATGTCAACAACGTGATTTTTTTGCCTGAAAAAATGAACGATGCGCTGGCACAGAATAGCAATGACAGCATGCGCATGTCGCGAATGCACAATGCGCCGCGGCAAAATAGGGCCCAATGTGTCAAAAACAAAAGAACTGGTTTTTCACAACTTGCACTCACCCCCTCCTGGTCCGGTCTCCACCTCCATCCACAACGAAAGGGTGGAACAGGTCAACCACTTCAAATACCTGGGACTCACCATAGACAATAAGCTGACATTTGATCAACACATCATCAACACACACAAAAGGTCCCAACAGAGGCTATATATTATCCGTAAACTCCGTGCCCTCTCTGTTGCCCCCCACCTCCTGTCTCTTCTGTACTCCAGCATCATCCAACCCATTCTACTGTACTGCTCACCCTGCTTCTACAACATGCTCTCCGCCAGCAACAGAAACAAACTCACTAAAATCACACACACCGCATCCAAAATCAATCACCCCACACCCAAAATCACTGATCTCAACCTCAAAGCAGTCACACGCCTTGCACATTCAATCACCAGAGATCACACCACCTCACTTCACTCACACTTCACACTCCTTCCGTCTGGACGCAGGTACAGGACACTAAGATGGAGACGGGAGCGTTTCAACAAAAGATTTGTCCCATCTGCCATTACTGCACTGAACAACCTCTGACAATAACCCTGCATTGGCCCTCCTGGAAGCACATACGATTTCTGTTACAAATGTCTGTGTGTTTGTGTTTTTATGGTGTTATACGTTGTCTGCTGTCATCAATGTTATGTTGGCTGTGACAAGTCTTGTGACAGCGGTGAAAACAAATTTCCCCCTGGGGACAATAAAAGCTATCTATCTATCTATATATCTATCTACAGTTGCTCACAATTCCCTGAGATCCTGTGGTAGGGTATAGTAATTACCTGTCGACTTGAACCTCTGCATCTCTCCGCTCCACAGGTCGCTGTCCCTCCCCATTCAGGTCTCTCTTGCTGCTCTTGATCAACTTTAGCACGGGCTCAATCTCCTTCAGCAAGTCATTGTTCTCCTCCACACCATTAAGGAGCAGTGGAGAGTTCCCACCTCCTCCTCCTCCTCCCCCTCCTCCTCCTCCCCCTCCTCCTCCCCCATCCCTGAGGAGGGGGTCCTGCTCTATGAGGGGGACGAGGGATCGCGGAGGCTCCTTGCGTTGTCCCGCAGCGGTCGCCATGGTCACGGAGAGGTTCTCGATGGCCCGCAGCTCCTTGCTGCTGGCGCTGAGGGGGGGCGGAGGGCCGCACTGCCGCTCGTAGGACTTGGAGGCGGGGAAGACGGGCCGGGTCACGCGCACGGTCCTCTGGTGGCCGTCGCCGCTGAGCGTGGTCTCTAGGTGCGTGGAGAAGCCCTCGGGCCCGCGCAGGATGAGTACGGCGTGGCTCTCGGGCGACACGTTCTTCAGCGTCTCCAGCGCCCGCTCGTAGCTCATGTCCACCAGCGGCTTGTTGTTGACGGCCAGCACGATGTCGCCCACCTGCACCAGGCCGCACTCCTCGGCGGCGCCCCCGCGGATCAGGTCAGACACGATGACGGGCGGCTTGCAGACGCGCTGCTTGACCAGGAAGCCCAGGCCGCCCACCTTGCGCTTGAAGATGCGCACGGAGATGATGTTGGGCTGCAGCTGCCGCACGGCGGGCTCTGACTCCTGCATGGGGCTGCTCAGTCTGTCCATCACAGCTCCTGACTACTGCTGCTGCTGCTGCTGCTGCTGCTGCTGCTGCTGCTCTGAAAGAGATGGAGGGAGAGGAGCGGACATTAGAGAAGGACAAAAAGAGATGGAGGGAGAGAAGAGGACATTAGAGGAGATAAGAAGAGATGGAGGGAGAGGAGCGGATGTTAAAGGAGGACGAGAAGAGATGGAGGGAGAGAAGTAGATGTTAAAGGAGGACGAGAAGAGATTGAGAGAGAGGAGCGGACATTAGAGAAGGACAAAAAGAGATGGAGGGAGAGACGAGGACATTAGAGGAGATAAGAAGAGATGGAGGGAGAGGAGTGGATGTTAAAGGAGGACGAGAAGCGATGGAGGGAGAGGAGTGGACAATAGAGGAGACGAGAAGAGATGGATAGAGAGGGGTGGACATTAAAGGAAGATGAGAAGAGATGGAGGAAGAGGAGTGGATGTTAGAGGAGGACAAGGAAGATGAGGTCAGTGGAGGGAGGAACATGTGGAGGGGATCAGAAAGGAAAACAGGAGAGGGGAGAGGGAAAGAGAGACCGGAGAAGAGGGGAAAGAGAAAATGTATGAGAGGGCAGTAAAGGTAAAAGAAGAGACAGTAAGGAGGGGGGGGGCAGAGAAGACAGGCAGAGGAGGAGGAGGAGGAGAGTGCAAGCAAAAGGAGGTGCAAGAGGCAAGGCAAGGCAAGTGTATTTGTATAGCGCATTTCATACACAACGGCAATACAATGTGCTTCACAAAAATAAAAGCAAAGGACAATATATAAAGGCATAAAAGATGAAGTAATTGTAGAAGCATAAAAGGTAAAACAAGTGTAAAAGCATACAAGTAAAATCATTATGTGGTAGAAGCATAAAAGGTAAAACAAGTGTAAAAGCAAACAAGTAAAATCAATATGTGGTAAGAGAAGTCACCCCACCGGGACTCGAACCCTGGTCTCCGGGGTACTAAGTGGGGCTCTGACTGCAACGCCAACGTACACTCAGAGGAGTGGACAAGGAGGGGGGAGCAGAGAGGAGGAGGAGAAGGAGGAGGAGGAGGAGGAGGAGGAGGAGGAGGACAAGGAGGGGGGAGGAGGAGGAGGAGGAGGAGGGGGGAGCAGAAAGGAGGAGGAGGAGGAGGAGGAGTGGGGAGGGCAGTGGAGGAGCAAGCAGAGAGGATGAGGAGAGGACAGCGGAGGAAAAAAGGAGGAGAAGGAGGAGAAGGAGGAAGATGAGGATGAGAATAAAGAGAGGGTAGAGGAGAGATGGGGGAGGGCAGTGGAGGAGCAAGCAGAGAGAATAAGGAGGGGACAGCGGAGGAAAAGAGGAGGAGAAGGAGGAAGATGACAATTAAAAGAGGGGTAGAGGAGAGACCGGAGAGGGGAAGGGAAAGAGAGGGGGAGCAGAGGAGGAGAAGGAGGAGACAAAAAGAGGGATATGAAAATGAGAGAGATTTTTAACCAGGAGGAGACAACAGGAGGTCAGAATGGATGTGGAGAAAGAAAGAGGGAAGGAATATGGGGGAGAGAACAAAGGGACCATAATACCAAATGACCAAAATGAGAGGAAAGGAAAGTGAGAAAGGGAGGGTAAGAAAAGGGGGGAAAAGAAAAGAGAAACGAACATGTGCGCAATTAGAGTGCAAGGAGAAGAGAAAGGAGTGGGAGGCATGGCTATAAGATGACAGGAGATAAGTGGATCTATTGTAACGGTACGTGGAGGCCGGGAGTCCACATACGGATTGGAGAACAGCGGATCAGAAGAGAAAGGGAGAGACTTGACAAAGTGACACAGCACGCCGAATGGACGCTTTTAGGGATTATAAACTAAGCAGTTGGTGTATCCGGAAATACTTCTTTTTTAATAGTTCTCCCTGTGATTAGAGACTTGTGCTGCTTCAGAGTAGCACACACTTTAACTTAGGATCTCTTTTGCGCGTGAAGGAACGTGCTAGGGTCGGGAGCAACAATAAGAAGAAAGACACTTTCGATCAAATCATCCAGTTTAGATAACAGGAAGAAAAATACAGTGGTGAAGTGGATGACTCACATTTAGCTCGACTTCAAAACTAATTCGGCGGGATTTACTTCATAACGAAACGTTTTTCAATGACTCTGTATGCCCTTTTACTCCTAGCTGTCCTGTGGCATTTATAATACAGGCACATAATTCTCTGGCATAAAGACACGGCAGCTTACTGGGCATTGAGGGCTGCATTTAAACTAACCAGTTATTTAATGACAAAAATCATTTGCTTGTTGCTACTAATCCGACCAAAGTCTGTTTGGGTCACATTTCAATAAGTTAGTCAGCCTAGGCGCAGTGACAACACAGAGGACACTGTCACGTTCATGAAGAATTCGGCGAAGTAATAGCCTACTACAGCCTGACAATTGTATTGTTACTTTTTTTGTTTGGCAGCAGGTGCTGTACGGATATAATATGTTTAATTTAAAGTGTATGCTTAAAGTCATGTCAAAAAGACCACGTACAATAAATATTGTTTCAGTGTAGGTTCACTGATCGCTATGACTCATTTCTTTCCACCTGTCACTGTAGCTGACAGTCATGTAAAACTGGTTCATAAATCTGCAAAACAATTAGTCTATCCGGACATTGAAGCTTTTCACAAACCGCTACATGACGGGTGTGTTGATCTTTGCCTTCAACTTAGTTCTTTCTCTAATGATATATTTAATTAAGCGATCAGCATCGAATGTAGGAAAAACAAGATCATGAATGAAAACTAATAATGCATCGTTACTTAGTATTTTGACGAATAACGTTATGGTAACATACTGCCCCTGGCTTGTATGACGTTATCAGTTTTTATTTACATATGAGCTATATATATGTGCTCACCCACTGCCAAATCTTCACACAGCAGGCGCAGTCGCTGCACGTGGAGAAAAGCCGCAGTTGCTTCTGATGAATGTGATGCCGTTCTTGTCAGATTTACTAAAAAGTTTTCAGAATTCTGGTCAGAATTTAAGAGGTCGTAATGTATCGGTTAGGGATGCGTTTAACAGACCCAAAACAGAAGCCGACGTTTTTAAGTCAGTGCCGAGTGCGAAATTAAATCACTAAGAACACACACTAGTTGCTCTTGAACTACGTGTCAAAGCAATGCCTGCCTACAATCTTCACTTCTGTAGAGTTATCCCAGACCATATTTGATGCACGGCTTTCAAACTTTCAAAGCACCCTTTTGGTATTAGTTTTACAATAAAATCGTTTCATGGAAATTAAAACAGTAGTGCTCACCTTCTCAAAAGAAAAGAACGGAGAATCTGAACTAAACGCCTGGATAGTCCACTCTTTTTATGATATCTTCTGTGCAGACCTCAATTCAGATAATTTCGTTCCTCCGATGTCTTGAGAATATTTGGCAGTCCAACTTGAAGCTGTCACATCAGAGAGGCTGCATGACTGAGATCCTCACAGCCGTTTGGCGCTGCGCTAAAATATGGAGAGGGGGGGAGACGGTTATGAGCTCGCAATGGGTCGTGCGCGGGCATTTATTCTGCGCTGCCTTCTCCTGTCATCAGAAGGACTGGTCTCTTCTGACGTACCACCACTTTAATGGCTCTGTTTACAACCTTATTGAGAGGGAAAAATGAAAAATTTAGAATATCATTACGAGTGATGGCCAATTATTTACCATGGTTCCTGCGTAATTAATAGCAGAGGTCGTCTGATTGGCGCAGTCAACGTTTGTTTAGGCTATTATATTGTCATTCCTAATAATATGTATTTTATATTATTGATTTACATCATTTAATTGTTCCAAATCATGTTTGATTACTTGGGTTGCCATAGTGTAACATCCAGGTGGACAGAAAGGTTGTTGTTATTGTTATTGTTTGTTTGTTTCATTTGCAATGTTCCCACATTTAGAGAATGTGCATGCTACAATGTGAGCCATGATTATGTGCATGATGAAGTAATCTTTCCAGCAATGGAAACTGACACTCACTTATCTCTTGTTTTTAGTGGCATAGAAATAACACATGCTTCAACACATTTCTTTAGTAACATAATCGCACTGAAGTTCATTTGATTGGAACAAAACACGTGTTTTGTGCAGGTTGGCAACAGTAACATCAAGGTCACTGAATATGACCTTTCTCATAATGATGTAGTGCGGGAGTAATCGTCATGATTTATTACATGTGTTCTAATACAGCCAACCTTTGGTCTTTGACTTAAGATGACCCCTCAATGCAGCCCCACCACCACCAAATACTCATCACACACACACACACACACACACACACACACACACACACACACACACACACACACACACACACACACACACACACACACACACACACACACACACACAGTTTCTGCAGATTCAAGGAAGAAAGGGGCCAGGGACAAGGGGCCAGTGCACAGTGATCGTGCTGGAGATTTGTCTTTGTGTGACGTAGGAGGATATCACACCCAGCTTGCTGGCTTTGCCATGTCATTATGTCAATCACTTCCTGCTTGAGTGCCACCATCTGCCCTCTAATAAAGGAAGGCGCTAGAGATGGATCACTGTACAGGCGATCTTTTCAGCCTGTGTGTGTGTGTGTGTGTGTGTGTGTGTGTGTGTGTGTGTGTGTGTGTGTGTGTGAGGGCCTGTGACAAAAATTACACTGTAAGCTTCTTGGGCTACCAGAAAAGATGTGTGTGTGTGTCGGGGGGTAGGGGGTCTGTGTGTGTGTGTGTGGTATCTGTGATTGTGTGTGTGTGTGTGTGTGTTGTCTTTGTGTGTGTGTGTGGGATGGGGGGTGGTCTGTGATTGTGTGTGCATGGGTGTGTGTGTGTGTGTGTGTGTGTGTGTGTGTGTGTGTGTGTGTGTGTGTGTGTGTGTGTGTGTCACTGTGATTGTGTACATGTGTGTGTCTGTGTGTGCGTGTGAGTGCTTGTGTGTAAAATGTATTAAAATCTACTCAGAGTCTCCTGACATTTCATCAGCCCTTGATGAACATACTGAACCACTGCTTTCCTCCACATTCCTCTGGTCCATGTGGCAGAGTAAGTGTCCTCAGACTCGTCATCACATCTGCATCCCAAGGGGCACGTGCACACCTACGTCATTATCACCTGCACATCTCTGAGGAGGAGTGATGATAAGGATGCTTAAGGCCAAATCGTTTTATCACACAGATAGCGAAGGTGACTTACAGCACCCAAGCTTACGGATGTCTGCTCGGCTGTCATTGTCTGTTTCTTCTCTCTCTCTCTCTCTCTCTCTCTCTCTCTCTCTCTCTCTCTCTCTCTCTCTCTCTCTCTCTCTCCCTCTCTCTGTCCTCACAGTGTGACTAAGACTGTTGCTATTTATGCATGACTTTTAATTGTTTCAAGCAAGATTTATGTGCTGTCACATGGTCTTGACTTGTGGTCCTGGGTTGCCATGGCAACTCCCTTTTTATATTGTTTTGAGTCAGGTAATCTTCCATTTATCTTGTGATAGTTGGTTAACACAGTCACTTTACTTCTTGTGAGTCACCCACAAAAAAATGAGTTGGCTGCCAAATTACACGCAACTAAAAATGTGACTCTCAGGAAGACACACAAAAACTTTACAGATTTCAGGGAACAGGGTATTTTCTTTTTTATTTTTTTACTTTGCTGTGGGAGTACACTAGCAAGGCACAGGTTCAGGTCCTCTATTACACACACACACATGAACACATGCACGCATGCACATACATACACACACACACACACACACATAAACACACACACACACACACACACACCATTCAATCCACACCCCCTGTGGAAACACACACCTACTCAAACAACTCGTCCTTCTCCAAGATTTCTTTCAGGGTCATAGCAAATCAGGGCCTTGAAAAACAGCCAGTTTCGATCTGGTCAAGGCAACATCCCTAAGCATGTAAAAAAAGCGACATGCGCTCACAAGATGCCACAACTGTGTTGGTATTTTTCATGGCTTGTGTCTTCAAGGCCAGCAGGAAGGAGGGAATGACTGTGTGTTTACAAAGCCCAACTGATGCACACATACAACACAATCTTCCAATTGAAGAAAACTGCATCAAATCACATTTGAAAGGCTATTTGGGATCATGCAGGGCCCTAGGGTTAGCTAGGAAACCTATCTGTGAGTCTGAGGGTTCTGGGACAGACACCCAGATATTGCAAGTGTGGTATTCTGTCCACAGACAGCGGGGTGTTTGAGAAAGTCTTCATTCGCCTGGTAATGACTCATTTAAGCACTTACCGACTTATGAAGATGATTAATTAACTCCAAAAAGTTGCATAGTGCTGCTTTAAACTACTGATCCCATACCGCTCCCAGGATTTCCAGTGGCATTGCTCCATTTTCAGTGAATACTCAAGCCTCCTGGTAAATTGCAGGATTATGAAAGAAATGAATGCAAGGTACGAATAGAAGACTCTGTCCATGTCTGTATCCACTTTCTGTGTTAAGTATAAACAAGTATAAACTGATAAACTTGACTCAAGTTGTGGGTGCATCAAAGATTTATGCTGGGATGAGGCCTCTATTCTATTATAAACATAATTTGTGTTTGAGAGGAAATGATGTTTAAACGAAGGACAGCTGACAGTGCTGATGGTCAACAATGTTTTATTCATGAGAAATGATCAAGAATATCTTACCATAACTTACCATACCGAAACTTGTTGGCGAATAGTGAATTTTCACAACTCCTACAACATACTAGCAGTATACCCAGACATGGCTTTTAAATTCACATATTATTATATATGTAAACCCTGTGCATGTACCTCACTGTTCTTATCCCTGTGTTATGTATATTTGTTGATATCTGTTCTGTGTACTCTGTATAGCACTTTGGTCATGGAAAATGTGTTTCAATGTGCTATAGAAATTAACTGTTACTGATACATAATATTGCTCTGTATAATCTCCCCACCACCTTTCAAGCTGTCATGTAAAAATGGGAGAACAGTATAACAGTCATGTTTACTCTAAGATCCTGTGCTGTATACTGTGCTGCCTGTCCCAGCATGCAATGCAAGATGCATGAATAAGCTATGAACTCATGGATCATCATGGCCGTTGTAGAGTATGGAAAGAAAATACGTTTCTGCAGTTAAACTGACCTCTTTTCATTAATTAGAACACATTTTTAGACAGGAAAGATTTTCGCAGTACCAGTAGAATCCAAGATGGCAGCACAGACATCCCAGAGGTCTCCCGGAAGTTTGGGAATGGAGCGTTGGTGGGTGGTGGATGGTAGGGATGTCTGGCATCAGTCTGAGACAGTGTTAAATCTAAGATTTACGTAAAGTTCCCAGCTTCAACACATCTCTGATTTGTGAAGAATACTGTATGTATCAAGCAGGGGTCTAAGGTCAAACAAGGTACAAAAGGCAGGTGCTTACAGTTAAAGAAAAACTACTACAAAGATATCAGAGCTTCCCCAAATTTAGCAGTTAGCATATTTTTAACTGGAACTGGTTGGAAACATTTCTTATTTTGTGTGCCTATAAAAAAAACTCTTTTAGCCTCTTTTTTATTTATTCATTGTGCATTGATAATATTCATTTTATTTTGTATTGTATTGTTTTTGTATTTATACACATATCATGTATTGTCTTGTAACATTTATTTTGTTCATCTTTCTTTAAACATTTAAAAAAAAAATCTTCCCTTTCAGTATATTTCAACCTTGAGGGTCTCAGATTTTTGGGTTTTGTGTCCAGGGATACCTCTGCCATGCAACATGCCTGCTTTTGAGACTAAATCAACACAGCTGACATTTTGGAGAGGGTGTTACAGTGGATTACCGTGCCTCTGCCTACACAAGTAGCACAACTGCACTGAAAATTAGACATCTGGTACTGTGGAACAGGTCTCTTCTCAGAAGGACAATCTTGACAAAACTAAACAACTTCACAAAAACACAGCATGTGAAGCAGCATGGATATCTGCCCTTTTCACTGATACTCCTGGCGAGACAAATCTATCTCAAAGTTAGTTTAAGCCACAAATACAGAGTTCAAACAGAGTTTGTTCATGCCACCTGGGGGAATCTTTCATATGCCAGCTGGAGCCAACATCAATCCTTTTCGCCACTCAGGGCAGAGCTCCCTTAATTTGGTTGGGCTTAGAGTATCAGTTGTCCTTCAGGATTGCACTAGCAAGGAAGGAAGACCTGAATGCAATCTGAAGGGAAACCCTCCACACATACATCAATACGTCTGTGTAGATTCTCATTCATCAATCAGGGCATGGTAGTCAAAGGAACTAAGCAACTGGACTTCTTTTTGGAGCTTGAAGACGTTTCACCTTTCCTCCAAAAGGCTTCTTCAGTTCTGGCCTGATGTTGGGAAACCAGGAGCTATATCTCTGGATCACTGGAGGTGAAGCTGTAGACTACACCCCCCATTCCATGACAGTCATTATATTCATCTTTATTTCCCTCATCCAAATAGAAATTCAACCAATTTAACTTTGGAATGGCCATGATTTTCAAAAACCGTTTTCAAGACCGTTTTGTCCTTTTGATATTGCAGTGCACTCTCATTTCATTTAAGCAGGGTGGGGAAAAGGTCGTTCTCATTGAAGAGCAAAATAAAAAAGAGAGGATGGATGCTGGCGGTCTCCCAGGCACTGAGTCCGTCAACCCAGTTTCTGCAATACTGTAAGAGTCCATCATATTGGGATGGGTGTGATTTTAGCTGTAAGTGACCAAAAAGACTAACTCAATAGAAATATTCAAGATAACACCATATCTGGGCCTTTTGCTGGCAACAGCACACCAAATCTGTGCCGGATGCGGGCTGGACGCGGCCCACCTCCGGCTCCTGCTCACTGGGTCCCCTGAGGAGAGAGTGGGAGGCAGACGAGACCTCCTGGTGTGGGGGGAGATGTGAGAAGTGTCTTCAGCTGCTTAGCTGCAAAGCCTGCACATTTCCATCCTCAGTCTTTTGTCATCATGTCTTGAAAATCACTGCAAAGTCATTTCAAAAGGATTTTGTTTTTTTTTATATGGGTCTACTACACCATACTAAGTGGATATGAATCATACCAGCAGTTTTACAAGGCCTGTGTGCAGGGTAAGGTATGCAGCCATGGTCATTGAAAGATTAAGAGTTGCAATTACCATCATATTGCATAGATGCTGAGCATTCCTTTAATCTATGACTATGAATTTAGACTAAATATTTTGGTGATCTGAGTGAAGATGATTTAATGACAAGTAGGTCTATACATTTTACATTTACATTGCACTTGTGTGTGAGTGTGTGTGTGTGTATGTGTCTGTGTGTGTGTGTGTGTGCATGTGCATTGTGTGTGTGTGTGTGTGTGTGTGTGTGTGTGTGTGTGTGTGTGTGTGTGTGTGTGTGTGTGTGTGTGTGTGTGTGTGTGTGCACGTGCATGTGTGTGTGTGTGTGTGTGTGTGTGTGTGTGTGTGCACGCATTTGTGTGTGCTTGCATGTGTCTGCACGCGTGTTTGCGTGTGTGCGTGCGTGTGTGTGCGCGTGTGTCTGCATGCATGTTTGCATGTGTGTGTGTGTGTGTGTGTGTGTTTGTGTGTATGTTTATGTGTGTGTGTACAACCCAAAGGGCCTGGCAGTGTCACTGTCTTCCTTATCTAGAACTAGGTGTCAGCCAGCTCCGATGAGTGGTGGTGGGATAAACAAACTGTTCTGACTAACGGAATGAGATCAGTGGAAAGGCCAGCGCTCATCTCAGTGAAACTACTGGAGTAGTCATCCTAGAACAGTTAAAAATAGTGGAAAAACCCAGAACCCTCTTGCTTGTGAGCTTGCACACTGCTTATAGGCACAGCTAAAGCTATGCAGATGTGAATTGGTGTGTTTGTTTTGTACAAACTTTCTTAGATTAGATACATTTGTTTTCATCAGTGGTTCAGAATTGTGACCAACGCACATCTGAAGAACAATAATTGTATTAAATTTGCCTGCTTTTAAATTTAAACTAAAAACACACCTCATTGGCATTCTCAGTCCACTCAGTGGATATCTGTCATTGTTGTATCCAAAAATCAATTTTGTTGTCCTCCAGTCCCTGTTATTCAAATATATCCTTTTAGTGGTGAACATTTCACACTGTGTTTACTTTTGCATGCACGTTCTCTGATTTTGCTCCACTCTCCACAACACTTTGGTCAGTGAATGCTGTTTTTAAATGTGTCTAGGAACAAATTTTATTTACTCGCATACGCGCTCATTCACTTGCTTACCATTGCTTTTCAAATGTATCACACAGATATTTTTGACTCCAAAACTTGGCTCAGGCCTGAGTCATTCCCACCTGTGGTGGAGTCACAACTGACTGAGCCATGGAGGACTGACTTGACAGCATCGTGTCCCTTGTGACTTGCTGTCCTGCCATCACAAAAGGGCACACAGTTTTAGCATTCACAGTGTTAATTATGGGAGTGGAGCTAAGTACGGTGCGATGAGTGCATTAAAACACATTAGAAGGTGTTTAACATTTTGCGTGGTGATTAGCAAAACCCTACAGCTCATAGGCTTTAAATCTTTAGATTACAATGAGTGCATAAATGTGTCACACTCATGTGGTTTTGGTTCGACATTAAAAATTCAAAGCGAAGCAGATCTCCCGAGCCATTCTTTTGTGAGTTCAGAAGGAGCAAGGGATTTGTCAGACAGTTCAGACACTGAGCCTGTCAGCTAAGAAACACGCCCTGCTGTGCCAGCAGGGAAGGCCAGGAGGTTAGCATTAATAGGGCACAGCCTCCCCAGCAAAGCCGGACAAGGAGGGAGGGCGGAAGGCTAACGTTAATAGGGCACAGTGTCTTCACCAAAGCTGTACCAAGAGGGTAGGGCAGGAGGCTAGCATTAATGGCGTCACACTCTCCCCGCTAAAGGACCAGGAGTCTGACCTGGAGGGAGGGGTGAAAAGCTAGTATTATTGGCATTAGCCTCCCTATCATAGATGATAGCGGGTAGCAGTCGCTGGTGAGAGTGGTACCTTCCATGAATGAATAGATCTTTAAGAGCCACAATCAATGTCCCCCACCACATTTGAAAAGGCTTACGTGCATCAAATTCTGAAATCTAAAAAAAACCCTCCCCACCCACCCCTCTTTCTTACAAAATGGACAGCCAATAGTGGGTTAGCTGATTAGTTTGTTTGTATGTGTCTTTGTTTTAATAAGCAGGCTTTGTATTAATCTCATAGTGGGACATGGACACCAGTGACCCATGGGCCATAATGAAAATAAGATATCCTCTTGGCAAGAAGATAAATATCCTCTTGGCAAATGCTGTCAAAAGGCATAGTTTATTTATTGATTCCAATCAATCCATGCAATATATTCATTTCATAGATGTTTATTATGTGTTTATATAGCATGATACTCTAACTAATACTGGTCAAAGATGGTAGAGTACAGCTAACTGTTTTTCCCTCAGTTTTACCAAGTGTTATGTGTTCATTTTAGCCGTCTGTGAACCACCGTGTTGCGTTATAAAAAGGATATTTAGGAAACAGTGGACCCTGAGCTATCCGGGCTAGTTGTGGTCTTTCCCATCACAATGTGTCTGGGTGACATTTTATCCTGCTAGCCATGGCAAGATGCTATTGCCATTGACAGACATCCCAACCTCCAAAACCTCATTTCAGGGAGATGTTGTGCAACCCATCCCGGAACCTCCGGGAGACTTGACATGCCTGCATTCAAGTAACAACAGCGACACAAACCCATTGCTTTGATGCATCACTTTCCACAACATTCCAAGCACTTTAAACTGAAGGCACGCTCAGACTGCAAAACTCAGAAAACCTTTGGGTGCAAATTAAAGACGCTGAGTAAGTAAAGAAGGAACCACACATTTTCTGTTGCTTTTAAAAACATTTATTGCACCGTGTCCTATGTTACACAAATGCTTTTTGGCGTCAAGCCGTCATCACTGTGTAATGGACAACCCACACAGAGTGTTTTTTAAATGAAACAGGAAACAGGTAGTACACATGGTGACATCTGATTGGCATAGCCAAACAACACAAAGTAGCGTCATAGCAAGCCATTAAGGGTGAACCAATACATCAACTACATTACTGACAATGAAGATCCTCAATTCCATGAGTCACCAGAGGAACCTCACTAATGTACAATGTGTCGTTTTTGGGTGATAGTGTCACAGTCTGGGCAGTCACCACACACAGAGTGAAAGCCATGCCCCTGGCTACAAGGTGACTTATTCAGCTTACAGGTCATTTATTATTATTTTAAAAAGGAATGAAATCCTCCGTTGAAGGCAATGGCCTGAACTCATTTACCACAATATGGCAGGTCACTTTTTTCTAATTTCCAACATTTATCTCACATAGGAAATGCAATTGTCTTTACTTTACTTTTTCTAACCTTGGGCATTAGGGTTTAGGACCAAAATGGATGGCCTAGATACCTTGCTGTATCTTGTAATCTTGCCACCCACCCCAGGCGATTAAGGACATTCACAGCTATTAAAGCTATTAAGATGAAGATGTGTTGTAAGTAATGTTGAAAAAGTCATTTATAGACTGCAGAGAAACCAGAGCACCTTTCATAAACAAGTTAAATCGAGATTAGACTTAATCACACAATTCCAATACTGTAGTTATCCTTATGGTTTGTAATTATTGTGATAGAACTATTCTGTCTTCGCTCAAAGCAATCCTTACAAAATGATCAGTTTTAGCTTATCATCAACAACAACAACACCAACAGCTAAAAATGAATGGTAAATTAAAGTGATTAAAGCAATTTAATTACTGTAATTTATGCAAAGAAATAACCAAAAGTACAGTAGGACAGACAAAGGACCCCATTAAGATATGTATTTGTCTGGATTAAAATAACTTCATTAAATCCTTTGACCACCAATTTGGTTTCAGTGCGATACAACCAAAGCATGATATATCAGCAAACTCATGGACCTCTGACTCTTTCATTCTGCAACTCACGACCTTTCTTATTAGAATGACAATGTGCTGTACACTTGCTTATAGTTGCATTACAGCTTATACTTATATTTTACTTATATTTAACTGAATAGAATGCAGGACTGGCTGCACAGGACAAGGCAACAGTAAGAAATTTTCTTTGAGGGTCTTTCTCCTTTTTCCTGGAGCCAATGAATAATAATAATAATGATAATAATAATGATAATAATAATAATAATAATAATAATAATAATAATAATAATAATAATAATAATAATAATAAAATAATAATAAATAATAATATTAACACAGTTATTTCTGCTTATTTTGCTTGTTGGGTACGACTGACTAACTGTAATGATGGTGTGATGACATGAGTCCCCCCCCATTCATTACTAAAGCTACCAAAAGTAATGCAAGCAAGCAAAGTGAATTTAAAATGAGAATCTGCGACCTTGAAGACTCATAAATTAATTTTTAATTCATGAAATGATATCTCAATATCAGTGGAAGGCAAGGAATTAGCATACCTAATAACACCTTGAGGCAGTGTATGACTCATATCCAGCCCTCAGTTTTTTTGTCCCCAGAATCCTGAGCTGTCAGATAGGTGGCATACAGTCTGTTATTTAGCATTGCATTTGGCTTTTTAAAATTATTATTTGAGTAGAAGAAAATCCATGCATGTGTCATCTTTGATATTTTTGTGAATTACAGACAGTAAAATGTCAGTCAAGTCATGGTCTTGACTTTTCTATTCTTAGAGTTTCTATGTCATTTTTGGTTTTTACTCTAATCTGCCGGTAGATTAGACATATTGGTTGTATTGTTCACAGTCTTATGCATTTGGGGCCCTTAAAGAATCCATTGGCCGTTCCTGCATTTAAAAATAAAATAAAACAGTTGTTGAATAATGAAAACATTGTGATTTTTGCCGAATGGGCCATTGAACTGGTCTAGACTGGCAGTCAGCTGATTTCACTGCAGCCTCCTCCTAGATTGCAGAGAGAGTTTCAAACATAAAATATTCTTTGTAGGCTTTTTTCCTGATCTCTCAAATATAGCACTAGGAGACTATATATACATATTGAAACCATGACGTGGCCTATTGTATGTAATTGAACACTTTCTGTGGCATACCTACCAGCACAAAGCTGTGCACAGTTTCTCCTCAAACAGATGGTTGATGGTAAACAATTCATTATGCAATGTTGGAGGCAATGTTGAAGCAATGACATTGATAGTACCACCAACCAGTGAGCAAAATATGTTTTCTGATTGCATTGTTTATTATAGTTTCAAAAAAAATGAAAACTCTTTGCAACAGGTGTGTGTGACTGGTTCATCAGGCACAACAAGGTACACGCAACCTTCAAGCACAGCTACTTAGGAGAAAGATAAATGTCTTCGACTCACAGGAAAATATCTTCATATCACACATGCCACAGGTGTTTGCTCTTTGTGGGACTATTGTCTTGTTGCTGCTTCTGACTAAATGCATTTTATTGGAACTGGATCCTCTCCAGTTCCCCCCAACATCTCAATACAATAATGTACTTACAACTGCAGAGCAAGGGTCTGCCAAAGGCGCTTCTTCTTAAACAAGCAGAGGTACTGGCACATCTGGCCCTGACTCAGGGCTCATTTCCACCAAACACTCTGCGTGTACAGCCCGTGCCCGGTTTCTGTGCGTATTCGTTTAGAATGCACGTTAACAAATTGGACCATTTCCACCGTGCACGTGATCTGAGCGTATTCTGTCCCTATACAAACCTATTGTACACGGATATGCGCTGCACATGCTCAAGTCGGTGGAAATGAGGCCTCAGACCCTGACTGCCTAAGATCAGCATTGTTACTAATGAAGGTCGCTGCTGACTGGGAGCAGCGTATGGTAACGATGTGTGATCCATGTGGATCTGTCAGAGCCACCATACCAAAGCCCACCTAAACCTCTCCGCAGAGCCAAAATCCACATTCAGAGTCAAACACACATTTTGTGTTGTGCTTACAGGCTCAACAAAAGAACACATGACTACAGACTTTTGAAGGTTTTGAGACCTGACCCGATTACAAAGCAAAAAAAAAAAAAAATCGAATTCAATTTTGTGTAGATAAGTGTAGATACAGCAAATATGCATGTTTTTACTAACAACATGTTGCGCAATATTTCAAAACCTGTGGATAAAGTAGTATTACATTTCAAGTAATATGTAAAGCCCTGACTTTCTAGGAGTGGAATACAGTGAAACATGTAAAGAGTGTCTTTTACAGTGCAGCCTGTAAAAGACATTTCTCACAGACAATGTGTCTGCCTCTACTGTTATCATATTTCTCTGTAAAAAATGCTCAGACCTTACTCTGCCTTGGTTCAGAAGAAAACTTGCTTAGAGTTCAGAGAACGTTTGTTCAGAGTCATGGCTCTATACATAGATGATATTGTCATTTGCACCTGAACTACTTGTACTGTTCTAGCTAATGAACACCATGCATCAGGAGTTTGGATGGGAGAGTTGTAACTGCATTAGTTGTTGAGTTTAAAAATCAGTTACAGTTGTATTTAAGGTGTTCAAAAGCATTTCCAGTATCTGCAAGTCATGAGGCTTGGCAGGGCACCACCACTAAACGTATCAGCACCCAGTGCTGTGCTGACCATATGGCATTCAGGAACAAATCCCACTGGTCCGCCACACCTGAGGGTCAGCTCAAAACGCACCTGCAGTTTTCACCACCCCTGTCAGTAGGGTGACCAGACGTCCCGAAAAATTCGGGACAGACCCGAAATCTAAGCTGCTGTCCCGAATCCCGAATCAAGCCCTAAATGTCCCGAAAATTGCACTCAGAATAATGAGTAGTTATTTTACGATAAACATTAAAAACTGTTCGTAGATAATGGTAATTTTACCAGCACAGAGGTTTAAGGTAGTCTATCTTTTTTATAAACTTGACAAGCCAGCCCACATCAAATTGTGTGTTCTGACCCTGATGTACAAGGCCAGGCGTAATCGCAGGGGCAGCATTAGTGGGTATCTTTTAAACTGCCTATAGAGTAGTGCTATGACCAATCAGAGCAATAAACACTGGTTACCACTCTAGGGTTGTTTGCATAAATGCTTTCAGGTCAACATGGATACATACCGCATAGAATAGCAGCTTGCACTGCACACAACATTGTGCATCATCTATTTCCGCACAGGGTTGTTTTTTGAAGATTTTTCCTCTGTTGACCAACTTGTAAAAAGGTGCCATATTTAGTAGGCTAGATCTTGTGTCAAATCTTTTAAACAGACAGTGTAGCAGCGGGATTGTAAACATGAAATGTTAAAAAATAGTGACTCCCACCAAACCTTGTTTATCTTCATACAGATTATCCAGATCTGCATTCAGCCTGAACCAGTAGCACAGGCAGCCATTCTCTGTCTTATTCTCTTGGGTGCTGGATTGTGTTAATGATCATCCGCAACAGATGGGAGTGATGTTCTTCAGCGTGTTTGCCATGTCATTATGTAAGTGACTGTGTATAAAACATAGAAGCACACAATTCTGGCCCCTACACACAAGCAATCTCTGAGGGCCCCCGTCCATATATTTGTCATGCATCTGGCTTGGGAGGGCCCCTACCAACATGTTGCCTTGGGCAGTCAGAGCCCCTCCTCAACAGCCCCTGCCCTACTTTGACATCCCTGGGTGTGTACTGTAAACCAATTTTCTTTTAAGTCAGAAAAGTTGTAAAAAAAAAAGGCACTTCAGTCAGTAAAATAGTAAAGTCAACCAAATAAATAAAGAAAAAACTCATAGGCATTATGTTATCTTAACCAATAGGTCTTTATTTATCGTCTGTGGACAGTACAAGACCAAAAGCTTCACAACTGAAACACTTTAGAAAGACCTGCAGTGTTTAAGGGCTGACATTCAGTCAAACAGCTGAAAGCTGAAATTATAAATACTGTATACAAGAGTAGAAAAGCTTCATATAAATATTATTGTACAAATGTACATATTTTTACACAGTAAATCGTTTGCTTGCCAAAATGCATTTTTGTAATTTTTAATTAATATGGTGCAATCATTCATAAAATGAATGTGGGTTGTGATGATGATGAGGATGGTGGTGGTGATGATGATTACTTATAATGATGATAAAGGAGAAGGAGGAGGAAGGAGTTCTGTCTGATTACACCAAAACATGTCTGAAAACATGAGTCATATGAGAGGATGGGTTTAATTCTATTTGCCCTGTCGTTTTCAGAAGATTTAAACCCTCAATTTAATTAAATCGTTGTGTTGTTCTTTTGAACAAAAAGAGAGCAGGGGCTTCAAATACAGGCAGACCTCCACATTGGTATGTTCAGCTGTAACAATCTTGAAATACTGTATAATGGAATGGCTGAAGTGATAGATAAAAATCACACACATATAAGATGGCTGTTCTCTTTGCATAAAGAAGCTAATGACTTTGAAAATTGTTATGCTACTAACACCATGAAAGTATGTGCACTCAACTGAGGGCCTGAATGTTTTCTGACATTTCCTGCAACAACAAAAAAAAAGATCAGACAGGGAAATGGGTGACATGAACAGGACCTCAGATCCCTTAACTGCGTTATAAAGGCAAAACTCCACTAATGTCAATAACTCAACCTGAATTAAGCTGGTGAATCATCCCTGTCCCAGGAAGTACAAACATTAATGCGATGGCACGTTGAACTGGTGTTAAAATATTCAAATGTAATCCCCTGTGCGGTGTCTCTCGCCCCTGTCCTTATTTTAAGAAAAGGCCTTGGCCAAGAATTATGTGCAGAAATAAAATTAGCTGGGCAACTGCCTCAACATTGGACATTTAAATAATGTGCAAGGAATGTGCAGCCTCCACATCCTTTTCAGCTGTAAAGCATAGCTGTAGTTGTAATCAGGCATTCTGTATGCAAGAACCTCTGCATACACACATAAGCACTGAACACATGCACATACACACACATGCAGGCACACACACACACACACACACACACACACACACACATGCAAACACACATTCATGCATATACACATTCACATATTTTCACAAACAAACAAACAAAAACCGAAAGACCTACAATGGCAATTGCACAATTAACTGCTTCTCCCATGCTGAGGGCTTTTGTACACACCCAGAGTATGACTAATGCAAATTTCTGTTATTTGTTCTGTGATTCAAGCATCAGACATTTGCAGAAAAAAACACACCAATTATACACGCTCAAACAAAATAACAGCTCATTATCTTATTGTCTCTGATGTTGACTCCATCTCTTGTATAAATGTTCATTTCCTGGTGTAAACCTTGTATATTCCACTAAATACAACCAGAAGAAGTGTGTAAACACTAGTTTACAACCAACCATTTCTAGTTCAATAATGCCAGCGTCTCAGACAGCAAAGGTACCTAGAGGGTTTTTTGAGAGCATTATTTAATAACATTTGGTGACCCTTTCATCTTTCCTATGCTGCAATCTGGATAGCACACAGTCTGGGAGAGACTTTGGAGGAATGAGGGTAGTGTGGTGTGGGAGGGACAAATGGAGATTTTAAGAACAATGCTTTAAGGCAGGGTTACCCACCCCAGTTTTTTTGTGGACCAGACATTGTGGATATTTCATTCATTTGTTTAGTTTAGCTTGCTAGCTGAATGTTAAATGTTAGCTTGAGGCATGGGCATTTTTTTTTTTTCAAAAATAAAGTTCCCGAAAGATCAAATTGATACGTTTATTCTGTCTTTGTGGCCTGGTACCAGATGATCCATGCTGACCCAGTACTGGCCCATGGTCACTGCTTTAAGGGTTCAACTAGTGAAGACACAGGTATGCTCATCAGTCACTACTTTGAGAGGAACAGAAAAAGCACATTTCTCCACTACCACTTATATAACCTTAAAGAAAAAGTAAAAAATGCTAGAAAAACTCATATGGTAGTCTTTGGTTCTCTGTTATCGCAAAAGGCCAAGGGCAATACTCTTTCTATTTAAAAAATAAAGTAATGTTAAATAAGGTTAGGGAAAGCATGACCATAATTGTGGCAGTGAGGATGTTGTGAGTGAATATGATGGTCTTTCCATCCAAACATCAGTGACAGGAATTTGATATAGGAGCGACAGAATATCTTTGAAAACACAGCAGTGCAATTTTTAGTGTAGTTGCAATCACTTCCGACATCTGTAAGTTCATAGCTCCATATCCCTTATCATTTGAACTGGTTTGGTCATGCATAAAGTTAACCAGCCACCATATTACATTTTGGTTTCTGAATGTCAGTAGGACAAGGACTTGAGCCATCCTTGTCTAATATTTAATTTCAACTCATATGTTTAAAAAGGAAAGGCCGATAAAGGTAGATACATACAAAAAATGACATAAATTAAGCAATCACCACCATCATCATCATCATCATCAATAAACAGTAGCAGCAATAGCAGCAGAAACAGATGGGTGTGACATGTAAGATGGTATGTAGACTGACATGGTGGATGGAAGTAATGTGGTGAATGGGAATGATATGGTGGTATCCCTTAAAAGATATAATTTGCCAGGATTCGGTGATGTGGAGGACCAATGCCACCCCCCTTCATCCCACCACCTCCCTCTTATTTCTCTTCCTCTTTCTCTTCCTCTTCCTCCTCTCCAATGCAGCATCCAGGCCCCAGGCACCATCAGGGCAGTGACCTAGCTGGGGGATGACCACCACCCAGTGTCACGTGACTTGTTGGCACAAGAGCACAACTGTGGGCAGCTGGCAGGTGATTGTTGTGTGTGTGTGTGTGTGTGTGTGTGTGTGTGTGTGTGTGTGTGTGTGTGTGTGTGGGTGTGCGTGTGTTTGTGTGTGGGTGTGCGTGTGTTTGTGTGTGGGTGGGTGCGTGTGTGTGTGTATGTGTGTGTGTGTGTGTGTGTGTGTATGTGTGTGTGTGCAGGTGTGTTTGTGTGCATGCATGTGTGTGTGTGTGTGTGTGCGCATGCATGTGGGGATCAGGGCTGTTGGCATGGTAGGGCTGGTCTGGGTAGAGGCATAAGGAGAGAGAGCCAGAGTAGGGGGATAGGGCATCGGGGCTGTTGGCATAAACGGTATGGCTGGGTAGAGGCGTAAGGACAGAGAGTCAGGGGTTGAAGGGTAGGGTTTGGGGATCAGGGCAGTTGGCATAGGCAGTATGGCTGGGTAGAGGTGTAAGGAGAAAGAGCCAGGGAGGGGTTGGGGGGTAGGGCTTGGGGGATCGGGGCTGGTGGCATGGTAGGGCTGTTGGCTTTAGACATTCTAGAGGAGAAGAGACGAGCTTCAGTAAAAGAAAGACACAGTCCAGTGGCTAGCTCTGTCACAGCCTAGACAGGAGGAGGAGAACACAGACAAGCATTAAGTCATTTCACAGAACAAAGACACTGGAGACATACACAAGTCAGACCTGCACACACAATATCAAACTTCAGCTCAGTGACAGATCCATGTCCTCTTCCTCCTGCATTGATAAGACAAGGATGGTTTAAGATGGTGTAAGATGAACTTACATTTTATTGTTGCAGTCAGTGACAATTGTATCTGCATGTTTTTTTCCATACTGATTTTTTGTTGTGTTGATTTCTGTGCATTTGGTAACAATATGGAGGGCACAGTAAATATGTTAACAAACATGTTTTTAAAAAGCTGAAGAGAGAACTAACGTGTAAATATTGGACATAATTCAGACACAGGGCAGTGCAGTTTTAATATCATTAATACTAATGAAAAACTTCCTCAATCTATCCAAATCTTTGTCATCCTTTACCAGCAAAAGTACTACTTACTATTTACTTTTTGTCACATTCAGCTAATACCTCAACAGTCTGCTAGCTGTCCATTCTGTGTGTCTTCTGGGGAAAAAAAAATCTGGTGATTGTACACAGCCAAGGGATTCTTGTTCATGCAAGGACAGGGGGTGGGGTGGGGAGGGGAACTAGTGTTTGAGTGACCAGTAAATGCAAATGAACATTCACATTTTTTAAACTTAATTTACAGCCGACAAATTCTATTTCTTCTTTCAGTTTTTTTCCTTTTTACGGCTACACCATCAGCTGGAAGGAGCTAAGAGTAAGAGAAAGGGATGGGTATGTGCAAAGGCCTCCGCACACTGGCTTCGACAAAATGCAGCGCACTGCGCTTCCGACATTCTGTTAGTTTCGATTCCATTGTTTGCAATACAAGCCGACAAAAATAGACCTGAATCGTGATTGACAAGCTGTCAGCAGCAAGGTTTGACGCAGGTGTGCTGTGGTTGTATTGAGAACAGTGGAGTCTAAACTAATAAAATGTCGGGCAGGCTGCGGGCCGCACTTTGTCAAAGATAGTGTGCGGAGCCCTTAATTGTTTGGCTTTTCAGTTCAAATATCAACAACCTTTTTTCACCACATCACTTACCCCATCTCTAACTTTGCAGTGTGGGAAGATGTTTGTGCTGAATAGCTTCACTGTCAACTCTTGCTATTACAGACATTTCCCTGTCTGAAGGTTTAAAATTATATCCCTTTTCCAATGTATTTGCTACACAGTGAGTTTTTTTTTTTTTTGTTGTCATAATTCCTAATAAGGTGAATAAATGTACTAAAAAGGCTTTTGACATGCCAATTTGATTTGATTAGATATGCACGTTGCCTAGGAACATTATGAAACAGCCTTAAAGTATACTTTATAATCTAGCTGTAAATCAAAGTGCTTTTCCACAACAAAAACTCTGCGTGGCACCTCTAAAATGTCTTTTCTTTTTTATTCTGCTGAACTGACAACCCTGATGTGACAGACAGATGGAGAGGCTGTGGGCATGCTGCAGGCCAGGACAGGACATATCCTCTTCCTCTCTTTCTCTTTTTTCCACATCCATGTTTGTGTGTCTGTGTGTGTGTGTCCGTATGTGTGTGTCTGTGTGATGGACAGCGAGAGAGAGCGAGGGAGAGAGAGGTACTTGAGTGAATGAATGTGTGTGTGTGTGCGTGTGTGTGTGTGTGTGTGTGTGTGTGTGTTCCCATCAAAAGATCATTGCCACTAAATGCTTTGTGCTCTGTGTTCTTTTGTTAGTGTAGCCCAGCCGCAACCTTTTTGCATCATAGCCAGCCTACTGGGACTAGGAGTGGATCAGTCAGTGATTTCTGTTTGCTGCCATTGCTCTGTAATATCTTAATTAAAGTGGCTAATGGTACGGCAGCTTCCGTGCCCCTAGAACTGGCATTTTTTGTACGGAAATTTAAGTTAACGGAATCTAGGGTTAAGGTTAGGGTTAGGGTTAGGTTATAGTTAGGGTTAGGTTTGGGGTTATGATTAGGGTTAGTAGGGAATTTTCAAGTTCAAGTTCCGGACCTAGAACTTTACATGTGTTGGTCCGGAAGAATATGGACCAATAAGCTTCTGGAGAAGAGGTTCCAGACCACTATCCTTACATCTACTGGTACGGAATTCCGGACCTGTAGCCACTGCCTATCTTAATATTCTAAGGAACACCCTAAAGTTTGATAAGAGCATCCAAACTGCACTGCAATAACCCAGTCTAACACTGCCCCCACCCTGCTGTCTGTTAACCAATCCTAGCATAACTCAATAGAACTTGGTTACACTAGTACCCCAACTGTTATAACCGACCTTAATTGAATTAGGCTTAGCTAGGCTAACTCTGGCACAGATAGCGAATAAGTTAATATTCCAAATGGTGAACTGTTCCTGTAAATCTCTGGGCACGGCACCAAGGGCATTATCATTCATTGTGATGATTTATTTTGAAATGCTCTGATCTTGTTAAACAATTCGGTAATGTTAAGTAATGGTTTGAAAGTTAAATATATTTAGTTTTAGTTTTATTTAGCACAAGTTCAGACAGGATGACGTATAAGTATTAATAGCAGCGCTGCCTGAGTCAGCCACCATGGCTAAGATGACCAACAAATACTGATGGACTTGGACAGTCCCCAATGACACACACACGCATGCACACATAGATAGACGCACACAAGTACACGTACACACACACACACACACACACTGCTGCAGAGGATGGGAAAGAGCAGCAGCAGACACCACAGTCTTTGCCTTCCTGGTGGAATGCCAGGTTACGGTCATTCTTATTTGAAATTTGCTTTCACTTCCTTCTGTGTTAGTCTGTCATTTTTCTTTCCCTTTCTCAGTATGTCTATCCCTAGCTTATTCACTCTGTCCCCTCTGCTTTTCTCCCAACCATCCTTTCTTTTTTAAATTATGTTCTGTTTTTTTTAATTCTTTTACTCTTTTATTCTTTTACTCTTTTACACTTGCTTTCTATTTTCACTATGTCTTCTGTTCTCTTTCTGACATTATCTTTCTTGGTCTGTTAATGTCTGTCTTTCTCTACCAGTGGTTTTAATAAAGTATGTGTTAGTAAAGAATGTATGGGTCTACTGCTGTATGAAGAACAGGCCACACACACACGCACGCACACACACGTCTCTCATCTCACTTTCAAATGGCTCATTTGTACAGCTAAATTGGTCCCTCAAAAATCCTAACACATGCAATTTACTCTCTTGCCTTCCATTCCCCTCCCCTCCCCTCCCCCCAGTGTAGGTAGACCAGACAAACAACACACAGCACCCTGCGGTAATTCATTCCCCCTCTACAGAAGAGAGGTGTTGCTAAGACTTGAGAGTGTACCTTGTTACGGTTTGTCAGATTTCTCTTGACAGTCGACTGATACTAGTGCTCTAACAAGCACAAGATGGGGGAAGTAAGTTTGCTAGTTTACTTGTTGTACGCCTCCACTCTCAGCACCACGCAATCAGTATGGTAATTTCAGACTGCATGAGAGCAAATCATATATGTGGAAAAATAAGAGAGAGAGACTGCTCATGGCAAGATTAAAGGATAACAAACCAAAAACACATGTAAAAAAAAACACCCCACAAACTAAACAAATGTAACGTGTGGCACTGTGAGGTCGCAGTACTTTAAGGATTGATTTCCCAGTTTGGCAGTGTTATTTCAACTGTATTATTAGTGCTTGGAGGACGCTCCGCTCCTCCAAACTTACTTAGTGTGGTTTAACCCATGGAGGGCAGCAAAACAAAAGTGCTTTTCACCCAGTTACAAGTTGATGAACCACTGAAACGATTTTTTTGGGGATTATTTTAAGGTTGAAAACAAATACTTAGTGTTGCTTTAATAAATATATAAAAATGCAGGATGTAGAGGTTAGTAGAAGAAAAATAACAGTGGCATAGCATTCCACTGGCTTCATAGCGCCCCTACATTCTGCACAATGACAACACAAGTTGAATCTGATCCACTCTCAAGAGAGGAAGAGCCAAGATGCCAGTGCTTGATATTCATCCGCATTCCCTGACTCCTCGTCTCATGGACACAATGGCCCAGCATGTGTTTCTGAGGCACCTGGCCTTGTGTACAGGCACTGGCAGATGTGTCTGTCTCCTGCATAACTCAGGTCTGCAGGTCCCTCTCATCTGGGGGAGATTTACCAGGAAATTACCAAGCCTGTGTTCCGCAGACAAAAGAAATGTCAGCAGCTAATTGGGATGTGATCCGATAGACCCGCAGAGACTGATGGCCTGATACCGGACACGATTCAATTAAAATTCCCTCATTGCCAGTCAAGGGCTTCTGGTGGGATGAGAGGATTGCGCTGGTATTTTCTAAACATCATTTCGGGCCTTTCTCTACTACGGATAAATCACCTGCCTCACCCGATCTACCCTACTGATACTAAACATCTCATGCCTGTTTAAGACTCAAACTTGTTTTAAAAATATATTTCTTAAATAACAATAGAATACATTCACTTGTATATATACATGGGTCTTTAGAATGCTGACGAACGTCCCATTGACTTTGAATGGGTCACTCCAACATTTGGAGGTCAAATATTTTTGTATAATGACTGCTGAAAAAGTATAATGACCGCAGTCCGCTTCGTGTCGGGGTCCTGCACCACTCTGTCGGGTCTTATTCCACAACAATGACTGCCTTGCAGAACGTTAGGCCTTACATATCAGCTGATGTACATATTTTAATATGCACTTAGAACATGTTGATGCTGGGGTCATCCCATCCTATTTGGCATGCTGCTTTTGCAGGTATAGAAAGGAAACAGCAGCTTACTGTAGGCTTCACATGTGTCTGTATGACGACGATTATTCCCTGAATCTTACTCCCTCACTTGCCATTTAAAACAAATAAGCAACACACTGACGACCAGTGCCTTGACCTTTTCATCATTAACATTCCATTTACACACTTTCTCATCTTCTACCTCACCACCCCCCCCCCCCCTCTCCCTTTCTCTCTCTCTCTCTCCCTCTTTTTTTCTCTCTCTGTTTCACTTCCTCACCACAAAAAAAAAGAATCGGTCATTTAAACAATCAGCTTGCCAAGCAAATGTTTTGCAGACAGTGTCGGACTGAACAAACCACAACAACAGCAAAAAAAAAAAAAAAAAAAAAAAAAAAAACAGGAAGACAACAGCAGCACTAGCAGGGTACTCTATTCTGTAGCTCATGTCACCTTGATCAAATACGGCAACAGGAACCAAGCATTCCCTAGAGGGCTGGGGGTGCAGTGGGGTGGGGTAGGGTGGGATGGGGTGGGGGGTCTTTGATATGTGAGTAGACATTATCCCCTCCACACAGGCTCTGGCCAATTATTCTCCCTGAGGAATGTAGCGCAGTGATGGAGCGGGAGCCAATTAGTCAGAGCAAGTCTTTGCACTAGAGAGGGATGGGGGTCGCACTCTCTCCAGCTCTCACTCTTACACACACACACACACACACACACACACACTTGCATGCACACACACACACACACACACACATATGGACACACACACACATATGGACGCACACACACATATGGACACACACACACACACACACACACACACTTTCACGCACACACATATGGACACACACACACACACACACAGACACACACACACACTCTGTGGTCTTAGTGTGACCAACCGCCAGACCTTCTGGGACCTGTGCTGACGAGAAATATTTACACCCAAACACCTCATAGTAATTAAGTTTTAGGAATCCTAATTCATGTCCTAATCAGGATGGTATGTGTGTGGAAAGTGAGTTAAAATATTTCACTAACGCCTTTGCATTACGGAAGGCCGGTGCTGGTTTTCCCACAGTGTATATGGTTATAACTTCCATCGAATGGTGTAAACGTAAGTTGAAATGTCCAGTAAATGTGGGTCAATTCCCAACACATGAAATCATAAAATGTGACAAAACAATAACGGATCTTGAAAATAATGACAACTTAACATGAAAAAATTCCAAAATGAAAACATTTTTATTGTCATACATTTTTTTTTTGAGAGAATGAGTGCAAATAAGGAGCTTGTGTTAACTCTACCAGTCACTAAGCAGTGAACGATAAGGCATCAGTAAATACAAGCGTGTTGAAAACTACACTGTACAATACAAAGACTAAAGATCCATAAAGAAACACCAAAGAATTAGAAAACAAACAAAAAACAAACAGCAAAAAACAGCACATAACAATATAGGAAAATGGCTCAAAACCTTCAAAAAGAAGAAGAAGAAGAAGAAAATGATGTCATAACCACAGCGCAACAATTCTTACATTCAGAAAATAAAACCGAAGTTTTTTGTACACCAGAACAGCATGAGGTCAAATGAATGATGGGAAACTTGATATACAGAATGTGTCTATTCCTCAACATCCTTGCCAAGTAGCCTGAGCTTGATTACTGGCCACTGAAACCCCCTCTATCTCAAGTCAAAATGATGCCCTTTATCACTATAAAGTACCATGAATGTATAAATACAATGTCACAACCATTCTTTGAAACATAAATGCTCTATTTATGCATTTATTTATTTGTTTGTTTATTTATTTTACATGGCCCGCAGAGAGAAAACAATGATGGTGCTTTTTTTATGGCTCAGCTGGCGCAGAAGTTGTGACTGATCTTTGTCTACACTCCCATCTGTGCAACTACATCGAACAAAAAAAAAGTATATCTCTTCACATGTCATGTATATATATATATTTATATAGAGATAGAATCTGAAGGTCGTTTCTCAGCGTGAAAACAGAAAAACAGCTGACTGGAACCTTCGTAAAGCATTTCATGCATTCTGAAGTTAAGTACTAAATTGTACAAATATAGATGATCAACGTACAATGTTTGATTTTCCAGTGATCTCAAAATAGACTTGTGTACTCCAAAAAACAGCAGCAAAATATTTGTATGCATTTGTGACAAGGCTAAGTACTATGTGTAAGTCCCAACTGTATCTTATAGGAGCAGATTGTCTATACTAGAGTACATTGGCATTGTATTCCAAAAAAAGCTGTCTGCAGTACTGTTTAAAGCCATTACTGCCTATAATGATAAGACCTGTTTTATTCAACTTAAAACTGGTGAATTGTCATGAAAATACATACAAAATTGGCCTTTGATACAATGATATGTATTGGATACTCTGACACTTCAAGCATGCAACAGTCTTTGTAACTAGATGTATGGTTTCACAATGTACAAATGTGCTGATGAGAAGGTGCTCTTTCACTGTACTGGATATGTTGCAACAGGTGCACACAGACACGTGACACCTCGCATTTTCGATTAAATAAAATTATGAACCTCATAATCAATCAGCAATCTGTGTGTGTAAATCACAAAGATGTGGTGTGTTTGTGTGTGCGCACGCGTGTGTGTGTGTTTGTGTGCGTGTGTCTTTAGGCTCAGTAACAGCATCTCGTTTAGCTGATTCGAAAGTAAATCACAGTAATAATTGTTACATTTCAAGTGTCATTACTCACATTTGGAACAAGGGGGGGATGGAGTGTTTAACAGGGCTCTTTGTGTGTGTGTGTGTGTGTGTGTGTGTGTGTGTGTGTGTGTGTGTGTGTGTGTGTGTGTGTGTGTGTGTGTGTGTGTGTGTGTGTGTGTGTGTGTGTGTGTGTGTTTTCACCTGAGGGTGCAGTTAACAGGACTGCAACTTCTCAAAACGCTCTCAGTGTCTTTCATGAAGACAGCGAGACCTGATGGCATGACTAGGCAACAATGGCCTGTCTTGTGTTTGTATTCCCCGAAAAATAGGGGGAGTGTTTTCTTTTTGTGTAATTCACATTCAGCAATTGATATGATACGCAGTATCGCCTCCTTAAGAGTAAAGCTCAGTGATTGAAATGCAGACATGGGCATTCACACACAGGAAAGTGTTGACAAGACAAATGGCAGAAGAAACATGATTGGAAAATAAAGTACATTTCTAATAAGGGACACAGTATTTGTTTTACATTCAGTCTCATGTACAATACAAAAAAAACAATGCACATGCACAATCTCTTTCTTACAGTCTATCTCTTACACACACACACACATACGTGTACACACAGAGATGGAAATTGACTTTTGCATTTGTTCATAAAAATGCATTTGTATATCTACAAAATGACATGACTTATGGAACAAGAAAAAAAAATTACATTCAGAAAACAAAACATCAACACAAACCGAAAAACATCCATTGTTTAAAAACAACAAGTGGGTGATTAAAATAATGCAGCCCATTTACATGGCTAAACCAACAGTAAAACAAAAAAATGAATCTCAACATTTAAAACAAAAGAAAAAATTGTCCTAATCATCGCTTTGGGGAGGTGCGGACACACGTTTAGCCTTAATACTCAGGCAAGGGGCTGACTCTGCAAGGGACCAAGGCTAGGACCCGAGTGGCGCCGGTCCATTGCAGAGCCAGCAGCACCTGTGGCGTGGGTTCAGGTCCTCACACATGCATGCGGGGCCCCTAGGGGCCACAGCTCTCTCTGGGAACATAAAGATTAGGCAGTGGCTCACATCTGTCACTGTACAGCCCTGGAGCAGGAGTCACACTGGATGTCTGCTGGTTCCCTCTCTCTCTCTCTCTCTCTCTCTCTCGCAATCTCTCTCTCCTGCTGTCTCATTCTCTCTTCCTTTGACTTAATTTGTTTAGATTTGTTTAGTTGAGCTGTTTTTGTTTAGGTTTGTTTGTTTGTTTGTTTGTTTTTTTTCCATGCCGGGCTCACTTGACATACTCAGCTGATTTCCAGAAGTGTCCAGGGTGGGAGAGGCGGCGGTTGCGTTTGGGCAGCTTCTCCAGCAGCTCCACCAGCTTAGAGAAGCTCGGCCGCTCCTCCTGCTCATACGCCCAGCAGAACATCAGGATGTCCTGCACGGATAAGGGAAACACACACACACACACACACACACACACACACACACACACACACACACACACATGTACACACGCACGCACGTACACACACACACTCACACACACACACACATATGCGCGTACACACACACACACACACACACACATAAACATGTACACACGTATGCGCGTACACACACACACACACATGTACACACGTATGCAAGTACACACACACACAAACACACGTACCCATGCAAACGCACACACATGCAAGCACACATGCATGCTCATGTACACACACACACGCACACACACACACACACACACACACACACACACACACACGTACACATGTACACACGCAGGTACACACACACACACACACACACACACGTACACATGTACACACGCTCGCACGTACACACACTCACACACACACACACACACACATATGCGCGTACACACACACACACACACACATAAACATGTACACACGTATGCGCGTACACACACACACACACACACATGTACACACGTATGCAAGTACACACACACACAAACACACGTACCCATGCAAACGCACACACATGCAAGCACACATGCATGCTCATGTACACACACACACACGCACACACACACAGTTAACACATCAGTTAATTAGTATTTGATAGTGTTTTCATGTGTTGTATACATTCAAATATGTGTGAACATAGTCAAGTCAGAGAAGACACATTATTTTCCACACAAACGCATTGTGGCAGGGCCGTTTTCTAAACCCCCAAGGTTCTGGATGATTGTGCCTTGTCTTGTAGTCAGAAAATGTGGATGCCATGGTAGCAAGTGTGACTGGCTAACACGACAGCACGCTGCCTTTTGCATGTGTGCGGGCGGCATTACAAATGCACGTGTGAGCACACACACATTATCCAGGAGCCTACAAGCCACCGCGGGCTATCATTTCAATTTCTCTCTCTTTTTTTTTGCTGTTGGTTTCTGTAAAAATTGAAAAAAAAAAAACATGTTTTTAATTAGATTCTACACTTGCTGACTGTATATTAAGGCAATTTCATATCGCTTGCTTGACTGCACTCAGTCCATTAGGGAGTCAGCCACTAGAAATGTGACGGGTGCTGAACACAGTCCCTGAACGGAGCGAGAGAGAGAGAGGAGAGAGAGAGAGAGAGAGAGAGAGAGAGAGAGAGAGAGAGAGAGGGAGAGAGAGAAAGAGAGAGAGAGCTTGGAGCATGTGTGGCTCACATATTGTCTCGTTTACATCTCGTTTAACGGTGCGCGGCAGTCTTACTCACCGATATCTCCTTGCCCATGCCGATCTGGGTGAGGTTTGGCTTCATGCCCCTCCCGACCTGCCATATGATGACTTCAGCCGGCTGGCTCTTGAAAGGCCACTCGCGTGCGTGCAGCTCATACCAGATAGTGCTGCCGAGAGAGAGAGAGAGAGAGAGAGAGAGAGAGCGAGGGCGAGAGAGAGAGAGAGAGAGAGAGAGAGAGAGAGAGAGAGAGAGAGAGAGCGTTTAGCGGGTCCTCGTCTTATTTATAACCTCAGGAGGATGACGATGACACGAGCGATGATATTTCTGAACTGTGAGCTGGATCCCCAGTATGAACATACACAAACAAAAACGTGTTGATACCTCTGTGTAAACTCTCTCTCTCTCTCTTTCTCTCTTTCACACAGAAACAAACACATACACACAGATACACATATATTTATAAATACAGTGCATGATGAAGTGCACCCGTTCACACACACATACAACAAGTGCACACACATACAAACACACGAACTCAAATTCACACAAACACAGCAAACACAGAGACACAAGCAATTACACATGGGTGAAAGTTGTGCAAATACCTGTGTATACATTCACACACACACACACACACTCTTACCTCACCCTTTCTCTCACACACTGGCACACTGATGGTGTGAATATGTTAACCCTACATTAGCCTGCCATTATGTCACACAGTGAGGATCAGGGCATTGGGGCAGAGGGGGGCAATTAGAAGAGAAGAGTCTTGGGGCAGCTGTGGTCTAGAGGTTAGGGAGTTGGTCTTGGGATTGGAGAGTTGCAGGTCTGGATCCCACCCTACCCATGGCTGAAATGCCCTTCAGCAAGGCATCTAATCCTACACTGTTCCAGGGGCTGTAACTGAAACCCTGTAAATAACTGTAAGTTGCTCTGGATAAGAGCATCAGCTAAGTGTAATGTAAAGAATCCTGCCTTGGCCATAACAAAGTCAGCTAAAAAAGATCTTGTGTGTGTTTTGTGTATGGTTTTCACTTTTAAGGAAAGACCACGTACTGTACAGTATATTCCTCTGAAGGACTAGGTCATGTTGGAGTATGCCGAATCTTTCCGGAAGATTCAATTAAATCTAATGCCTGATCAAAGAGTCAAGTGATGCTGTTGGGATAACAACATCTATCGAGCTCTCGTTCTCAGGTAAACAGTGCCCAGTGCCTGTTCCTGCTGCTGAACGGCTAATTACCAGCAGGAAATTACTCCCTGATGAAAGCTGAGAGGGGGTTAAAGGCAAATGAAATAAGCACCCGGTGCCTAACCACATAACGAGAGGGATGCCGGACTGAGCAGCAGGCATACAGTAACGTTACGACACACACACACAGACACACACACACACACACACACACACACACACACACACACACACACACACACACACATGCACACACCCCCACCCCCCTCTCACACACACACATACATGCAGACATGAAACGATCATCACACATACACACACTCACATAAACACATACAGACGAAACTTCACAGATAAGCGGACAGCTGTTCGTGGTGCATGACGGGGTTTCCGTAAGACCCTAAGTAGACCCTGACATTGAAGGCATGCCCACCATTACATAGCCATTTGAACCTTTTCTTGGACTGGGGAGAGAGAAAGAGAGAAATTGCCTAAAAATAGCAGTAAGATGAAGATGATGATGATGATGATGATGATGATGATGATGATGATGATGCGGAATAGGGGTAGAGGAAGTGAGCGCAGTGGAGCAGGGAAAGGCAGAGGCCTGCGGGTGACCCCCAGGAGCAGCTGGGTGCAGCTGACCAGCTGTCCGGCTTTTACACGGGCGCTGCTGTGCAGCTCTGCAGGATGACAGGATGACAGAGGCTCCATATGGGGGGACATCTGAGAATGCAATTGTGTTAGGAGTCACCAGAGCAGCATCCCGTCCACCCACACACACACACACACACATACACACACACACACACACACACGCCTGCGTGTGCACTCACAAACACATAGTCACACACACACACACACACACACACACACACACACACACACACACACACACACACACACACACACACACACACACTCACTCACATACACACACATGCACACACACACAAACACGCACACACACACACACTCACTCACATACACACACATGCACACACACACAAACACGCACACACACACACACTCACTCACATACACACACATGCACACACACACACTCACTCACATACACACACATGCACACTCACATACACACAGCAGACAGATCACGAAATAACATGATGCAGTTGGTAACATAATGACTAATGTGGTTACCCACCCAAAAGCGAAGACGTCGGACTGCTTGGAGAAGGGGAGCTTGTCCTCCTCGGTGTCGGGGGAGAGCTGCCGCACGATCTCGGGGGCCAGGTGACAGAGCCATCCACTGGGGATTCGCAGCTTGTCCTGTCTTCGGCTGGAGAGGGGGAGGACAAAGAGAAAAAAGAGAGAGAGAGAGAGAGAGAGGGAGAGCAAGAGAAGAGAGAAGACAGGGACAGGAGGAGTGAAAGAGTGAGAGAATAAAGGGAGAAGATGAGCGATGAGGGAGAGAAGGGTGAAGGAAGGAACCAGAGGAGGAAAACGAAAGGAGACAAAGAAGAAGAGGATGAGAGACGAAGATGAAAGGTAGGATGAGGGATGTTGTAGGGGAGAGCGGGAAAAGAGAGACAGAGAGGAGAGATTGCGAAGACACGTGATGAGGAAGAGAAGAAGAAGAGAGGAAGATGGGAACATAAATGGGGTGAGATAGTGTGGAAAGATAAATGTGGGGTGGAAAGGGAGAGAAGGAATACACAGTCCAAAGCGAGAGAGGAGAAGAGCAGGTGGGGATAGTGAGGAGAAAAGGAAAGAATGAGAGACAGGAAGAAAGTAAATTACAATTTTTCACAGCTGCTAAAACACTAAACCCTGTTCTCTGAATCAAATTCTGAAATGCCTGAACACATTTATTGAATTAATCACTTTTTTAGCAAAACCATAGACTACTTTTACCTAGTTAGGTAAATTTTCCCCTTTTGCAAAACTCTTAACACATTTTCATACAATTAAAGCACAGTTTGCATTGTGGTGCATTTATTAATTATATTGTCAATCAAACAAGGTGGAAGGTGAACACCATTACAGCACATATCTCACTTATGAAAGACTACTACTAAAAATTGATAACACTGGTGTCTGATGATATGAGAACCAATATAAGCCAGTTCAGAGTTGAAACAGGCTGGTCAGAGTTTCATATCAACAATGGACAAAAACCAGAGGGGCAGGAAATGAGTGTGTGTTAGAGGTGGGGTACAAGAAAGAGAATAGGGGCAGGTAGGAGGAAGAGGAGGACAAAGAGTACCAAGAGTTGTAATAAATGATGAAATTAAGGCAAAAACCATTGTCATGTCATTGAGAGAAGCAGGACTTCAAGTCCAACCCAACATCAAAAAGGTGCAATGAAGCCCAGTGAGCAATCCGCTCTCTGATTATTTTTTAGATTCCCTATTCTTTATTTTTATTGTAATATTTTTTATTTGATTGTAGATCTTCCTTATTTGTTTTTATTGTACATAAAATGCTGACTCTATTTTTGGACATGCAAAGTGCATTTACAGTACTGTATTACAATGAATAAACATTCCTCCAGGAGCTATATGTCCTGCCCTGTACAATGTGTATTCCTCCAGGAGCTATATACCCTGGCCTGAACACTGTGTCTTCCATTTTTAATGTATGTTTGATCACTGCTCAGAAGCAGTGCCCGTTTGCCTGGTTTGTGAATGATTCGAGAACATTAGTTAGTTCTGAGCATAGTTAAAATTGTTTCGAAGTGATTATTCAGGTTTGCAACAAGATTCAAGGGTTTTGGGAATGTAGTCTGACAAATGGGTTTTGTGTGCAAAGTTTTGACGGTAGATAGTTACAAAGAATATGTTTTAGCAATTGTGAAAAACTGTAGTAAAGTTGGACCATGAAAAATTTATTTTATGACATGTAGTATTACAAAGACAGCTTTCAAAACCTTTGCTTTCCCGTGCTTTCTCCATACATTACATCATGTCTTAATGGCTTAGAACAGCATGTCGGGCCATTCCGTTATCACTATGCACTGATAGATTAAAAAAATGCTTAGAACATGATGTTATAGTTGAATTCCTCATGAATACACACTGTTGCTGAAATACATATTGTACATTTGCCACGTCATTTCTGCATCCTCGAATATCCTAACTTGGCTGACTCAGCAACGCTGACCAGGGACTGGCTATCTGTTTGTTAAAAGACCACCTTGGCCAGACCCATGTGACCAACCTGAAAACACTGAACACTGAATTGGCGTGGACCCAAAAAGCAGGAAGTGGGAAATACTTAATGATGATGTTCCAGAGGCAAAGCCACAGTCACACACTGAGTCACTCTGTGTCACTCTGTTCTCCGTGCAAGGCAGTGCCACCATATGGTCGACTGTGAGTCATCTGAAAGTACATACTGTATTTGACCTTCATTTCCAAAATGTAAGGAGTGAAAAAAAGTTGACAATTTCGAATTCATAAGCGAGGCTGAAGTTCAACGATGCTGTTAAGGCACTGTTTCAATCAGTGTGACTCACATCATTTCAGGGGCTAATTTCCAGGGAGCGTGTGTTTGTTCGTCTGATTAAACATTAAACACGTCATTATCTCCGCTTGATGATATTGCAGATCATTAGAAGAGTTTCTGACTTGGCAGGGTCTTTCCTCGACTGAAGTGCATCGTGAGGAAAGAAGCATCTTGACTATAATTAAAACATCACAATTGGAGAGATTTGTGGTTATTTGAGCCTTCAGTTAAAGGCGCAGCCATATTCCAGCCCAAGCCTTCGAGCAGTCTGACATTTTCAGCTGCTTTGGTATGCATTCAAAAAGGTGCCCCATGCACTTCATGTGAAAAGGACTAGCTTGTTGTCCTATAAACATATTCTGGGCAAAGAAATCAAGTAGGTTTATTGTCTTTTCAGTCATATATGTAGTAGCCTAGACAGTGAGATGAAACAACGTTTTACCGGGAACAATTGGAGTTACACATAACTGTTAAAACACAGTAGAGAGAAGACAGATACAGTTCAGTGTGCATACACACACACTATTACAGTTTTTTACAACTGTTTAAGCTCAGTTTAAAAACTGGGCCCTTTTTGTCAAAACACACACAGTTAACACAACCATACACCCACTTAACAGAACACCCCTGATTTATTGCAAAATGATATTCTTCTTTCAAAACTACACTTATTTATAAAAATACTATTTTGTTGCCAAATCGCACACACATGATTCATATGATCTATTTGTGTTTGAGTGAGTTACACACTATGGTAATCAATGGTAATCATCCAATGGTACGGTAAACACAACTATTTCTACAAAGAACCATGTACGCAGTAAATAATGTAAAAAACAGTAAAGTTATTGTTGGAGACAAAAAGCTAAGCATCATCTCTTTCCATTTTGGTGGCATGTCTCAACCGACTGTTTTCAAGGTATTCAACCAATGTCATTTGTGTGTGATAAATGTAGTCCTCATCTTTTTTGTTCATGCTCTTCTCCAGATGTATCTAACAGTAACAGCATTTGCCTCTTCCTCTTGTCACCCCTCTTCCTTCTCAAGCTCACTCTGATCCTCACTGTCCCCCTTCTCTTCCTCTTGCTACAACACTGCCTTACATTTCTATTTGAGTCTGGGTAACTCCCCTGTTGTTTATTTTACAGTGTTTAAGTCTGATTGCTGAGTTTTGCATTTTAGTGCTTTGGCGCCTTTGATTGTGTTTTAACCAGTTGGTTGCAAAGATGTGGTCAATGGAGAGCTAGGGTTTTGAAATGGAAAGAAGGTGGCATTACATTATGTATTCATGTGGGTAATGCATAAAGGTATGCTTAATGTTTTGCAATTCACTGTGTGTAGTGTTTTGCAAAAGGTGTGAAGAATGAAATGTGCTTAGAGTGGTGCCAACCTGAGCCAATGTTTTGTTATTTGAGTGTTAGGTTTCATTAATTGTGGAAAACTTTATATTTTAGTGTATAAGCAAACATAAAAAAGACCCCCCTTTTAACTTTTTAACTGACTTTATGTTGGGAGAATTTCCAGGACAATGCAAGTCTGAGAAATAAAACTTCTCTCTACTCACACTTAAGTTCTGCATAACACTATACAATTATGAATATGGAAATGTGCTGCGAAAACTATGCAATCAAATGCAATCAAGCTGGCCACAACTGATTTGGTACACATCACTTATTTTGGAAACTTCTGTGGCATAACCTGAGGAAATCATGCCTACACCGAAGTACACACTTATTCCCATCTGATCCTATAAAGCCTAATTATGTTGTCAAAAGAAACTAATTATTTTATGTTTTTTAAGCCTGGTTAAAACATTACATCCTCAAAAAGATGATGGACCTTATATCAGCAACTTCATCACAGTGTAAAACTGTTACAAGCATTATTTTGTGTTTATTTGCTACCGTCACACATTCTTCGCGCAACTGAATCATGCTAACACAAAGACATACTCTTTCAATCTTGGGCTGAATACCTCCACACTGAAACATTTTCAACATTACCTACAGTATACACAGAATCTCTCTCTCTCTCTCTCTCTCTCTCTCTCGCTCTCTCTCTCTGTCTGTATCTCTGTATAAAAGCATAAGTCTTGTTATATGTAAGCAGAGTTGCAGTGGTAAACAGAAAGGTAGGTATAGGATACAAGCAGCAGTAAAGAGGTGGGTAAACTAAGCATTTTTTAACATTAACATTAATATTAACATTAACATTAGCAATCCAAACAAGTAAACTGTAAACAAGTAAACAAGTGAGCTGTTTTATAAGTTAAAGACGTGTGTAAAAGGCCTTTTTCATGTGTTAACTCTTCCATGGCTACGAGAGTTTTTCTCTTTCTCTCTAAAATAACTCTCTGCCTTTCACTTTCATCAGAATCGCTTTTTGATCTCTCACTCTTTTTTCACCTTTTATTCCCTCAGCCCCCCACCCCACCCCACACACACACACACACACCATCCCACTCCCCCTCACACACCCCACCCCATCCCTCCAATACTTCTCTTTCTCTAATCCTGACATCCACTGACACTTCCTGAAGGGGGCTGTGTGACTGTGACTGTGTCTGTGTCTGTGTCTCTGCCCCAGAAATATGGACATTTGGACACAAATACAGGAGGAACACTGGGCATATTAAACCACTTTGTCTTTGTCTTCGGGATGCGGTGAGACTCTCGCTCACACTCTTGCTCTTGCCTCTCTGGATTTGCAATACAGTAAGGGAAGGCAGTATGATTTTAACTCTGCGAGGCGGTGTTCGCCAAACTCAATTACCCTCCAAAAATGCCACTGAGTTAAATAACATGGCAACATCACTTAGGCATAATGGTGAGGATTTGTGTGGGCGAGTTTGCAGCTTTGTGTGTTAGTGCCATAGGGCTTGTTTTTAAAGGACTTGTTTCTATGACTGATACAGTCTACTTACTTACACAAATAGTAGCACTTGAAAATAACTACTCCCTACAAAGCATTTATTTTGCCTTTGTTAACTCTTAGCTAACACTTAGCTCCTTGTTTGTTAACCATTGCTTTTACATTATTTCCTATCAATAAATGAATTACTATTAATGTAAGAATAATGGTTAACAAATGATTAACAAAGGGGTAACTAAGAGTTAAAGGAGAACTTCGGTGTAAAATGAAAATTGGCATGTTAAAACATCATACTGAGTTGGTATGTGTACTGAGGAGCAAAATTGATTTAGCCTGTAGCATTTAGAGTTTAACTATTTTTTACAGTTTGACCCAGAAGGCTAACAATGGAAGTGTTAGGTGCCCTCAGACAAAGCATGACGACTACGCTATTTTTAAACCATTAAAACAGCTCGAAGAAACTCCACAGTCCATCGGTAGTACAACAACGGCTCTGGCATTCAAACAAAGCACTGAGAATATTGTAAATGTACACAACGTTTATTTCAAAAACTGTTCTTACATGCAGTAGTTTGTGCATGGCGGCGACGAGAAACTACAGCAAGGTACTGCCTGTCAAAACTGTTTTATTAATAAATGTTGTGTACACTTCCAAAGTTCTCAGTGCCTCGTTTTTAATGTCAGGGCCTTTGTTGTACTACCGATGGAGTGTGGAGTTTGTTCGAGCTGTTTTAATGGTTTAAAAATAGCGTAGTCGTCATGCTTCGTCTAAGGGCACCTACCACTTCCACCGAAGTTCTCCTTTAACAACTGCATAGTTATAAAGTGCTACCAAAACAAATCTATTTTTGGCAAACTGCTTGTGTTGTATTTTTTATATATTATATAGTTTATGTGTTTTTTTAATTACACTACCTTAAATTTTGTGGACACCAAATCCAAATCCAAATCAACTTCCATTTCAAGTGAAGAGTAACTATTCTAGCTACAGTACAGAAGGGGCCCTGAGAGCAGGCAATAACAACTACACAGAACTGAATGAAGTACAAGCACAAGGAGAACATGTAGGGATGTGCACACACTGGTTTACCATTTAATGGTGTTGGCGGGTGTCAGGAGAGGAGGTTCTCTCAAAAGACACAAGTCTTTAAAAGATTTTTTAAGATGGAGTATGACAGCATTTGATACCTTATTCCACCGAGACAGCCTTGTGTTCAGGGATGGCTGTGCAAAAACCTATTCCTTAGTGTTTTACTAGGGCTGAGAAGGATTCATTTTGTGATTAGAAATCACTAATGGTTCTGTAACTGGTTAGACATTAAATTAGCTATTCACTTCCTATTGGTTGTACCTATGTAAACAGGTAATTGACAAGAGAAATGAAGCCACAAGGGTGTATCATCACAGGCAATATACACCACCCTAAAACCATGGCAACAACTGAGCTAAATTTCTCCGTCTAAATCTGTAAGATTAACTCTGGCGCGGCGTGCTTTCTCTCGCGAGTTGGTAATACGCTGTCACAGAGAAGACTCCCTGAGGTGGCACATATTTCTTAGTCACAAACCCAAACAGTCATCCAGACTTCTCCAGTGACAAATAAACTGATGCGAACCATATGCCGTGAACGATTAGACCCTCCGCTCAGGCGATACAGTGAGTGGAGTACGTCTAACTGCGGGTGATGAGGAGGGAGTTGGGGGGGGGGGGGGGGGGGCGTACTGGATTGCTTACAGTGCTGGAACTCATTAAATTAGCCCAATTAAAAACATCTAAATCGTGCGACAACCCAAAGTGGCCTCGTTACTCTCTTCAGAGTCATCAGACAGAGGAGGAAAAGTCACCATTTTCTCCGACCCGCTTGTTTATTCACATCTTTTTCTCCCAGGCGCAATCCTGTCCAGCTGTGATCACGCTTCTGGACTCATCCACAATTGACTTTTTCTCCACAAAACTATGCTTCTGAAACTAACCTTTGTAAACACCTCTTCTCAGAGAGAAACAGTTCTTCACAGAGAGAAAAACACAGGCTCTGAAATTTCATTTTTTTTAAACTATATTTTTTGGGCCTTTATTGGATAGGATAGTGAAGAGTGGGACAGGAAATGAGTGGGAGAGAGAGATGGGGTGGGGTTGGGAAATGAACCAGGTCCGACTCGAACCTGGGTCCCCATGAGCACTTTGCCCGTTCATGGTGCTCTACCCACAACACCACAGCACCCCCCTGAGCTTTCATTTTAATCCTGAGCTAAATGGGCTATGAAGTGGGAGGAAGTGCGAGGAAGGGGTATGGTATTTTTTTACTGGGATCTCAACACAGACTTACCTTCCTGCTTGCAAGACTCCAGATATTGTGAAGAGCCCGAAGTCAGTGATGACCACTTTACCATTGTCATAGAAGACATTCTTGGACTTCATGTCCTTATGGATGATGCCTTTTGCATGCAGGTAGCCCATGCCCTGAAAAAGGGAGAACAAAGCTATTAGTAGCTACAAAAAGAGGCAGAAAACTTCCCATCCTTTCCTCTAGAAATGACACTTTACCAGTCAATTAGAAAAAGCCATGCCATAGCTGTGATTACCGGATGAGTCTCGTTGAAGCACACATTCATATAGCAAAATATAGGGAAGTATGTGCCTTTTCTTTGAAACGTTTAAATCTTCTATTTGGTGTGCTATGACCAAGTGGGCTTTGAATGATTGTAGCCTGTGACTAGCATAGCCGAGAACCTGTGATTCTCCCTGCTCCATCTACTCCACCAAAATGGAACAACCTGTAACAGGAGCACTAAAGCATTTTTTTCACCAAAACTGGCTCAAGGGGCATTTATTAATACTAGAGACCACCACAAAATTACTGAAAAAACAAAGCAATGACATCTGTAAAGCTTGTAAGTGTATTTTTGGCAAATCTAATAAATCATTCACACAGTGAAGCCCGATATAAAAACAATGGTGAACTTAAGATATTATTGCCTTATTATTTAAATTTCTTATTAAGATCTTATTTCCGAGAAACAAAGTGAAGACTTGCTCAAAGTAACATTCCTCTTTTGAGCAGCACCCTGATTAGGAAGCAACCAGCCTCACATATACACCAATGCAGTAATCAAGCATATGACACTTCAACAACGTCAGCTTCATCAGATTGTGACGGCATCTAGTGTGGTACTTATGATTACCATCATGAGTGTGTTTACCCTATGCATGCATACATACATAAATTACATGCACCAGTTCTGTGTATGTTTTGTGACAAATTATAATTTGTTTTCTTGTTTCTTGCAACAAGTTGCCATGTTATAAAATGGAAATGACTATGGTAACACAAATGCTATATGAAATAATTACACACATACACACACACACACACTTTAAATTGTAATTAGTAGACCTTACTTGAAAAAGCAAGGAAACTGATTGCCTTGAAACAGATTTAAGTGGATTTGGATTTGAAAGTTGAGCGACATTGCACTTAGGCAGTCCGTTTTAGTCTGTTTCTTAGTTTTTTTTTTTTCAGTAAGGTCTACTAATTTACAATTTACAGTGCATCATTTACGTAAAGCGGCATTGTTCACCTTAACCATCTCCTGCGCAATCTGTCTGGTCTTGTTAACGTCGAGGATGACTTTAGCGTCGCGCACCACAGAGTAGAGGGTCCTGCCCTTGCACAGGCTGTAAACATGAGCAAAACAAACATACAGTACAGTAGCGTCAGATATATCACAATTTTATAAATCATTTATTTGGCACATACAGACTTGCTCTGGTGTAGCTTTAAGCTACATGCTTGATTCGTTATCAGCATGTGTCTGTGTTGATAAAAACAAATAAACAATTTGTTGAACAATGAACAATATTGAGAAGACAACCAAAAAAAAAAAAACACAAAACCAAAAAAAGTTCATATTTAATTTCAGAGACACAGTGTAGGACCATCCTGACATTCCACTCTGCCATGTTTTTTTTAGCATTTCACTGCACTGCAAGGGCTGGTGGGCTGATGTTCTGCATCTAAATCGCTGAAATCGACATGAAAAAGAGGTCCCTGCTAACTGTCAGTTGCTAACTGCTGTTGGAGATGACCGCAGGGCTCTGGCCCCAGCAGGGGGCAGCAGCGAAGGCCCCCCTGCCTGCCTGGCCTCGTCAGAGGTGACGACTCCACACCTGGGGGGCCCCCTCCCTCTCTGGAGCTCTGGATGCATATTCATAGAGCAGGTAATGCCTCCCCTACAGATACACATGCACACACTCGCACACACTCTTACGCACACACATATTTATAGAGGGCGCAGGTAATGCAACCTACACACACACACTCACACACACACACCAATTTTTTGAGCATTTCCTCTGGGTGTGTTTATCAGTGTCATTTGTGTATATCGTGCAGACACAGAGAGAGTGTGTGTATGTGAGTGTGCATGTGTGTGTATGTGAGTGAGTGAGTGTGTGTGTGTGTGCGTGCATGTGTGTGTATGTTAGTGAGTGTGTGTGTGTGTGTGTGTGTGTGTGTGTGTGTGCATATGTGTGTGTCCTCCTGGGCACCTGTGACGCACTGCTAGACGTTGTGTGTGTAGACTGTGTGTGTGCACGCATGTGGGCAGGTGTGTGTGTGTGTGTGCGTGTGATTGTGTGTTTGTATGTGTGTGTGTGTGTCTGAGAGTGTGACACACATGCTCCTGTGCACCTGTGACGCACTGCTAGACATGGGGCTGCTGATGATGCCGCTGGGGCAGGAGGATCACGTCCTGGCCGACAGGACAGTCTTGGTGACGCGCCGCCCAGACGTGCTGAACCCCCCCAACCCACCATCACTGACGCCACCAGCCATAATTAGATAGAGGAGCACGGGAGCGTGGCCTCTCCTTTTGATGTTCAAGTAAACAATATTTACAAGACAGGAAATAACTAACAAACTAACCTCTACTGCTTCAGTCTCATCTCTCTCTCTCTCTCTCTCTCTCTCTCTCTCTCTGTCTCTCTCTCTTTCTACTTTTCTCATCTCTCTCTCTCTCTCTGTCTGTCTCTCTCCCCATTTTTTCAGCTGTTTGCCCCCCTGACATCCCCTCTTTCAGACATTTTCATTTCCATTATCATTCTACTCCACTATTTCATTTTTCCTTTCACTCTTTTTCTCCTCTCCGCAAAAATGGAAAACCCTCAAAACCTTGTTTTTTCTTCCATACCGCTGTGAAAATTTCCACTTTCATCCGAGGTCACTGTGATGAGTGCAAACAATAATCAGTGTTTATGTTCCTCGGCCTCAAACACCGGCTCTCACGGGAGGATCCAATTTCTCTTAATTCGACCTCAATCTCGCCTGTTTGTCCGGATGCTCTTCCAGGTAAATGCTCTGTAATGAATTATTATGACTCCCCCCGGGGGCCTAATAGCACTCTGAACTCTGCTGAAATGCACATTTTAGTCTGATATTCATAAATAGATGCTGGCTTTAAGAGAGAGAGATGGATAGATAGAGAGAGAGAAAGAGAGAGAGCGCAAAAGGAGTATGATGAGAGGGGGAGATAGAGAGAGATGATTCTCATCACAGTTTCCAAGAATTTTGTTATGTGTCATTTGCTGTGCCATGCAGACATGACGCAGAAGTGATTCAGAACTTTCTGAAAATGCCATATTTCTGGACATTGCAACAACAACAAAAAAAAACAAACAAATAAAAATATTGAGATGTCATGGGAAGTCATGCTCCTCCCGTCTGTTTGTTATAAACAAACCTTCCATGAACACAGTTACAAAACACATGATTATTAGGCCCAAACACCAATCCACACACAATGTGTCAGAAGATGGGGGTCATTATGCCAGTATAGTTTAAAGCATCACTAAGTAGTTTTTTTAACTTTAAAATAATGTTTCCAAATCATTTCAGTGGTTCATCAATTTGAAACAACCGAGGCGACCGACAGGGCGACCGAAGACGAAAACTACTCATTATTGCTTTAAGTCATGCCCAGCATTATAAAAGCGGCACTGTGCGTCACATCTCCCTTCTCCTGCCGGAGTCACTCACATTTGCAGGGCAACTGAGTCCAAATTCAGCAGCGAATGGGAGTGTGAAGGGGTGACAGCCTGGACT
>CM050217.1:24577500-24602500 GCA_027475355.1 Coilia nasus
TCTGGCTGGCCTTGCGCGGGAAGTTGCGGGCGGAGAGCAGCGACAGGTTCATCTCCTCGAACTCGTCCGCCGAGTCGTCCGCCTCATCATTCCCATCCTCATTCTGAGGTAAAAAAAAAAAAAAAATGGAGGCCAATAAAATCCAGAGCAGGTTTTCACCATAGCAGGCCAAATTCATACATATACAAGCTGGCATTTCACTTGACCTATTGACATTGACTGTGTGCTGAGCCTAAATGATCCGTGGAGATTGGAGTGTTTACCGATTATAGTTATAGCTTAGCATTCGATAAACATTGTAGAGCATTTCTTTCTACAAGTCATCTGTTAGAAGTTCTCTCAAAAACATTATGCAGGCTTAATCTGAGTTTTAGAAATGGCTTACTGTCATAGGCATAGTTTTGAGCATGTAACATGATTATGATATACATGAAACAGGTCATCATTATCAGAAAAACAACAGTAAAAAGTAACAACAAATTTTGTTGTTGAATGTAAAGCAACGTATGTATCTGTGCTTTACATAATTGCAGTCAGTGTGAAAGTCCAGGTACTTAAAGGACTCTGGTAGGCTCCAAAACCTTTAATCTGAAAATGTCCTCAATATGTATGTTCTGAAAAAGCATCTACAGAAATTGAGGTATATCTGAAAACATATCTTACAAATAACATAAGTAGGCTTTGGGAAGCACACAGCCTTTTAAATATTTGCACAAGTTAACAATATAGCTATTTGCAAAGCATGAGCTTTAGAACTACAGCACCACACAGTCTGCAGTCGTTATTAGGGACATAGCATCGGGTAAGGAAATATTCTGCACAACATGAATCTAACTCAAGACACTCACATCTGAAGTCGGCTCCACTTCAATTTGCAGAAGAGGGTTTCCGGTGTTACTGCGAGCAGGTCGTGTAAGAGGGGACGGAAAAGGGCAAGAGGAAGAAAAGATTGACAGGTTGGTTAGCTCTTTATCGTCTTCCTGTAACATATGATTCATGTCATTTCAGGCAGGCGTGTTTCAACAGCAGGTCATTTGAGGGTGGGGACTCCTTAGAGGTGGATGACATGTTTAATGCATAACCTTTAAACGCGCGCACACACACACACACACACAAACACACACACACACTCTCACACACACACACACACACACACACACACACACACACACACACACACACACACACACACGCGCACACACATACACACACACACACACACACAGGCTTGATTACACACGCTCTACACATAACATCAAACCCAGCAGCAAGAACACTGTGATATGCAAGACATTTTTTCTGGTAACTGGGCATACAGCTTCCTCTTAAGAATGCTTCTATTTTCTACTAATGCTGTCTAACTGGTACAAATTCTACTCAGCAGTTTAGAGGCTTGGAAAATTAAAACATTGATTGATTGATTGATTGACAGCACAAGAACAAGAACAAAACAACAACTACAGTAGCACTTTATGATAGCTACTCCCTATGAGGCATTTATTTTGCATTCACCCCCACACAGCATGCAGGACACAGCCCTTGCGTTCCTCAAGCACCCACCCCCCAACACACAGCACGCATCACATAGCCTTGCTCCCTGCCTGATGCCCCCCGCCCACACAGCACACAGGACACAGTCATAGCGCCCCTGGCTCATGTCCCCTCACCCTCCTCTCCTCACACATCAACATCACTTCAACAATTCAAAATATAAGTATTTAAAATCGGTATTGTATTTTTGGCTCTGACTCTGTATCATATTAATTTCCTGGCTCTGAGCTTCCTGCAGATCCAACTTCACTACTGAGTGCTTTAGTCTCGCTGTCAGTGTGTTGTTTTTCACACACCCTGTAATTTCAAACACTCCCATTTATTTTTTTAATGTATGACAGGATTTCAGGAGACAGAGCGTGAATTAAAGGTCTTTCTAGCGTTGGCCCAAAGTCTACATCTTGTCTGTGTGCATATCGCAATGCTGCCTCTCCAGTGCCCTGTACTTCAGTGATTTTGATCATCTAAAGGGACGTTTGAGATGTAAGTAGGTCTGCTCTGATCGATTACAGACAAAAGCTGCCCTACAATCATTGTGCCCAATAATCATTCTTATTATTTACATGCCAACATCTATAGGCCGAGCATCAGAACAACATAGTACAATGTCAATATACATTTTTAAAAATGTCTTGTGCACATGTATATTCCAAAGGTTCTGTTTTTTTTTTCTTTTTTACTTATGTAAACTATAGGGAGGGAAAGTGGAACACAGCGATCCTAGCGGTGGCGTTCCTATCCCCAGAGCGATCCCATTAAAAATCCCATAGACCGATTTTTTAAAAAATCCCACAAAGGTATGACACGGAACTTGTGCACCAGACATATTTTTCAGGCTATATATGGGGATTATCTACTAACTGTGAAAGTATTGTGTGAAATTTCGTCCTATTTTAAAAAATCTAAATTGTGCCTAACTTGTCATAAACGGACTACAACTTTGAGTCGCTCCCGTTACGTCAGTAAACACAAGTTCACCATGCTGTAATTCGTAACTGATTGCAACCACGGAGAAACAAATGAATGCCAGTTTTCACATTTCATAAAGATTCCATAAAGCTACGGTTGTGGATTCTTATAATCAGATGAGTTTCATGTACACAATCGTTGGATTTCACTTACTTCTCTCGCCGGCAGCTAACTGTTAGATTTGGGCAGGCGCCAGATTTTGCGGTGACGTCATACACGCGCCTATAGTTCAGTGTAGTCCTTTATCGGCTTTTTAATTAACATTAAAAACAATTCAGATTAGTGAAAAAAATAAAGTATGACCACCTAAATCGATAGAACTGCCCAGCATGCATATCATATGAAAGCCACTATCTTAACTTTGGAGTGTGAGCCGAAATGTAATTTTTTGAAGAAAAAATCCCATTCGTTTCGATAGAGGTGGGGAACGCAACCAGCAGGGGGCGATGAGATTACTTTCCCTCCCTATATAGATGTAACTGTAAAGATAGACAAACTATCCGAGTAAATTCTTAGCTTATTTTCTCTGGGAAAGTTGTAGCCATCTATGAAGCCCTGTTTAGAGAATGAGCTTAGTGTATCCTAGGTTAGGCTGTATCATACGAAGACGTGTGTGTGTGTGTATGTGTGTGTGTGTGTGTGTGTGTGTTTGTATTTTCAGTATTAGATAACTGTGAAAACTATAACTTACACTCAGTGGGCCTGTGAAAAAAAGAAGCGATCTAGAGGGTGGAGAAGGAAGTGTTTTTTTTTTTTTTTTTTGAGTGTTGTTGTCAACAAAACTATGACAGCACAAAGCTACGAAGTGTGAGCTGGTGACACTGTAGCTCCAGTTCAAGCAAAGACAGCACAGTAGAGTCTATTTTTGCCAAACAAAAACAATCTTCATGGGCTTGGATGAAAAATAACGCATAACCCACCAAATGAGAAGAAAACATTGTTTTCTAAATACATTTTAAACCATTTTGTTCAGGCTGATTTAACTGATGTACTGATGCAATTAGCATCAATATCTTGTCTTCAGCTGTTCTATTTAGACTTTGTCAACTGTGCCAGCTTATCTACAAACACATTATAAAATTCTGTCTAGTTTTATGTGTTTGTCTTAGCCACATTAGGATTCACTTAGAACTCAAATTCTACAAAGGGAACAAACAAACAAACTAATAAATAAATAAATAGCACAAATAAAAAGATGAAAAGATGGTACTCACACAGGTTCAGACAGAACAGGGTGCAGAATAACCTGCGGTGCTCTGCTGGGCACCTCTGGGGCCACGTCTGTCAAAAATAAAGAAATATATATATATATATAAACAAAACAAATAAATAAATAAAAAATCAAATTCATTTCAGAGGGGGCAGAGATGAAGACCACATCCTGCCCAAATCTCAACCGGTCAATATTTTGGCGTTTAATAACATGAGCTTTAAGTGCCGTGGTGCATTTTCAGTGTATTTGATTACGGTGCTCTTGGTTTCATTTGGGCAAGAGCGCACGGGTGGCTTGATGTGTTTGGGTGAAGCGGCTCCAAAAAGGGCCCCTCATTAAGGGTCCTAATAGATGCTTCTCGCAAGGAGGTGCTGCTTTAAAACGTACCTCTTACAACAGAGTAGGTGCTGTGGGTGGTTTGGCAAGGGGGACAGTGTAGGGTGGGGGGTGGGGTGTGGGGGGTGACAGGTTGTCACTTCAAAAGAGCCCTCTGAGGTGAGGTGTGCTGCAGGGCATTATGGGAAGGGGTAATGATCAATTATGACACACTTACCAGGAAAGATGAACTGCTGCTTGTATTTGAAGTAATGAGAGGCTGGGAGAGACACACAGAAATGCACACACACACACACACACACACACACACACACACACACACACACACACACACACACACACACACACACACACACACACACAAGATTTGGTCATGAAGGGCAAAGAAACTCAAAGAGCGCTCATCGGAGTATCACAGCAGTCAGATCTACTCCTACATACAAACTGTGAGCTTTGCAGTGAGTGACTGGGTTTCATTTTTGATCCGCATCATAAATGAGCCCTGATGTCTCCTCCAGCTTGTCCCTCTAAAGGCACTTCTACCAACGTGAACCTTGTTTTGAAGATGAGTGTAGCCCCATAGCGGTCACCGTACCAGAGGTGGAACGCCTCGCTTTGAATAAAAAAAAAATCTAACTACGACATTACAGAGTCTTTAGTAACCCATTACAACTTGGTCATTGTCATTCTACCTCTGCCCGTCATCTGGTAGCCATCCCCCCAACTGCATTCTACGTACTTTACTTCCCCCACCCAATGCACACTTTAGACTAACAATCAGCAGTTAGCCTAACAATCAGCAGTTCTAGTAACAACAAAGTTGTAATAGGGGGTGTCTCTTAGAAACAGTCACGTTAGCAGTGCAACCATAGAGATCACCAGATGGGTGTCTTGTTCAATGCCGCTGCTCACTACGACTTTTTTAAAAAGGGCGCAACTGGTAGAGGAAGAGCAGTAGGACATACTTGTGAGACTGAGGGGCTTCTGCTGGCGTGCAGACTGGGGGGAGGGGTGTAGAGGTGATGGGGGCGTGGCACTGGGAGGAAGAGGAGGCGCTGGAGAGGAAGGAGTGGAGGAGGTGGTGGAGGAAGGGTTGCTGCTGGAGTCGGGCTGGTACGGAACAGAAATGTGGTCCTAGGAGATACATGGAGAGGAGAGGAGGAAGGGAAGGGGAAGGGAAAGAAAGAAAGAAAGAAAGAAAGAAAGAAAGAAAGAAAGAAAGAAAGAAAGAAAGAAAGAAAGAAAGAAAGAAAGAAAGTAGGAAACAAAGACTTAATCCTCTATTAGCAGTGGTAGAAGGTACAGACATTCCTTACTTCAGAAGATATAATTTCATAACAAATATTTCATTGAAAAATCCTTCTGAGATGTGTGAGTTATTAATTAGCATGTCCTCAGTGATATCACTGAGGTTGTTTACTCATTGCTAGCTTGTCAGAATCCCATCTCCCTCTGCCATACAACTTTGCAAGGTGTTGATGGGGAGGGTGTGGGCAGTCAAAAATACCCCAGTTAAAAGCCTGGCAAATTACAAGTTATATTTCAGTAAAATGTGTATGATTTATTCTCATCGGTCTAAAAAAGGAAGAGAAAAAAAAACACAGTTGCGCTGAGGGCTTCGACAGTGGAATCACCTACCTTGTTGATTTTGTTGGTTTTTGGTAGCGTTTGGCTGATGTGCAGGTCTGTATACCTGAGGGGATTGTTGATGTCACAAGGGACAGACTCTGTCCTGACTAATCTTGCTGTGATAAAAAAAAACACACAGACTCAGGCTCAGGCCTCAAACAAAACAAACATCAGCCATCTCCATTTGTGTACGGGGGACAAAACAGCATGAAAAATAATGTGAAAGAAGTTCTAGATGTTTTTTTTTTTTTTAAGGAAGATGAGAGTGACACACTCAAAACGTAATGTCCCCGAAAAGTTAGCAAAAGCACTTAGAAATCGATCATATTACCTTGAGACGTTCCTTGATGGTCTTTAAAAGCAGGGTTGGAGAGGGGGGAGAGAGAGGTGGATGAGGGCACAGAGGAAATGAAAAAGTGGAAAAACAAAGAATTATCAATAGTAAAATAAAAGGTTTGACAAAAACATCTCAAAGGTTAGCAGCAAGAGGGACTTAGCATTTATAAACAAACTGTTAGGAAATGATATCTTGTATAATTACATTAAACTGTCACTACTTTACTAATACTAATTATATCTACATATCTTTACCTACTCCAACTACTACTGATTATAATTTCTGCTGCAGCTAATAGTGTTTAGAGGGAACAGCGTAGCCTGTTTTACTTAGCTGCAGAACAACAGTATTCATTTCTACGTCATGGATAGTGCTAAAAACTGAAGGTGGAACAATTTTTGAAGCAGAGAATAAAGGAATAAAATAGACAAAACAACAGAACAATCTTTTGTCTTAAATCTAAAATAGTTGGTGGAAATGTTACATAAAGGCAATATGACACTGGTGTTTGTGGGGTGGGTAAAGAGCAGAGGCCTACATTGATAACCTGCTATTGTACACTTGGTCTTTGGTCTCATGCCTAAACCCAAGGTTTGGCCAGCTGTGGCCACACCTTTGCAGCCCCACTCAAGCTCCACTCATGTCGAATCTCCAGGGAAGTCAATCCAGGCTTCAGAAAGCAAAATCCCTGCCACGTATTTATTCCAACAGTTTTCTGAAACAGCTGATTCCTAATGATAACAGGAATAGGATAATAGGTAAAATGATCATAAAAATCATCATACAGGTAGACCGGTGAATTAGTGAAATCACCTGTGTTGTGGGCACAGTAGGAATTCATGGCAGGGTTTTTCCTTTCTGAAGCCAGGATTTGAAACCACCACGTATAACTGCAGTATTACACAGGCATTATTATATTGTGGACTAAAAAGAGTTTAAAGGTGCCTACCGAGCGTTAGGAGGGAAACTTCACTACCTGCTGGGGAAACCCTACCTCCTCCCCGAGGCATTATCAACAGGTGGCATGGAGAGGCCTCTTTGGTACACTTGTTGTGGCACTTCAACCTAATTAACAAAATAAATCAAAATTAATGTATAAAACTTGCGTGTGCACACACAGATATGCACACACACACACACACACACACACACACACACACACACATACACACACAAACACCTGCATGCCAATATATACACATGCAAGCATACACACTAATAGCACACATGCAGATATACAAACACACATACACACACACCCACACCCACACACACACCCATTAACACACACACACACACACACACACACACACACTCACACACACATTAACAAATTTGACAGTGACAGTAAGTACATTATAGAACATCAGTGCAGACAACACTCCCCACTCCCCCACCCCCGGAGGTAACTGCGTTTCATATTAACTATCACATCCAGCAGTGGTTTAAATTAATATGCTGTTAATTTATTCAAATAATCATTTTTTGACGATAATGGTAATTATAGGCAATTTGCAACTTCGGGTGTAATTACTGTGACAAATATCTACTCAGCATGTTAAATGGTCTGCAATAAAGAAAATGATGAGGCCCAAACAAAGTTTTAAAGAAGACTTAAATGCATCTCCTCACCAAAGTTCAACACAACGCAAAGTTACTCTGCACTACTTATTAAAGACGTATTATGATGGATAATCCTGGCAGTTCTTCAATCCTCTCAAAAAATGGTGTATGTAGACTTACTTGCAGTTTTTACATTTAAGTCCGAACAACATTCCTTTTCCGCAAACTGTGCATGTTTGGGACATCCAATATTTGGTGGAAAATCTGCCAAAAGACAAGTGACAGGGGTGTTTAGAAATGGCGATAAGCACATTTTAAGCTCTACCCCTAAACTCAGTGTTTATTGTTTGCTAGTGATTGTTCACATGACTGCACACACACACCACACACACAGGATAAACACACAAAATAAACACACACACACACATACAGAGATGCACACACATACACATAGAGACATTACAGGCATGCTCTGACCCTTTGACTTTGTTGGCAAGTCTGTCAACATGACGAATAGCATCTGCTACAGCAAGCAGCACACTTATAACAAATAACTTTTTAATTCAAAGATCGATGTGTGTGGCCTCTTCTGAGCGTAATATTTGTTCCTCCCATCTCAAAGAAACGCTATAATTCGATTCCGCCTCAAAGCCTTTCAATTCTTTTTAAAAAGCCGTATTGTGGCTGAGCGTTTAAATACACGTGCTCCCTGGTACAAGGGCCACAGCGCCAACTCTAATACTCAACTCCTTCGCAGAGGATCGTTTGCACCAGAGCCTACACATGAGCTCTTCTCACACTCACATATGCCCCCCACCCACACACCCACACACACACACTCTCACACACATACACACACACACACACCTCTTGCAAGCATGGATTAATGAGCAAAACTGCATGTGATCGGCGGTAAAAAGCCAATCCACTGTGAGGGTGGCGCGGTGGCGAAGCGAAACAAAACAAAGCCTTTGGAAATGGCTGAGCCTCGTCTTTGCGCTAGCGTCACCGGCATAAAGAGACAATAAGGGTCCTGCACTTGCGGGGGTAATGGAATATGACTAACGCGAGCTGACAGAACCAAAATATCTTCATTAGGTACTGCAGAATGGGCTAATGCAAACGAAAACACAATTTAATATCGACTTCACCCTCCCAAAAGGCCAAGTGGCCTGTCTGCACTCGAAGTTAAACACAGGCCTCTATTCCAATCTCTCTTCTGTTTCTCTTTGGCTTCTCCCCTTCGTCACCTCGGCCAGACAGACTGTAACCAGATATGAGTTTGCACAAAGCTATGATGGGGAGCAGGTAGGTCTTAGCATACAGCCAGAACATTCGCAGCCTGTTTTAGCAGCCTAGAAAAAAGCCTAGAGAAATGCTGGAAAACAGTCTTTCTTTCTGAAGCACACCTGACTGTACAGAAGACAGCATTCAATTTGTGTCAAACAAATTGGTTAGTTAAATGTATTTATTAATATTATACGAATACGCAACTTTAATCATGCTTCCGCCCTAACACTTTATACCCTTAATGAAAAAAAAAACTGTCAGTCAGTGCTTTATTATCTTTACAGATCAGTGGCAACATGAATAATATGGTGTCCGATTGTGGACAGCCATACAAAACAGCTGTGTGAGTGCCACTTCATTGAGCTGACATTGTGACACAGGAGAGAGCAGAGCCCCCCCCCCCTCCGCCCACCGCCTCGTCTTCTGGCCAGGTTACCTGTGTTTGATTGAGTTTCCCAGATCACGGCGGGGAATTTGTGGGGACCATCGAGGCACTAAGAGAGTGTCTGTTAGAAAAAGACACAACACAAGAGGCATAATCGTGAACATATCAGTCGCACACATACATATAGACACAGACACACATCCTTACACAAACACACACACACACACACACACAAACACATTCATGCACACACATGTGCACATACTCACGCACACACACACACACACACACATGCAGAAACACATAAACACCCACACACACAGCAATACACGTTAATGCACGCATTAACAAAGTAAAAAATTGTGTGATTAAATGTTCTGACAGGTTTGAATCTGTATGTGAGGGATCTGATCAAAAATACAGCATATTTAATGAACCAAGTAATTGTTGAAATCTACAATGACAAAAAAACAGCTTTTCAAGAAATACTTTGGCAACCAATGACATTTTAGAAAATGGGCTTGTTTTTGAAAAAGAACACGTTTTGTCAAGTTCATCGCCGAACACCCAACTGCATGGCATTTTACAATAAATCGTAATTGCATTTCACTTATATGAATTCCTCATGCAATGTGCACAGATACAGCCGCTCCTAAAGGTTACACAGATAAACATATTGACATTTTACTTTTGTGTACCATGCAATTCCTCACTAACATCAAGGCAAATCTTAAGTCATGGTTTCAGACTTCTCCTGAGCTAACATTAAGTGATAGCACAAGTATTGCCAAGACCCAGCTCAAGGAACGTATGAAAAAGGAAAAGAAAAGCTCAGACAAATACAACAGACATGGTGGCAAACACAACTACAGGAATGAGGGGTAGTTCGTTCTCGTTATTCCCTGCTTTGTCCTCTCTTGACTTTTCCCTCTTTGTCCCTTTCTCTCTCCCTCTCCCATTCTCTCTGTCCGTCTCTCATACAGACAGGGCATTCAGCAAAGGTTGACAAGGGCAACAGGTTCCATTCTGCTCTGACAGAGGCAATGCCAATGTGACAAGCAGAATCACAGTACAGGCTATGGCTTCATCACACTAAAAGACTTCCTACACTCAAAAAAACGAATTAACCCTAAAAGCTAAACTTCATGTAATTCATTTGTATTACAATTTTTCATGTAATTCTATTACAGAAAATTTAAGTTAATGGTCTGGCTATGTAGTACGCTTCCCATCATGTAAAGTTAATGTAAAGAAATTAAATAATGTTAAATTCCTTATATACAATTCTTAAATAAACTTTACATATAATGAGTTAAAACGTTCAACATTATTTAATTTATTTACATTTATTTTACATGATGTACTATAAGGCATGATCATTTACTTACAGTTTATATAATAGAATTACATGAAAAATTGTAAAGTAAAAAGAGTACATAAAGTCTGGCTTTTACGGTTAATATGTTTATGAGTGTAAGAAAGGTACCTGCACATACCACATAAGGACAGTCTGGGGAGCACATGTATGAAAAGACATAGGCCTACATAGTCTACATTCTGTTGCATATACTAAGGCAGTGGTTCCTAACCTGTGGGCCCAACCTGAAGGTATTGCAAGTGGGCCGTCAAATCATTTTCAAAACAGTATAATTTTTGTAGGAGATAAAAATAAAATAATATATGACCCTTTCAGATTTTTAAGAATTTTTCAGAAAATTACTTTAAAAATATATTAATGTTAAAATTCTCTATCCATGTTTTGTTTTTTTCCACTAGCAGTAGGCTTTTAACAGAGTAATGTAACGCGTTATAATTTGCTTTGGTCGTCATGGTGATGAAGCCAGCGTTTGTTTACGCTGTGCAATTTTACAAACAGCTTCAAAGTATTTAGTTCAGCTTGGCTAGTTGGCCACATAACTTTATACGCTAGGCTTCTAGGAAAGTTTTAACTTTAAATTGTATAGCTCAACATTCAATTATATAAATATATTCCATAGGGTATTATCGCCAAGTTCAATTCAGTTTTGGTTTATAATGGGCTATTTGAGTTAAAAGAGTGGGTGAAACCTGTCACTGTCGTTTATTAATAGTTGCAGTAAATAAATGCACATTTTCGTATATTCATTCTACTTTTAACCTTTTTGGGTCTTACATCGGCAGTTTATGGCTTGTTTTCAGGCTCCTATTTGCTTAATGTTCTCGCAAAATCTGTTAACCCTTACCACACCTTCAACAGTAACAGTGGCCAAATGCGATGCAGCTTATTCACAGTAGGCTACCAGCTATAGCAGTACTATGGGCCTTCTATGACACAACCCTCTGCAAACTAAGTTATTCAAGCCATCTTCACCCTCAGTTATATCCCTCACAGTCTTTTCAATTGCCCTGCTCTGCAGGTTAGTCTCATGATTTTAGTCTCAATTTGTTCATATATTCCTTCAGATCCTATTAAATGTCACCATTTTAGGGTGTTCTTGCCCCCCGGACCCCCTACCAGGGTTGGGTTTGCTGATTTATCCTTACCACTACCATTTACCCTATGAAGTGATCCCTGTGCTGTGGAGCTTCCTGCATGTCCAGTGTGCTTTCAGTTCAGTCTTGAATGTTCAATATTTCTCATCAAAATAAAAAAAATGGTCTTTGAGAACGCAGGGCTGCGAACATTTTTGAGATGTTCAAGTGGGCCCTGAGTTAGAAAAGGTTGGGAACCCCTGTACTAAGGCATTGAAGTACAAAACACTAAAAGCAACATACAAGCTTTAAGGTAAGACAATACATGCAAATAAAAGAAATAACATGTATGAATACCAAAATCATAACCCAGTATAAAAGTACAGTTGCGACCTGTCTTCCATATCACACACATTTTAAGAGTTAGTGTGTGTTTTATTCAAGACTGTTTTGTGTGTTTCTTTTTAGAAGTGACTTCAATAGTTGTTCAATAGAAGAGAGGTGTGAAAAGTTTTTATAAATTGTTTTTCATATGGTGTGTATGTGTGTCTGTGTGTATGCATGTGTGAACTGGAAGTGTGTCGTGTGCCTGCGTGCATGTGTTATGTGTTCCTGTGTGTGTGTGTGTACTCCTGTTTTCCTGCTACCTACTGTATGACAAAGCCCATCAGTCAGGGTGTAATTATTATGGATTAAGGGGCTGCTTCTGCAGTGGTCTGTCCAGCCATCCGGCAGGCAGGCAGGCAGGCAGGCAGGCAGGCAGGCAGGCAGGCCCACCACCATCCTCCAGGCCCCTTCTCTTCCTTTTTTTCTCCGTCTTTTCTTTCTCCCTCTCTCCCTTTCTGTCCTCCCCTTTTTTTCTGCTCTTGGCTCCCTCTCCCCGTCTTTCTCACCGGCTCTCTACCCTCCCTCCCTCCCTCCCTATCCCTTCAACCCCTTTCTCCCTCTTTTCTCTTTCTTTCTTTTTCTCTCCCTCTTTTCTCTCTCTCTCTCTCTCTTACTCTCCTCTTCTTCTGCCCTTGTCTCTCATACACTCCCTCCTTCCCTCCCTATCCCCTCTACCCTCTCTCTCTCACTCTCCGCTACCCCCCCCCCCCCCCCCCGCCCAGGAGGGCCTGTGATAGATGGCTGATGGGAAGGCCTGCAGGAGGAGAGGGCGCCAGACGACATCAGCAGCACCACGCTCTTCGCTCACTGACGGCCTCCTCTGATTCAGCCCCCCCCCCCCAACCCTCCAAAGTCCATCTCTCCTCACCCCCCACCCACCATCCCTCCTTAATGAAGTCACCGTTGCAGCCTCCTTCCCCTTACTAATGACCCGCTTCCTTAATCAGAGACATTCTAACCCGCCATTCCTGGAGGGCAGGCCAGACATGGATGTGGGATGTCAAGACAGCGTCCCTTGTGTGTGTGTGTGTATGGTGTGTGTGTTTGTGTGTGTGTATGGAGTGTGTGTGTGTGGTTCATGTGCGTATGTGTGTGTGTGTGTGTGGGGGGGGGGGGGGGGGGGTATGTGCATGTGTACAGGTTGTGTGTGTGTGTGTGTGTGTGTGTGTGTGTGTGTGTGTGTGTGTGTGTGTGTGTGTGTGTGTGTGTGTGTGTGTGTGTGAAAGAAAGACATAGAGAAGATGTACAGAGAAACAGAGACTGTGTGTGCAATGTTTGCTAGTTTGTGTGTGTGTGTGTGTGTGTGTGTGAAAGAGAGAGAGAGAGAGACAGAGAAAGAAAGAGAGTGTTTGTGTGCATTTGTGCATGCCCAAACATATCTGTGTGTGAGAGAGTGTGCTTGTTTAATGTTAAGTGTCTCATTGAGTATGAAGGTGTGTATGTAGGTTTCTGTTCATCTATGTGCTGCTGGTGTAACTCCACCTGGTTATAATGTTAGGTAAATATGTCTTAGCTCAATGTCCTTACATAGCCAACCTACTTTGTATGTCTTACAGTAAATGAGCTGATGCTGTTTCCAAATGGGCTTGGCATTAAGGTTGCTCTCACACGTAAACAACATTCTTAACTACACTCTGATAAAGCCACCCCAAAAATGCAGTGAACCGGTGAAATCTTTATGAGTTTTTATACCAAAGTGTTTCATTTTTTTCTCAGTGAAAGATAGTTTGTGTAGTCCTTCACTCAACTAGTCGTGACTACACTGACTTATTCAGCATTTAATCAACACTGCATCTCTTCTGTCTGGTTGGTATTTGTTATTGCCACTTCACATACCTTATGAGCAGTACACACGCGCATATAATTACACGCTCAGCAATGTAGTTGAAAACAACTTTGAAAGGACAGGTTTATTTTGGACTTAGCCATGTTACTTGCTTGTTTCTATGCCAACCACTAACACTTTTCGAATGAGAGAGAAGGTGAGCTCCTGTTCCTAGGTGATATTACTATTCATGAAGTCAGAAAATTCCTTATGCTCGACCAGAAAACACCAAAAGTGTTTTTGTTGTTGAACTACTCGTGTCTTCATCTATAGACTGATCTTTTACATTATTTTCAAGCCATTTGGACCTGTTGCACATTCCATTACAATACACTTACAATAAAAAAAAACACATTTTACACACAGAGGCAATTGGGTATACTGGCATGAAGATGTCAAAATATAAATAAAAACAAAACTAAAATAATTTTGTCAGTATAGCTGTATAGGCTCTCATTCATCCAGTTGTCCTCCACTTTTCCTGTTTTTGAAATTAAATCTTTTTCTGCAGCAAAACTCCATCTCTTATGAAATACCTGCTACCTATGACTCAACATATAAAAAAACCTGTAAATTTTTTGCTACTTTGACATTAAATAGTTTTGAAAAAGCAAAATGTACAGACATTGCTTCACATATAACTAAATGGAAAAAAACATATATATAAATGTTAAGTTTAAAATAAATATTTAAGTTTAAAGTATTTCATTTCAGCAGTTTTCATTTTGCATGTTTTTAAATGATCAATCTACATATGAGTACAAACTGTAAGTCATCTACTGTTGAGTAGTTCGATATCATCTCTGTATCTTCTGAGATTGCTTGTGGCGAATCCTATTCTATTTCCCTTATTTACCGGCAATCGGACTTTGGAGTCTGCATGTTTTTGCTCAACATCAAGGCCCCGTTGCCATGACAACGCAGTCGTCAACAGCAGGGTCAACACATTTCATTTCACACCTTGGCAGCACAAAAAAAAGGCAATTTTTTTACTGACCATTATGTGGTGGTCAACACAGACAGCACGCTAACCCCTAGCCGTCCTTTGCCCCCAAACCCCCCACCCTCCTGTCGGGCCTTGATCCTGGGTCACTGCTGCTAACACTGTTTCACCAGTGCGCTTTTGCCATCATATTACAAGGGATCAGAGAACACCTGAGGACAAGGTTTGAAACGAATAAAAAAAGATTCACATCTTTTTGCAAAAAAAAAAACTAAAAACATCACTTACTAATTAGTTGATGGAATCAAGTTTAAACCACTCTTAAACATCTATCTATCTATCTATCTATCTATCTATCTATCTATCTATCTATCTATCTATCTATCTATCTATCTATCTATCTATCTATCTATCTATCTATCTCTTTCTCTTTCTCTCTCTCCCTGCATTGAGCATCTATCCAGGAGCAGTGACTCACCCTTCACCATGGAGGCTTTTAAATGTAAGAGGCACTAACATCTGGCCTCTGCTCCACACCCCCCACATGGCCACTGTCGCACCAGGGAGACGTCACAGCTTCACAGCTCCAAATTAGGCTAAGCCAAAGCCAGGCATCCAGTGGAGCCCAGACGTGAGTGAGCCAGCCTAGGCATTGTTTGCTAGCGCAGAAGTTAAAGGCTTGAAGTTAAAATCTGTTTAAGGTATTTCACCCAGCACCTGTTATGTGTTCCTGTGTGTGAGTGTATGTGTGTGTGTGTTGTGTCCATGTGTGTGTGTATGTTAGTGTGTGTGTGTCTGTGTGTGTGAGTGTTTGTGTATTGTGTTTGCTTGTGCGTGTGTGTGTTTATGAGTGTGTGCATGTGTGTGTGTGTGTGCGTGTGTGTGTGTGTGTGTGTGTGTGTGTGTGTGTGTGTGTGAGTGTGTGTTTTTGTGTATTGTGTTTGCTTGTGCGTGTGTGTGTTTGTGCATGTGTGTTTATGAGTGCGTGCCTGTGTGTGTGTGTGTGTGTGTGTGTGTGATTTGTTTGTGCAGCAGGTGGTCGTTCAGGTCCTGAGCACAGAGCAGAAACACAAAACAACAGCCAGAGACCAGAGCAAAAACAGTTCAACAGTTTGCTCTGCTACCTTACTACAAGCCAAACCCTGAAATCTAATGTCCTCCACTCTATTGTCACTATGGGGTTTCCTCCAAGTCTATAATCTGCTGGGTCCACGTGTTCAGTGCTGCGTTGTTTTCTTTGTTCCACATACAGTGTTTATTCTCAATGTCAAATCAGGCGAACAACTACAAAGCAACAACATGCACACACACACATGCACACACACACACACACACACACACACACACACACACACAGCCACACATATATTTCCCTTCATGAATGACCACCTGCTGCACACACAAAGACACAGACACAGACCGACACACAGACACAGACACACACACACACACACACAGACACACACACAGACACACAGACACAGACACAGACACAGACACAGACACACACACACACACACACACACACACACACAGACACACACACACACACACACACACACAGACACACACACACACACACACACACACACACACACACACACACAGACACACACACACACACACACACACACACACACAGACACACACACACACACACACACACACACACACACATGAATGCATTAACAGCATGCTCTGTTTTATCACTATTTGACATTAGCAAGGCTACTATGAAAGCCATAGGTCTAAGTCACTGATTGTAAGCTGATGACAACAGAAAAGGGGACCTCCTGGACTTTCTCCTGGATTCACACATGAAAAGCACTTAGACTATGCAATGCATCATTTGCTTTTTACAATTAGTGCCTAGGCTTGCTTTTTCATTGTGGTTGTTTTTCGAAGAGTTTGCTGTCACTCAGAGACCCAAATGAGCAAAAGTACACCAAAATTAGTAGTCTGTCCGTCTCTCTTTTTCACTCTCTCTGTCTCACTCTCTCTCTCTCTCCATCTAACTGACCTACTCATCTATTAATCTATTCAGTCAACCAATCTTAACTATCTATCTATCTATCTATCTATCTATCTATCTATCTATCTATCTATCTATCTATCTATCTATCTATCTATCTATCTATCTATCTATCTATCTATCTATCTATCTATCTATCTATCTCTCTCTCTGTCTCGCTCTCTCTCTCTCTCTCTCTCAGGTCAGCGCCCCACCATCCCGGCAGAGGGGAGCAGCACAAAAGAGAGCAGACCAATTAGCGTGGCTAACGACACACATGGCAAGGTCTGCTTTATGCCACCGCGCCCTTCCAGCAGGACCCCGGGGAGAGGGGGGGCCGGCAGTGGTCGCTAATGCCATTACGGACGCTGCCCCAATCCAATGAAAATGATTAGGCCTGGCCCTGAATGGCTGCCTCTGTCCTGCTCTGACAGGGAATGAGTTCAGCTAAATCACTTGTCTTCATCGGGTGGAGGGGAGGGGAGGGGTGGGGTGGTGTTGTTGCGGGAGCTGGGGCTGGGGCTGCCTACGTGCCAAGGATCCAACGCGGCTACAATCCACAGGCACCCTGCTCCCCCCTACTGCTGCTGACGCTGAGGCAACAGCTACGGTTCTGGTCAGGGGTGTCGGCTGGAATAAATTTGCAGTGAACACACAGCTAGCTTCACCACACCCCCACCACCACCACGCCTGCATACCCTCACAGACAATTACACACACACATGCAAGTGCATACAGCCGTTGGTGGAGGGAAACGAAAAACAACCTGATTAATTAAATAATGTCTAATTTTGTTAAGTTTGTTCTTACAATCTTTTTTTTTTAACAACGTTAGAATTTCGGTTTTATGATACATGATGATTTTATGCTTTGATGAATATAATTTCACTGCTCCTTCGTGAAAAAAAAAATAGTCCCTCATGGAAACACAACTCTTAACTCTCAGGTGTTGCATAGCAACATCCTACTTTCAGTCCTGACATTCAGTGGATAATGACTTTCGATTAGGATAAAGTAAACAGATTACTTGCAGATATGATATGAAAGATGCAGATTAGAAGTACAAATGGCACTGGTCATTCATTTTGTCCAAAGGTAATTATGAAGAATATAGGACCTCTGACCGTTAGAACAGCCTATTTGAACTGAACTTTCTGAAGCATGTTCAGGAGCTGTATAATAAACCAAAGCCCCAGCTAGAAGTATGGACCTACACCACAACCCTCTGGACAAGTAGCTTGAGCAAAAACAGTTCAACAGTTTGCTCTGCTACCCCACCACAAGCCAACCCATGAAATCTAATGTCCTCCACTCCATTGTCATTGCGAGTTTTGAGTCTATAATGCTGGGTCCAAGGAGCCAGCACTAATACATTATCAAAGACTGATATAGTAATATAGGAGCCAATGTAAATAATGAATTGCTTTACCAAGACTGAGCTGTAGTCAGATGCTCCATTAAGACTCAGGAGCAGAGAAAGGGCTGTTGTGTTCAGATCATTGACTATATAGGAGAACTGGACAAACCCTCTGTGACGTCATGCACACACTTTTCTTTACACACCAGATGAAACCTAAATTGAAGATTCTGGGTACCATCTTTGCAAATTGTCAATGTCAATGTAAATTATATGTGGATTAAACTAATGGATTCTAAAAAAAATCACCCCTCTTAGAGTTATCATGGAACCAAAAACTACTGAAACACACCAAATTAAATATGTTTATAAAATATGATACAAATTAAATATGTTTATTAAATAAACTACTGTGTATACAATATGATACAAATAAATATGTTTATTAAAAAAGTTTTTTTTTGCTGTGAAATTGACATTTTATTAACATGGGAGTCTATAGCAAGTTGCTTGATTCTGCAGCCAGCCCCCAATGGGCATCTGAGATATTGTAACTTTAGAAGTTTTGGCTTAATTGTTTAGCCTGGAACGTTGCCGCTTTGATTTGGTTTAACAATAATGCCCAGTCATCCTTAAACCAATAATTGATATGCACCATTTGCAAAACCTATTACCAAAATAAAGCATGTTGCTCTGCATGTTTGATAATACATTTTTGATTTATGATCTTTACTGAGATCTTCACTAATACTTTATGCCCTTTATGGAAAAAACTCTCCCTTTTTGAGAATAAAATGAAAAGTGTGGATTAATGACCCCTCCACAAAGACATGACATTTCTCCTTACTGACACTTTTAAATGAGCCCTCCCAGAAACACATTTGCTTTAGCACCCTATTGTGACACCACAAGATGTAATGCAAACTACCCTGTGCTCGAGTCAGAGTGAGAGTTACAATCACAGGGAAAATGCCTCTGTTGCATGCATGTAAATGTGTGTGTGTGTCTGTGTCTGTGTGTGTTTGTGTGTGGGAGTGTGTGTGTGCATGTGAGTGTGTCTGTGTGTTTGTAGGTAAGACAGACAGAGAGAGACAGAGAGAGAGAAAGAAAGAATGCAAAGCAATGGGGAGGCATCCATCTCCAGAAGCGCACGCCATGAATTCCACCTCGCAGCTACTCACTGAGGAGGATGGGAACCTATTATTCACAGCCCTGGAGGTCATTGGCATTCCAATCCTCCTCAATTACGCACACACACACACACACACACACACACACACACACACACACACACACACACACACACACACACTCACACACACCCCACACCCACACACACACACTCACACACACACACATACACACACACACACACAGTCACACACGCACACACACACACACACACACAGATGCCACTTAACACGTACAGCTTATAGCTTCAGCTGACCGCTGTGTGATCACCTATTAATGTAATGCGCGTCCACACCCCCAGCTGTCTGGGGAAATGTGTATGCGTGTGCCAAAACCTTGGTCTTCCCAGAAACCTCTCACAGGAAGTAATAGACATGAGTAAATAGTGAGCAAAGGAAACACACAAAACACTTTTGTTTCAATGTCAGTGTCATTTAGGGGACAAAGAAGAAAAAGGAGGAGGCATTCGCTCAGGCTGTATATATTGAGCATCTGTGTGAGGCTGTCAGGCACAGAGAGGTATAGGGGGTTATCTTCGATTGCTGTGGCCGGGGGAGGAGTATAGATGGTATAGTGATTTCCATTTGCAGTGTGAGCTCGGTTTCTAAGTAGTCGCGCGCGTTCAAATGCAGGAAGTAATGCCATGCGCGTCCTCCCGAGTCTCGGACGTTCACCCTAAAACGTCAGCACACCACAGAGCACCCCAAGTTCACAACTGAGGATGGCTGTACAGTTCAAGCACATTGAGTGAATGCTACAATGTTTTCCTTTTATATGTTTTTCATGATGTCTGGTGTTGTCATTAGTGTTGTTTTAGTCGATACTACGTACTGTTACAGTCATGTTATTTGTGAAAAATAGCATTATCTGTCTTTTGTCTAGTGTCAATCTGAGTTTGGCAAATGGAACGCCTCCAACCCAGTTTATAGTTGTGTTTTTAGCGGACATGAGGTCAGTCTGACTTTAATGTCTCAGTTACCGAGACAAACAGAATGCACCATTAGAGCGACACAGTCTCTTCCACAAGCTCAGGTTGGTAAAGAAGATGACTTTTACATTACACTTAGCTGATGCTCTTATCCAGAGCGACTTACAGTTATATACAGGGTTTCAGTTACAGTCCCTAGAGCAGTTTGGAGTTAGATGCCTTGCTCAAGGGCATTTCAGCCATGGGTAGGGCAGGATTCAACCTGTGACTCTCCGATCCCAAGACCAACTTGCTAACCACTAGACCACAGCTACCCACGACTTTACAGCTAACTGGCTAATCTACTTAGCTAGCCCACTCTCACTGTGATATTACTGTTGGGATATTATTGGCTATAGCACAGGAAAATAGCTTCCTAGAATTTACTCCATTATTTCCTTCCTCTCAGGCATATTTGTGAGCCATGTGCCATATTGTGCATCTCCACAACTGATTTCGTGGCTGAAACGTATGCAAGCCAGTTGGATAGCTTGGTAGCTTCCAGGCCATGACAGCTCACTTTCAATAACAAGCAAGCAAGAGTAGCTACCAACAGTCATTACATGCGTCTATTGGCAGCAGCAAAGCCAATAGCCGCATAAAGGCACTGTCAGATAAAAAAGAGCACAACATGCACTGATTACACTGCACCACATAATAAAAAGCAATAGAATGCTAGTTGACATCAGTTGTTAATCTGAATGAGCCTTCAGCTGTGTGCTAAGTGTTGCTGTGTAGTCTCAGACAATAGGGAATAATATTCCCTATTGAATCCCTATAAAATTGATTAGGCGTTAATGGTTGGTGTGTTCTAATAGTCGATTAAGTGTGTGCATAAAGGAAAAATGGTGAATGATGTGTTTCTGATCTAATTATCACATCACAAAAGGAGAGATCTGGTGAGATTTTGGTTGGCCTATCCTAAATGCATCCTTTTCATGACTAGGACAGGAGAAAGAGGCAAAAGATAGTGTGTGAGAGAGAGAGAGAGAGAGAGAGAGAGAGAGAGAGAGAGAGAGAGACCGAGAGAGAGAGAGAGAGAAAAGACAGAGAACAGAATAGCGTAACAGGCACAAATGGCCAATAAAACAGTGACCGCAGAGGTAAAGAATCTGATACATACAACATAGGAGCCCCATTCAAATAAAGGGTGGCAAGCCAAAATACAAGTGTCTCACGCTATTACCTAAAGCTAACGTGTGGCGACTGCGTCATGTGTGGGTATTGATGTGGCCCACATATGTTTGCGATTAGGATCTTGCTTACGACTTTTAAGTAGAACTCAAATTCTGCCTCTAGTTATTAATTTAGCTTTTGTTAGACTTTTGCATTTTGCTTGTCAGTTAAATTGTTGGCCCAGAGAGTTCACACAGTTTATCACAATTCCCACAGCTTGTCACAGCACAGAAGGAACTACTGTCACACAATAGAATCAAAAGGCATGAGGTCAGGGTTGGCCAAAAAAAAAACTGAATTTGAAAAAGCACTGGCAATTCTAGCTTATGACTCCTTCATCAATGTCAAGACTCTGTATTTTTCTCTGAGTTTCACTTCTGTTGATGAAGGTAAAAGCAAAAGTGCCGTCCCTTATGCATTGAATTACTCTACATTGAAAATATCTCAAAATGGTGCAATTAACAGGTTGGATGCTGGAATCAAAACAACAGAGCACAGAGCAACTGGTAATATGCATGCATTGTCCTTACTGATAATGTCATCACAATATTGTGAATTTGTGATTCTCAATATACAATACATTTTAATATCTGTGTGCTCTGGTGGACAGGTGGCAGTTGTTTACTGCTGGACGGTGCTGTGTTAGAGTGGACAGGCAGGGGTTACTGACTGATGAAGAGTGTGGTTTTGGAGTGGACGGGTGGTAGTTACTGACTGATGAAGAGTGTGGTGTTTGAGTGGACAGGTGGTGGTTACTGACTGATGAAGGATGTGGTGTTGGAGTGGACAGGTGGTAGTTACTGACTGATGAAGGGTGTGGTGTTGGAGTGGATGGGTGGTGGTTACTGACTGATGAAGGGTGTGGTGTTGGAGTGGACAGGCAGGGGTTACTGACTGATGAAGGATGTGGTGTTGGAGTGGACGGGTGGTGGTTACTGACTGATGAAGGATGTGGTGTTGGAGTGGACAGGTGGTGGTTACTGACTGATGAAGGGTGTGGTGTTGGAGTGGACGGGTGGTGGTTACTGACTGATGAAGGATGTGGTGTTGGAGTGGACAGGTGGTGGTTACTGACTGATGAAGGATGTGGTGTTGGAGTGGACGGGTGGTGGTTACTGACTGATGAAGAGTGTGGTGTTGGAGTGGACGGGTGGTGGTTACTGACTGATGAAGGGTGTGGTGTTGGAGTGGACGGGTGGTGGTTACTGACTGATGAAGGGTGTGGTGTTGGAGTGGACAGGCAGGGGTTACTGACTGATGAAGGGTGTGGTGTTGGAGTGGATGGGCAGGGGTTACTCACTGGCTGAAGGTGTGAACAGGGATGAGTGAACAGGTTGGGTCTACTCACTGGCTGAGGGGGTGGAGGACTCGGAGTGGACGGGTGGCGTGGAGGGCACAAATGAGGGGAAGAAGAAGGAGCGGAGCGAGCGCTCGGTGTGGAGGGGGGAGCGCTGGGTGGGCAGGTTCTCACAGCTCCCCACGCTGCTGTGGATCTTCAGGTTCAGGGGCTTGTTCTTCTTCTTTGCTCTGCAGAACCGGAGAGAGGGGAACAAGGCAAGAAGAAACATTAACACCTTAAGACGCACCCGCTATTATAACTTTGTTGTTACCAGAATGGCAATGACCAAGTTGTAATGTGTTACTAAAAACTTTCTGTCATGTCATAGTAATATTGTAAGGTTGTACTGTAGTTACGTTTTTTTCAGTCACAGTGAGTCGTAGCGCCGGCGATACAGTGACACACTAAGTTAACAGGGGAGTGGGTTGGAAAGAAATGTGCACAATGTAGATTGAGTCTGGAGGCTCCAACCTTAACTGAGTAAGGGAACTGAAACCTAAGCAGAGTGTGTGCGTGTGTGTGTGTGTGTGTGTGCGTGCGTGCGTGCGTGTGTGTGTGTGTGTAAAATAGGGGGGGGGGGGGGGGGGGGACAGTGATAGAGAGAAAAGACTGACATATTAGGATAAAATCAAACTGAGCCTAAATCATGCAGTGTTAATTTTCGGAGTGCTGTTCAAAACTCACTTTAAGAGAAGAGACTTTCCATCAGTGGCATATACCCAACTGGCACACCGCCTGTCCAAATACCCTGCTAGCTCTCCACAGGGGGACAGATCCCCTCGCACCACTGAGAAATTGAAAGCCCCTCTATTACAGGTGTGACTCCATCCAATTGACCACCCTGAGCGCGTCCCCCTACCGAAATACCCAGAGAATGGCAGAGGAGGGGGTGTGAGGGGGTGGGATGTTCGCCTGCGAAACTGCACTTCTGAAGCCGTTCTCTTGCTAATGGTCCGTGGTTAGCACAGTGCTCTATGGCGGGCAGTATGTGGTCAGCACAAGCACATGTCAAGAGCCACTGAGACAGACAGGACACTGTGACCCTGTGAAGGTGACCCACATAACACACCTTTGCCCCCTGTCCTGCACCCTTCTAGTCCTCTCGCCTTTGGATGCCTCCCCATGTGGCTTATACGCATCCTTCCCACCTCTCTTTCTCTCACTTTGTTTCTCTTTTTTATCACTGTCTTTAACACTATTAATGAGCTCCTAATGTACAAGATAGAGATAGAGAGAAGAAAAGAGATGAGACACAGAGGAAAGAGAGCGAGAGAGAAAGAAAGAGAGAGAAGGAAAGAGAGGGAGAGAGTCCTCTGTGAGATTGCTCATTTAGATGCCACTGAATTAAAGCCTTTAGGACGTGTCTTCTGACTGAGTCACACAATTACAGCACTAAGCATCATCGCCGCCTGGATCCAGTAAAATCAAACCAACCCGCTGCCGGTCATCTGTTCCTCTCTTTTTTTTGGCATAGGCTAAAGCCTTTGTCAGCAATTTAGGTAAAACCACATGATGCCACTCCGATCTAATTAGGTTCATTCATCTTCCTGTGTGCACCACTGACAATGAGAGGGACCACAGCGACAGCCAGCCAGTCCACCAGCCAGGCAGGCAGGCAGGCAGGCTCGCTCCCCAGAGCTGCTTACCACAGGTGGAGGAGACAGAGGAGGAACAGTCCGCTGCTATAGATAGCTTATGCTATGAAATATGGATTTCGAATGCGTGTGAAAGATAAAGAGTGTCGCACTTGAGGAGAAAAAAAAAACAAAACAAAACAAAACAAACAACACTGCCTTACAAAGGCAAAGTGCAGTAACTACGCAAACAGTGAAGCAGAAAAAAAGTGCCTTCAAAGTTGTCACCCTTCCCAGTGCAACATGTTGTGGGTACAATAGTGTGTGACGACATTAACTTCACCGTCACTAAAAATAGCACTGCAAATGAACATGGACAATGGGAGCTACACAACAAACTTTTACATTTTACTTGCTTTGGTTTCCCTTCGTTATGGACTTTACAAACTTACAAACACACCTTGATTGAGAGCAAGAGTGCTGCGGTAGAGATATGCAGAACAGAA
>CM050217.1:24607500-24690000 GCA_027475355.1 Coilia nasus
CGCACAGACACACACAAACACACACACACAGACACACACACACGCACGCACAGATACACACACGCACAGACACACACACACACACACACTCACACACACGCACAGACACACACAAACACACACACACACACGCACGCACAGATACACACACGCACAGACACACACACACACTCACACACACAAACACACACACACAGACACACACACACACGCACGCACAGATACACACACGCACAGACACACACACACACACACACACTCACACACACGCACAGACACACACAAACACACACACACACACACGCACGCACAGATACACACACGCACAGACACACACACACACACACACTCACACACACGCACAGACACACACAAACACACACACACAGACACACACACACACACAGACACACACACGCACAGACACACACACACACACACACACGCACAGACACACACACACACACGCACAGACACACACATACATACACACACACACACGCACAGACACACACACACACACACACACACACACACACACGCACAGACACACACACGCACAGACACACACACAGACACACACACGCACAGACACACACACGAACAGACACACACACACACACACACGCACAGACACACACATACATACACACAGGCATACACACTCATTATAACCCCAGTATTGCGCTACGCAAGTAAAGGGCAGGTGGTAACGGACACCTACCGTGTGGACATGGCCTGCAGACAGGTGAGTCACTCAACCTTCTGAAAGGCCCATGTGTTGGAGACATTCCAACGCCACAGGGATCAAATCCCTGACGCTTTTGGACAGGGCTCTCAGAGCACACAGCTAAACAACACTGACTCTTAGACACAGTTGGAGAGACTAGAAACAATGTGTTGCTACAGGTCTGTTCTGTTTGCTATCTGCTATTTTTGAACTATTTTGTTTCTCAATTTCATAGGAAATTGAAGGATTGAAGTGTCAAATGTAAATTTGTTGAGGGATCAGAAGGAGAATGAGGACTGAACTGTAAATGAAGTTTAAAAGAAACATCAAGTTCTCTGAATCAGAATACCTAATTTCTGCCTGCAGAAATCCATATCTCCCCATTTCTCTTACACTTGGTAGAGGCACCCTGTCTTTCTCTCCACTAACATCCCTTTGACTTAGGAGATTAGCTTTGATGCACAATTCACTCTGATGGCTTCTGGCCTGCTTTTATGGAGATCCATGGGCGTACAATCCAGTCACAGATGGGTGAAAGCCTGCAGAGAGTCAAGCAAGCGTGCCCTCTTCAACGCACTGCAAATGCAATGCAACAACCAATCTGTGGTGTTCCCATCAAGATGCAGAGACATGCAGAGAGGGGTGATGACTTCGACTCATGACTTCGAAGGAGCACCTTTAAGTGTCCCAACATTGATAGTTATTGGGCACAGCTGAAAACTGAATTGAGTCAAAATACAAATACAATCCAGCTGCTCGGGGTTAACTCAATATAGCACCTGTGGATTTATGCCCAAATAACCGCACCGATATTGATAACACGGATAATAACTATCTGTGCTTGACGGATCGTCAAATGAGCTTTTGTTTATATCGCAGGTTGTGTTTTGGAGGCTGGAAATAAACACACGGCCGTCCGCCATCAGCCGTAAATCTTCATCTCAAAGGCTCCTCGGTCTCGCAAAGCCGGCCATCGAGAGGCCCCCTCGCCACCACCCGGGGCTCCGCGCTCAAACTCCAATTGCCGCCAAAGCCCGTGGGTTTAATAAATCAATTATGCACGGCTGTGGCAGTGGGCCGCTGAGATGACGCACCTTTAACTACTCATATAAATTCATAAGCATGCTCCTGCTCCTTATCCCGCCTGCCAGCCCTTTAAGGATGAAGGCCTGTGAGAGTGGGGGATGGATGGAGCGTGAGGAGTGTTAGGAGTTTTTCCCCCCCCGTTTTTCTCGCAATGTTTTTTTTTCCCAACCGTCTGATGTGCTCTGACATCCCTTTAATCTGACTGGCCGTTAACGGCCCGAATGGCAAAGCCATGATTAACATGGATGAGGTTCCTCAACAGCACCCAATTTAGGGCTGTTCACGCACATACACTCCCTCTTTCTCGCGCACATTCTCTCTCTCTCTCACTATTACTCTCTCACACACACACACACACCTATAAACACACATACACTCACACCCATAAACACACACACATACAGCCATCCTCATAAAAAACACACTCAGTCACTCACAGACACACACTCATAAACAAGATCATTAGCACGCTTATTAGAGTCATATTTTTGTAAGAGTCAATCTCTGGTAGGGTTAAGTGTGCACTGTTAAAATTCATACTACAGGAAGCTCTCAAATATCCCTTTTGAAGTGGGTTATATCACAGATTCAGATATATGATGACAATAAGATCGAATGCGTTATTGAAAAATAATGAGGCCCAGACACTGAGGAATGGAACAATTGAGATGGGAGACAAGCCCAAACTCTGAGCTGGAGACACTGCAATGCATGCAAATGTTTACCCTTCAGGTGAGCAAACACAGTATTAAATAGCCCTGAAAGGGAGAAGAAGAAGAAGAAGAAGAAGAGGAAGAAGAAAGAGAGTCACGGCCTTCCGCCCCCATAGTTCTCCCCCGATTTCATAAGACAGGCTTGTGATGTATCAGCAAACACCAGATCCGGCGAGACGGAAAATTCCATGAAACACTTGTCTGCAAAGGCAACACTACAGCACAGTCGAGCGCAAGGGTAACAGAGAGTTTCATAAGGTCCCGGAAGTTGATAAGGAAGTGACGCTAGAGGTCATGAGCCCATAAAATAATCAGTTTTATAACACCTCCCTTGTCCCCCCTCCCCTCCCATCAACACGGCAGGCACTCCACGGCCCATTTTTTCCTCACATGCGGCCGTTGACAAGGCTACAAAATGACTGTGGCCTTTTCCACACACACGTGTTGATCCATATTAACATACCAAATGAGCTCTGTTAATTATCATTCGAGCCAGGAGAGGTACTCACTTTGAAAAGGGCACGAGGTGGTGGTGTGAGAGAGAGAGAGCGAGAGAGAGGAGAGGAGAGGAGAGGAGAGGAGAGGAGAGGAGAGGAGAGGAGAGGAGAGAAGAGGAGAGGAGAGGAGAGGAAAAGAGGGAGGTGGAGACACAGCAACATATGTAAAATTAATGGCCGAGCGAGCAATGCGACGTACTTGGCTACCACTCCACTCCACCGTCGGATGGAAAAGTTTAAGAGGCGGAGTGGGGTGCCTAGAGCGCTTTTGTGGGGTGTCTTTGAAAATTGTGTTTATTGGCTCTAAGAGCCTGGCAAGCTCGCCTCTGAGCCTTGGGGGCTCCTGAAGCGACAGCGTGCTAATTTCAGTGGTAGAGAGTGTGAAACTACACCACCATTAATGCCACAGGTCCAGGACATCACTCTTTCGTTAGTTGGAGGTATCAGTTGGTGAAGAGCTGTGTAGAACTTCATGGTATTTCTGACCACCATTTTAGATTTTTTTCTTTTTTTTACTGTGGCAAGGCTACGCTCTTCTGCACTCGTAGCAGAAAGGAGAATACATGGGTGATTCCACCGAATTGGTACCTTTTCATCTTTTTCACCATTTTTAAAATATCTACCGAAAGAAGACATCCTAAAGTGACAATAAATTATATGGTGCCATCTCAGGTTATTTATTTGATGTATTTTATGACACATTATTTACTTAATTGTATGATTTATCAAAGTCAATGTTACTCCTGTAGGATTTCAATATTTTTACTCTGGGAAAGTAACAGGAATGACAGGAACAGGGTTGACGATTTCAAGCTAATTTGCCCCTAGCTAGCTAACGGTCAAGGTCAGATGTCATACAGTTTGAAAGAGTATTACTTGTATATTTGGTAAATATTAATATATCAAACATATCTTTTTAAGAAATGGGTGTTTTAAGTAATGGGTGTTTTTATGTTAGTAACAGGGTTGACTTGAAATCAGGGGACACTGATAAAATGATTTAAATTTTATAGAGATGACATGTATTCATGCTAAAAAACATTGCTTAACAATGAAATACTTCTTGAACAATAACAAATGTGGAAATAACATAATATTTCCAAAAAATTATAATTAAAAAGACCCGCTGAAAGATAACTTTTATAGTGAGGGACAGGCCAGACTCCCTGCCTTATGAACATAAATGCAAATTTAACACTGGAAAATATTAGTTAATTACCTTCATTCTAAGGTTAAGTTGATTATAGAAGACAGGTTAATGTTGTGCTTTGAAATTATTCATGTATTTGTTATTGTAATGATTTTATGACAGTTTAATTCTCTGGGAGGCAAAAGGTACCGATTTGGTGGAATGACCCACATAGAACTACTCTACTGGAGCACATTACTAAAATGTCAACTGCTATCAGACTTAAACTATCTCATTTAATATAACAGAATATTAAATATAAATCAAAACAATGCCCTGACGTCCATTCACTCTAAATCATTTTTCTAGTCTGCCAAAGAAATTCCTCCTCAGTTGCGACCTACTGAGCTATTAATGGATGTACATGTTTTCATCGGGAATATATTCAGTGTGGTCTAGGCAGCATTAAATAAAATCAACCAACAATCCACACACATGCTAAAGGCATGGGCATTAGGACCGCTATGACGAATACCACAGAAGGTGGTCCATTTAGGTTATATGTTTATAGCTACTCCCCACACAAAGAAATTCAATTAAAACGTAATTTTAGTTTCTCTAAAAAGATCCATCATCACACTTCCTGTAGTGCCTTTTATAAAAGGGAAAAAAAAGACCTTCCACTAAACGGCGAGGCCCTTGAATAGCATATGCTGAAACATAAATATCCTTATGTTGCCCATTGACAAGCTCCCTCTCTCCTATGAGGCGAGCAGTTTGAATGGACAGAGCGATTCGTTAAGTAGGGAAGCAGATGCTAATTGTAGACTGGCTGTCAAATAGCTCAGTCTAGAGCAAGAAACACCGGAGACAGTCGCCACCACCATCTGTCAATGAGCCCACTACCATCGCTGTCTCTCTCTCCATATTCACAAACTTTCACAAAAAAAAAACCTTAGCTAACGTTTCCACAAGCCACACTGCAGCAGCCTGTCAGATACACACACGCACAGACACACACACACACAGACACACACACATGCACACACCCTCACACACACGTAAACATGCACACATACAGTATGCAGTCACACCCACACAGTCATATAGAATGGTTTGTGAAAGTGCAAATTAAAATGGGTGCAAATTGTAACGTGATAATGCAATCACGTGCTGTTCCTGTTTTTTTTTATGCTTCTCTCTATGCTGAAAAAAGAAAAATCCTATCAAAGACAACAACACCGTTGTCAAGCATTTCTCACTTTTCCAATTCCCCTGCCACTGACAAAGCCCTTTCCTCAATACAGGTCTGTCTCTCTCTCTCTCTCTCTCTCTCTCTCTCTCTCTCTCTCTCTGTCTCTCTTACACACAAAGACACACACACATTAAACAGTGCCTGTAAATCCTTGAGAGACTGGCAAGATTTGTAAAAGGTTCTTTTACAAAAATGCTAAAACCCACAGTCGCACCTCACCCACTGACACCCACTGACAAAAGGCGAGGAAATACTTGGGGTTTGGTATGCAGAACGAGCACGTGGTTGAAGCTAAAAGAGACGAGCCGATCTGTGTGCATCCGTATCATCAGAAATAGTCAAGAAATTGCACAGACAAGAGGCTTTGGGGAATCTGCAGTCTGAGAGACACCAAAAATGTTTCTCTCTCTCTCCTTTTGCGGTTTCTCATTAGCATGGAATGCGTACGAGGGAGGTCTAAGGTCAATCCTTGATCAATGTACGCAGTGAGATAATGATGGCGAGACGACTGGTGACATCTACCTGTGGTTATGTGGGAGATTATGTGAGGATGAGGGGGAGGACGGACTTCTAGCGAATGTAAACAAACATATTTAAGGCAAATTAGTCCAGACTTCAGCGCTACAGCTACTGTAACTTACAGCTGCACAACTCTGTGTGTGTGTGTGTGTGTGTGTGTGTGTGTGTGTGTGTGTGTGTGTGTGTGTGTGTGTGTGTGTGTGTGTATGTGCATGTGTGCTTGTGTGTGTGCGTGCTGTGTGTGTATGTATGTGTGTGTTTTGTGTACATGCGCGTGTGTGTACATGTGTGTGCATGCTGTGTGTGTTTGCTGTGTGTGTATGTCCATTTCCTACATGTTCCTCCACATTTCAGATAAAAACATAAAAAAACATACAGTTCTCTCAGCAGGAGGGCTATCATATGTTTCTCATGAAGTTATAGATCTCATTGCATTGTTTTTTCATGAATTTTGTGGTGCTCTCTAGTATTACAGTAATGAATGCCCTGTGAGACGGTTTTGGTGAAAAAAATGCTTTAGTGCTCCTGTTTCAGGCTGTTCTAGTTTGGTGGAGGAGATGGAGCGGGGGGAATGACAGGTTCTCAGCTATGCTAGTTATAGGCAGAGATGGGTGTAACACGTTACAAAGTAATGCGTTACTGTACTCACATTACATTTGTCGGTAACGTAGTAGTGTAACGCGTTACTGTTATAAATGCATTAATCACACTACAGTTACTAATAGTGCATATGCTGATTACTGAACTTCCCCAGTGGACACTGACAGTCTGACGACAGATATCTGAGACAAATTCCCTGACCCTCCCCCAAAATCCTCAGGTGCACGCTTGCACAATAGTGGTGAGACATGTCCACACGCAACTGTCGGTGATTGTTAAATTCAGGAAAAAGGCTAAGCTGTCTACCATAACGTTCGGGGGGTGGAGATATGCTCATTGTTTTTAATATGTTAAGAGACATTGCCGACGTTAAAGTGCAATGGCTTAGGGAAGAGGAGAATTGAGAAGCAGGGAGGAATTGTGTCGTGTTGTGTTTTGCACCATGATGTGGGGCCGGTTGCGCAGCAGAATCAGAAACCTGCCTCCTACAGCACTATCGCTGAGGAGATGTTTGCTTTTGATGAAAATGAGAGAGATACAGCTTCTTTCAACTTTGACACAAAAGCAACAGAGTATGTGAAGTCGCAGTCACACATCGAAAATCCTTAACCATTTCCCTCATGTAAAAAATATATGAAACTTAACACAGCTACCCCATCTAGCGCGCCAGTCAAGAGGCTATTCAGACTGGACGGCCTCGTGCTGAAGCCTAATAGAAATCGGTTGTCCGGTGAAAGATGTTTACCCTGATATCATCTAATGTGGTTAGTTATTTTATTTAGTAACATGTTTTATTTAAATGGTCTAGTTTGTTAACCATGCTATTTTATTCATTCCATTTTTAGTGAGTGCTGTTATCAAGTTAACTTGTTTTAGACTTTGTTTGTTTGTTTGTTTTTTACGACATAAGCCTGTCAGTAGTGCAATACTGTGACCCTGAGTGCTCTATAGAGTTTCAGCAGCTTTGTGGTGTAGCCTGTTTTCGTTAAATGGCATGAAAAAACGACTTTTCTTACATCATGCTCGCTGCTATAGGAATTTATGTGTTTTGCTCAAGGCTGTTGATGAGTAACGTAAAGTAATGTAAGGAGTTACTTTCCATGAGCAGTAAAGAAGTAAAGTAATGCATTACATTTTTTAACAGTAGCGAGTAATGTGTAATGCATTACTTTTTTTGAGTAACGACCCCAACACTGGTCATAGGCTACAAACATTCAAAGCCCATTCGGTCATAGCACACCAAATAGAAGATTTAAACGTTCTAAACAAACACACATACTTACCTATATTTCGCTAAGTGAATGTGTGCTTCAACGAGACTCCTCCGGTAATCACAACTGTGGCATGTTTTTTTTCTATTTAACAAATCTACGTCACTTTGTTTGCCTTTTTCTTCTTTGCTCGTTTTTCCGCCTATTTTCTTTCATTGACTAAAGGAGGCAATAAGGGTAGGAGAACATTTTCACGTGCATCATGCATATGCAACTTGGAGTGATTTGCCGTATTTTAAAAAGAGCAACTACTTTCACGGAATGAGACCTTTAATTGCTAAACTGAATTTCTGAGGTAATGGCTGGAGGCTAGAGGAGGAAACAAGCTTTGAGGGCCTTTCATGGCCATAGCAAAAAGACTAGCAAACAATAAAACAGGGAGTGAGTTCACATACGCTACTGAGTGGGTGGGGGGCAGGGCCCGGGGGCTGCTGATTCAACCATGATGAGGTCCAACGTTTCCAGGCATCTCGTCATTGATTAGAAGCTCAAATCCAGCATCTGCGGTCTGTCAGGGACCGCTAATCAATTCTCTAATGCTGTTTGATCCCATTCTGAGCAGTGCTTATCCACTTCGCAACTGCAGCATGCGCAGCCACACATACATAAACACACAAGCACACACAAACACAGAACACACACATGTACACACACACAACCATGCACACACGCACACAAAAACATGCACACTAACACACACACACACACACACACACACACGGCCCTGTTCCCCTCAAACAGTCCCCTCCTTTCTTCTACCTACCTCCAGCAGAACAATAAAAGATTTGTTATTACTGTTAAATATTTGTTGTTTTGCTCTCTATTTTTAAATATTATTACATTACATTACACTTAGCTGACACTCTTATCCAGAGCGACTTACAGATATTTACAGGGTTTTAGTTACAGTCCCTGGAGCAGTGTGGGGTTAGATGCCTTGCTCAAGGGCATCTCAACCATGGGTAGGGTGGGATTCGAACCAGCAACCTTCCGATTGCACTACCAACTCCCTAACCGCTAGACCACAGCCCCCCATGTCCCCCAAAAAGTTTAGTTATCGTTTCGATATCTATTTATCTACGTATTTTAACTTGTGTTTTTACTGACAATTTACTGAGTCTTAATTTTGTTTTGATGGTATTGGAAGGATTTTCTTTGCCTTTTGTATGCTGTCCTACCCTATTTTTTTAATTTTATCATTACCTTTTTGTCTGTAAAGTCAACTTTGAGTCAACTTCTGTTGTGTTTAAATGTGCTGTACAAATGAATTGACTTGACTTGACCTGAAAAGTCATTAATCTAATGCCCTTGGATGGCCCTGACCCATCACTGCCCGTGCAATAAGAGAACCTGCATCTTTGTCTACGTTTGTGTGAGTACAGAAGCAAAAGCAAACATATGTGAGGTTGCTCTACAGCCAGTGGTGCAGTAAGAGGTAAATCGTTGGATTGGAGAGAATCATTGTTTAGTAATATTACAGCACATACAGTACACAGTGTGTGTTCGTCTTTTTATTCCTGATGTAAAGGGTATGATTTACCACTGAGTTTATAGCTTACCCACTTTACATTTTAGCACTACACCACTGAGAGTGTCACACAAGTACCGTAAGTGTGTTTGTGTGTGAATGTGCATTAGCAGGTTCATTGCTGCAATAGGTGATGTTAGAGGTGGGCAAGTGTTTGTGTCCTTGTGTGTGTCTACATGCTTCTGTGTTTGGGTGTGTGCATGTGTGTTTATGTGTGGATATGTGTGTTCGTGTTTGTCTGCATGTGTATGTGCAGGCATGTATGTGTGTGTGTGTGTGTGTGTGTGTGTGTGTGTGTGTGTGTGTGTGTGTGTGTGCTTGCACACGGGTGTGAGTGCGCGTGTGAGTGTGTGTATGTACGTGAGCGCACGCCTGTGTGTGTTTGTGTTTGTGTTTGTGTGTGTGTGTGTGTGTGCGTGCAGGTCACACGTGTTTGTCCGCGTATGAGTGTGTGGCTTTCCTGACTATCTCCTAATAGCGTGCCCTAACTCTGTAACTGGCCGCTGTAACTGGAGACATGCCTAATCAGATGAACACTGTGCCGAACATGCAGCTCTGGTCCTGTTTATCTGGGCGGACATCTCTCCCCGTGCGTGGTGATGCATCCTGCAATTAGGTTAACCTGTCAGAGAGCCCTGCGCTGCAACATGGACATAACTCCCTCCGGAGCGCATGCCGATAATTTCCGATTTAAAAAAAATACCACATCGACTCCTTTTACACATAAAAGCCATTTGCTAATGACTCTTTGATTGTATTTATGAGTTACTTATGGGAAGAAATTCCAGTGTAAAGGTGTGGTCGTTTTTTCTAATCCAATCAATTCTACGTAGGCTAAATACTTTCTCGTTATTTGTTCCTTACAGTCCTCTACATGTTTCTGCAGTATGTGTGAACTAAAACTGTTTATTGTTCTGTATTTAAGGGAACGACTACAAAATTGGCTTGGACCAACTTACTACGATACATTTGTGTGTGTATGTGTGCATGTGTGTTTGCCAGTGTATTCATTTCTTTTGTGTTTGTGTGTGTGTGTGTGTGTGTGTGTGTATACATACACTCGTGTATTTTTGTGTGTATGTGTGTGTGTGCATGTGGCCTTACTGACTGATATAGCTGAGCTGACATATGTGGGCTGAAATGTGGTTCCCCAGCCTGTGTGTATTTCAGTTTATGTGCACTTGTAGTGCTATAGTTGTGAGGGCCAAATTAAAACACCTGCTTGTGAGGACATTATCATGGTCCTCACAACCTCATAACAGTGTTTTCCTGGCCATTTTGTTATTGAAAAAAGTAAAAGTGCAAAAAAAATTCTTTACTGACAGGTTAAGGTTAGGGATTGTTTTGGTCTGGGCACAGTTAAGCATTCTTAAGTCAATGGAAGGTCCTTACAAGTATAACACTACAAGTATGTGTGTGTGTGTGTGTGTGTGTGTTTGTGTGTGCACATATGCCAGTGTCTGTGTGTGCCTGAAGTGTGAAAGCCTGAAAGTCTGTGGCTGGACTCACTTGGGCGTCTGCATGTCGTCGATGCGGTTGCCCAGCTGGAACTCGTGCGACTTGCTGCGGTGGAGCGTGGTGAAGCCGGGCAGCAGGTGGATGAGCTTGCGGCTGGAGGGTGGCGGCGTGACGGGCGCCTTGGTCACCTTGTTGCGGCGGCGCATGGGCGGGGTGCCCGGCGGCGTCATGGTCATGGTGCTGCCGGCCACCAGCGGTGTCCGTGGCGGCGTGTGGGCGAAATGCCGCTGGCGGGGCGAGGGGGGCAGCGAGCGGTAGCCCGAGTCCAGGGTGGGGAAGAGGCCGCCCGCGTGGGCGTCCACCGTCAGCCGGTCGGGGTACAGGGATGGCGCCAGGCCCTGGGGGCTCTGGCACAGCTGCTGCTGCTGCTGCTGGTGGTGCTGGTTGTACTTGGGCTGGAGCTTGGGGCTCTGCGAGAGCTGCAGCCGGATCCACTGGCCAGGCTCGGGCTGGCACGCCGGGCTGTTCTCCTTCCCGGACTCGGAGGTGGGCCACTGGATGGACCAGTCCTGCTTGGCCTGGGTGCCACCTGGACGTGCGGGAAGAACAGGACAGGACAGAGAGAGGAGGGGATAGAGGCAAGAGAGGAAAGGAGGAGGGTGTGAGAGAAGAAAAGGATAGAGGCAGGAGAGGAGAGGGGTAAGAGAGAAGAGAGGAGTAGAGGACAGGAGGAAGAGGGAGGAGAGAGAGAGGAGAGGGGTAAGAGAGATGAGAGGATAGAGGAAGGAGAGAGTAGAGGAGGGTGTGAGAAAGGAGGAGAGGAGAAGGATAGAGAGAGGAGAGGAGAGGGGTAAGAGGGAGGAGAGCAGAGGGTAGAGGCAGGAGAGAAGGATATGAGAGAGGAGGAGAGGAGAAGGATAGAGGCAGAAGAAAAGAGGGGTAAGAAAGAGGATAGGAGGAGAGCAGAGGGTTGAGGCAGGAGAGGAGGGTATGAGAGAGGAGGAGAGAAGGGTAGAGGCAGGAGAGGAGGGTATGAGAGAGGAGGAGAGGAGAAGGGTAGAGGCAGGAGAGGAGGGTATGAGAGAGGAGGAGAGGAGGAGAGAACTGGAAAGGGGGAGTGGGAAAGAGGAAAATGGGGAGAGAATGAAAAGAGAAAGGTAGGAGAAGGGTCTGAGAGGAGAGAGGAAGGAGAGGAGAGAGGAGAAGAGAGGACAGGAGAGGAAATGGGCAGAAAGCAGAGAGGAAGAGAAGAGATAAGGGGAAGAAATGAAGGGAGGTCTAGAAAATAGTGGCAGCAGTGCAGAGGAAAAGGCCCTCAGCAGTAGAAAGAGTAAAAAGATGGACTTATCATTCACCAACCACTACATGGACTGAGCCCAAACTAATCATATCCGTCTCAGAGAGAGAGGGTGGAAAGCTGAGGAGAATGGTAAATGAAAAATGGTGAGAGAAACGTAGACATGCAGTGGATGACATATACAACGTACACACTGACTACACATAACTGGACACCCAACTTTATACTAAGTGTCCTTAGAGTGCTTAGAGTATTTATTATGGAGCAATTAAGTAAGGGATGATGTCCTGCGAGGCGTCATTCTCGTGGAATAAGCCCCGACTAAGACGTGGTGGTCTTAAATCACTCTGAAGGCCCTTATTCCATGAGAATTACCAACTTGCTGAACATTATCCTTCTTATTATACGGCTTCTTGCCAAAATATTATACTAGGGAGCTAGACACTTTTAACAATGTCATATTTTCAATATTTTGTTGCTACTTAATGGCCTCCGTTGCTAAAAATAGTTTATCGAGGAAACAGAATGTACAGTATAAGTGTTGCATGGCAACATGTCCAGTTGCTAAATAACTTCTTGCAGCTTATTGTTGATATTCTGTTACGATAAGCAAACTGACTACTTGCGGAGTGCTATGAAAGAAGCACAACACACGGTGGCATTGACAGCGGTTTATATTATACGTTTTCAGCGGTCATTATACCAAAATATTTGGAAGATGTTCGTCGCCATTCTAAACAGCATTCTAGTTTTTAATACTGAGTATGTTAAATGTTAAATGGCTACATGATTCATTTACATGTTTGTTAACATGTGGTAATCTATTGGTGCTAAATCGTCTGCTCCGGCGCAACTGGACTGCAAGAAATGTTGTCTTGTGGTGTTCTTGCCAAACTGCAAAGCACTTTGAGCTGCATCTTGCATTTATGAATTGTGCTATACAAGTAAAGATTATAATAATAATAATTATTATTATTATTATTATTATTATTATTATTATTATTATTATTATTATTATTACTATTATTATTAAATAGAACAACTGCATCTTGGGTTAGAGTGCACACTGTGATAACACATGCTAACATCTACCTGTGACAAAGTTTGCTTTATGAACACTTAATATATAGCGGGGTTAAGGTTTGCTCAGTAGCTTTTTGTAGTTATCTGGAGCAAATATCCCACCACACTTTATTGAACACAAAAAACAACAGCTGTCCAGTGGTTTGGTTCGACCCTGACTAAACTTTGGCACCAAAAAGACATGTCTGTGCCTTAAGCAAGAACAGCGATTTGCTTCATTGAACAAAGATATCACGATGAGAAACCAATCTGACTTGACATGAGATGAATTGACAGCTGAGGCGTAATACACTTGAGAGCAATGTTCATGGTTGCCATGCTATGACACACACACATACACACACACACGTTAGACTGAGAAACATATAAAGCACAAAAACACTATGAACAGAGCAGAAGTACTTCACCTCCATTAGAGTGTAATTTGTCATCCTCGAGTTGCTCTTTGGGGAGACAGAGATAAAGCAAAGGTTTACATCTTTGTAATGAACAGCAACAGCAGACAAATTAGCCTGAACCCTTTCAAAGTTACCTGCATTGCCAAATAAAGATTTGATGACTCCACCACACGCTGAGTACTGTAAGAGGTTAATCAACGTCACCCAGATAGGTACCTCTATTAATTGGGCCGAGTTTGAGTCTGAGTTTGTTACTGACTCACCTACAGTGGTTCTTTGAACCATTTCTGCACCCCCCCCTCCAAAATACATCAGTCTCACACTCAAAAAAAAAAAAAACATCTTTTGTGCCATTCCCTGAACACGCTAATGCATAAGCTGGCCCCTTGGCCACCAGGCCGCTCTTATCTTCCCCGAGCAGTCTGTTACATGAACTCCCTCTCTTTATGAGCTCCCTCTCAATTAGTGTGTCTTCCTTTGTCCATTTTGAAAAGAAGCACGCGCTGGTTGCTTTTAGCACAGACAGAGCTCTCACTACAAAGACTTTCGCAAATGTTGAAAATAGCCGACGTGACATACAGTACAAACACAGCGAGCGGCGGTAGGGTTTACACCTCCAAGAGCGTTCCATGTTTTTGTCTCGTCTCTGAGGTTCTCTGGGGTGTATTAAATGCAACATGCACCAAAGACAAAAAATGTGGCCCATTGAGGCTTTGATACTGCAGTGCGGAGTGCCGAGCTGTCTTTTTTAATGAACACGTCAGGGAGGATGCATCAGATTGTGGTTGCTTTTGCACCATTTGTTTGAACTGTATTGCCCTCTTATGTGACGCACTGTTGCAAAAAAAAAAAAGAAAAGAAAAAGAAAACAGATTTGTGCCCAAGTGTCACAGAGTTGTTCGGGGACACGCCACACTGAAAGGCCAAGGCCTGACATGACAGGAGGCAAATTAAACTCCCTGGTGCCTCCGTCTCCCAGAAGAAACATTCGTGCGTTGCCCTGGCAGGCCCAAGATGGGGATGGGCACAACATGGCTGTTTCCTGAGGCACTTCCTCTCCATCGCTCCATTCCTCTCCGCTCATCGGTACACAACAGAGTACAGCAACATTCAGCAACAGTCAGTGCTATCTACTACAGCATTACTTGGCTGCTACTGTCCAAGAGGCAGTTCAGTAAAAGTGCAGCTAGTGCCAAAAGGAGAAGTGACCACTCAAACAAAACACTTCAAAAAAGAAGAGTATCATCTTGTGACAAAAAAAGACATGCCTGCAGCTGAACATGGCAGCCGTAACATGTTTAGAAAAGGCAAGGCAAGTTACAGGGATCTCTGTGGCACATTCCATGCATAAAGTCAACTCTACATTTTCATACAGAAAAATGTCAAGAAAACACGCAACAAATACATAAAAAATTACATGATGAAATTAAAATGTAATGAAATAATTAGTAAGTAATAAGTAATAAATAATATGTACTAAATAAATTGGTATAGGAACAGTTCACATGTTCAGCCAGTTGTGGAGCTTAATGTGTCTGTTGTTGTCTGTCTCACTTTTTCAGCATTTATCAAGTTACCAAGTCATTAAAATGTAATGTATGATACACTTCAGAGGAGAAAAAATGATGCGTCTTTGAGTGAACCTACCCTGCTGTTCACTCTTGAGTTACTTGAGCTACAACTCTCATGGTCTTAGCAGCAAACCTCACTTCACCTCAAATACAGCAGAGAGCTTGTAAAGTCTTTGTAAACAAGTATGTGTGTGTGACAATCAGCCTGTGTTTATAAGTATGTGTGTGTGTGTGTGTGTGTGTGTGTGTGTGTGTGTGTGTGCGTGTGTGTGTGTGTGTGTGCGTGTGTGTGTGTGTGTCTGTCTGTCTGTGTGTGTCTGTGCTTGTGTATGCTATGTGGATATGTGTTTGTGTTTATGCATAGTGCATCAAGAGCTCTTTAGCACCCAACACAGACATTTCAGAATGTCTACACAACAGTACACAAAGGCACTTTTGGGGCATTCTATCTGAGATAAGTAGTCCTACCGCCCCTCTACACCTCGTCACAAGCCTCTGCCACCCCCTAAGCCCTTGACCAAAATCTGGGGGCAGAATGAGGAGTCTTGGAGAACCCTTCTCAGGAGGTGGCACCCGGCAGGTCGATAATGCTCGGAGAGTCATTTTTAATTAGCCCAAGTGGATGACAAACAAGCCACTTCACTTGGAAAAGTTCTGAGCATCCACGCACACCTGAGGAATTAGAGAAAGTTCCACCAGCAACTCGGACACATTGGCTATTCATTAGTTAGTCGTTACCCTGTAGAGACAAGAGATTCAGATGTTGGAGGGCAAAGAAGTCTAATTAAAATGACACTACTGCTTGAGGTTTCAAGGCAGAGCTCTCCTTTGAGATAGAGAAAGAGTGAATTCAAAGCAATAATGAAGAAAAAGGAGAAAACCCATTCTGACTGCTAAAAGCTACCTGAAAAAATAATATCACATTTCATTTGTGATAAATGTAATAAATAAAATTTCATTTGGGGCTTTCTCTAACATTGTGTATAAGTTTAGTTGTTTAATACCACAGAGAAAAAAAATGATACGTGATTACTCATATTCACATTTACATATCACTGGTTTCTTATTGGTTTACGTTCAATGACCTGCAACAAATTCTGCCTCATATAAATAGCTCTATTGCAGACATTAAGACCTCTCTCCAGGCAGTCACTCGAGCATAAAGAGCATTATGTTGCAATTACGACACATGATGTTGCTCATTTGCCTGTACATAGATCTCACAGCTGATTTAGTATCGGTGGGAGGCAAACAAACCCTGTCTATGTGTAAGTTTCAAGGCAGAGCAAATCTGTATGCCTGGTGCATCAACGGGAAGGACTGTCTGGTAAGAGGAAGGACCACCAAAACAACACAGATGTATACATATTTTAATTTTTTATACAACAAAGGTGCACAAGAAAAGGACAAATGTGTTGCTGTTCACTACACTTTCATTAGAGTCTGACTAAGGTGAAAAGTTCTTTTGATATGCATCTTTGTTGTATTAAAATTCTAAATATATTTACTGTGTTGCTCCAGCAATCGTTAAATCTTTAATACCTAGACTGTAGTTTTGACCTTGGTTGAAGTGATCAGTATGTGTATGAAAGTCCACTGTGAAATGTGCTGCAAGCTGTGGCTCTTTCAAAACAAACTCGAGTGAAAGTCCCGAAACAAAAGGTGTTATATTTAATGGGATTTCAGGAGCAGGGCAATTAAGGCCCTGCAGCCGCCACAAAGAAGCGTGACCAAGTGGGTGTCCGCATTGTGCGACAAATGCCTTTAGTCCCCGAGACAGGCCATGGCACCTGGCGAGGTTTCAGCCTGGAGAATTCAGAACGTTGCGAAAGGACCTGTCAGTGGCGTTCCGCCATTGTTCTCCATTCTGTCAGTAATGGCCTGTTTGAGGCGGCCTTTGTTGCACAAGGCTGCGTTCGCAAGCCCCCCAGTCCAGCAGTTAAGAGGCAGTTAATTATTTATAGCGACGTTTTAGAGTCGTTAATTGCTGAGCCATATGTTCCGAGGCCAACGCAGGGCTCTGACAGGGAGATTAATGATAATGATGTTATTAATTAACTAATTTTTGTGTAGGCACTGACTTTTATTTACTGATCGCCACGCATTAAAGACGCCTTGGGGCTCTTCTCGCTATCTGCCTCGGCGAGCAGCACACTGTGAGCTTGTGCTTTATGTTCCCTCTGCGTCTAACGCAGCTCACGATGCTGACTGCTGGGGTCAGCCATATTAGGAGCAATTTTGCAAAAGAGCTGCTTGTTTATCTTATTTTCGCACTTCCAATTGTGAACTGCAGTGAAAGAGTCTGATGACAAATCCAATGAGAGGCCACCCAAATAAACAAATCAAAATGAATGTATGCCTTAGCGTTTGTTTTTGCCTTCTTGCCCTCAATGCACTTGAGCGAAGATGAGCAGAACACACTTGCGCATCGCTGTAAATGGTTCAGAGAGTTTTTGAGGCCAGAAAAACAAACCCATCGACGAGGATTGAAGTGGACAAAAAAGTGCAGAGATATGCGAAATGTACATATGAGAAATATGGGAAATTCCACGGCTCACCCTTTCTGCCCTCCATAATTCGACCCTTGGCATTCAACTCCAGTTACCGTCAAACGTAACATATTCAGCAGCTTGAGAGGATCAAAGGAGGTCTTGACCAGCCGCTCACACACATAGCCCACACCCAGAAGGTGCATGGTATAAGTAACTGTGTGCAGTGGTGGTGGTGGTGGTGGTGGGCAGGGCACTGTAGATGCCCAAGCCCCCAGCACCATTAGTGGTGTCAGCACTAGGTTTTGACTAGCACAGGAGAGAGTCTCTGAAAGGTGATATGGACACCAAGAGGTTGTTAGCGAGTTCAGAGGCCATCACTGACTTATCCCTTCTAAGGTTTGCTATGCTACCAGTCCAACGGGCAATGCTAATTGCCCCATGTGTCTAAATGAGGTGCTACACTACACACCAGGTGAGATGTCCAGGCCAATGCATTTGATATCCAGCTTAACTGTTATCCTGAATGGGAATGCCAACAACTTTAATCTCAGGTTTTAGGATGGATAGCAACATTTTTCATGTCTTCACATGAAAACAATTTTTCTTTTTTTACACATCAAACATAATTTCAAAAAATAAATATCATTATTGTTTCTGTGGCATTGACATTAGTTTTACAACCTTTAAACAATAATGAGGGGTTTCACGATGCAACTCAATTAGCCTGTTATGACTCTAAAGCACTTTCACAAAACCACACGAGGTTCATTAAAAATGGCAAATTTCCCAAAAGACCATTTTTGCTTGCAGCACAAACACATTTTAAGATCTAAACGCCTAACTGCAAGGTGAGGAAGGTGATCGTGCTGGGGAAAAGGAGGGATTTAATTAGTAGAAGGCTTTTCCTTTATTTAGTTGATACCCAGGAAGTGTTCGCCTACTGTTGTTATGTGCACAGCTCCCTCTGGTCGAGTCCAATTATGCGATTTGCGGGACCTTGTACGCTGCCTGCTTGTCCGTGAACGCTTTTCCCAGTGAGACCAACTGAGAGAAAAGCAGGAGGAAAGACACATTCACTGGCAATATCAAAGAGTCAAAGAAGGGAATGATGGGAAAAGAGAGAGAAAGAGGGGGGAGGAAAAGACCGAAAGCCAGATGCACAAAGCTATTAGCGCCCACTTCTGGGGTAATTCTCTCGCAAAGAGCGCCTAAGACATAGCGTGGTGTGTACAAACAGGGCGCACTTTGTTAAAACTCCAAATAGCGTGCACTATAAGCGGTAAAGTGCAAATATTGCTTTTCTGTGGCATGCTTATGCAAACCTGTCCATGGGAATGTGGGCGTATGAATGTGGGTGTGGAAATGTGGGCGTGAAGCGTAAACTATGGGAGGAGAAGCATAAAAAAACACCTAATTATTTATTCCCCTGCATGTACGACAGCTGCCGGCGATAGTGCACATGAAATTTGCAGTGAGAAATCTCCGCCTTATGAGAGCAGGTATAAACCAGGAAGAGCAAAGAGATGACAAGGGACAGAGAGAAAAGGAAAACATGGGAGAACAAGAGAGAGAAAGATAAATTGAACAATGAAAAAGAGAGAGAGAAAGAGATGAAAGGGCACAGTGGAGAGGGCAAGGAGTGAAAGAAAGAAAAAGAAAGAAAGAAAGAAAGAAAGAAAGAAAGAAAGAAGGATGGATGGAAGGACGGAAAGAAAGAAAGAAAGAAAGAAAGAAAGAAAGAAAGAAAGAAAGAAAGAAAGAAAGAAAGAAAACACTAAAATTGTAGAGCAGAGGGATAAAGTGTGAGCTGCTGGAAAGGGTCCTGATCATCCCACGCATAGACAACTAAACAATGCAGCCCACACAGCCAACCTGCCACTGCTCTCATCCACAGAGGGCCTGCCTGACCAGCACACACACCAGCTCTCATCCACAGAGGGCCTGCCTGACCAACACACACCAGCTCTCATCCACAGAGGGCCTGCCTGACCAGCACACACACACACCAGCTCTCATCCACAGAGGGCCTGCCTGACCAGCACACACACCAGCTCTCATCCACAGAGGGCCTGCTTGACCAACACACACCAGCTCTCATCCACAGAGGGCCTGCATGACCAGCACACACACCAGCTCTCATCCACAGAGGGCCTGCTTGACCAACACACACCAGTCCCCCACTCTGGCCACCATACGCCGCATCCATCCATCCATCCATCCATCCATTCATCCATCCATCCATCCACCCATCAATCAATGATCAGCATACAACTCAGAATCTATCTATCTATCTATCTATCTATCTATCTATCTATCTATCTATCTATCTATCTATCTGTCTGTCTGTCTGTCTGTCTGTCTGTCTGTCTGTCTGTCTGTCTGTCTGTCTGTCTGTCTGTCTGTCTGTCTGTCTGTCTGTCTGTCTGTCTGTCTCCCCACTTTCATCTGCGAAGGACCTGCGTGCCTGCCTAGCCTGTTTCCCTCATTCCCTCTCTCTGAATTTTTTTCTTTCTTCCATCCTTCTCATTTGTGGATAGCCTGCCTGAACCCCACTGTTCAGGTGAACCTTATTTCTTCCCTTCCATCCATTTCTTTCTCTCCTTCTTTCTTTCTTCCTTTCCTTTCTTTCTTTCTTTTTTTCTTCTTTATTGTCTGCCCTTCTTTTCATCTGTAGAGCGCCAGCCTGACCATCGGCAGCCTAGTCTTCTCCTCTGGCAGCCTAGTCTTGTCCGCTATTGTCACCTGTGGAGGGCCAGCCTTACCAGAGCCAGAGACAATGTCATTGTCATACAAACCCAACAGCTACACCACCACCACCACCATTACTTCTGCTGCTGCCACCACTTGTGCTCCTGCTGCTGCTGCTGTCACCAACCACTGCCATTGCCACCACCACTGTCACCACTGCTGCCACCAACCGGTGTCACCCCTACTGCCACCACCACTGCCTCCACTGTGACTGTGTGAAGCCCTGGAGGCATCACAGTCACCCTGGACAGCAGAGCTTCCAGCCTTAATAAATCACTTTAGAGTCGGATGCTGAAAAACCTGGAGCTGATCTCAAGCAGAGATGTGGAGGAGGAGGAGGAGGAGGAGGAAGAGGAGGAGGAGGAGGAGGAGGAGGGGGAGGAGGTGGGGGTGGATAGAGCAGAGGCTCAGTCAGAGAACACGCTCAAGGGGCTCAATGCGCTCAATGATATGACATGTGGGTGAGGAGTACTGACAGTCAAAATGGTTTGGGGTACTCAAGCTGAGTTAGGTCAGGCGTACACTACAAACAACATGACCTGCATTAATGATAAGGGTAAAGAGTTATACTGACAGTTATGAAGGAAATGCATTTGATTAGTATTTTGATAAATGAATAAATGCTAGTGTTTAGCTAAATGATTAAATGCTAGTATTTTGATTGATGAATGTCTCAGATGCAAGAGAAAGACTGAAAGGAAAACAGTGATTTGGGAAGGAAGGTTCTTTTGTAAAGTGAACACATCATAAAGTCCCACTCTTTGACTGTTACTAAAATGCCCCCTGTTGACTAAAATATACTTTTGCTGATTGCACCTTCACACTTCCCAGAATTTCTTGACTTTCTGTCAGGTGGCTTTCATAAGCATTTTCTAAATGGCTTGAAAAACGTGAAACTAATGCAAATAACCGGTGTTCAGAGAGGACAAGTACACTGTGCGTGAACCAGAACACCTTCGGAATTACTTTAATGTACTCTGTACAGCACCGTGTTATAAGTTATAAAACTGATTATTTTTGGAAGCGTTCAGAAGTTGCACAGCGGTAAAGCTCGCCATGACTGTGCCCTCTGATTTTATTCCAGGGAAAAAAAAAACGATTGAAGAGTTCTTACCAAACCAACACTTGTTCAAATAGCACGGTACTCCACTGCCACCTTCTGGTAACAAAAGGTAATGACTTACTATGGTCATAGGGAGTAGGGAGACGTCACGTTATTGCCATGAAAGAGACGGGGCCTGATACAATATACACATTCAATTTCGGCTCTTGTTTCTGTGATAACTGACACAGATGTGACATGACAGACATCAAGGCATGTGGAATGTGTGTCAGACCATAGAGTCTGGCCACTCACCCAACCTGCAAATCTCAGTGTTAACTGTAAATTGTAAATTGGTCAATAAACAAATCTCTCAGAGGACAAATGTGGATTAACTGCATTTCTTCACTCCACACTTGTGCTATTGGTATTGAAATTCTACTGCAGGGTACAACAACAAATATAGCATTGCAAACATTGTTGTCCATATTGGTAATAACTGAAAATTGTAAGACACATTTTAAAAAAACTTTCAAAAAATGATTTCAACTGACCATAGATTACAGGGATTACAGTGTAATGCACCAGCTTTCCAAGCAGTGCTAGTCAAATGACGGATCCAAAGCACAGCACACAAAGATACGCTATCTGGCAATTTCTATATGGAGTCTTGAATGGGTATTATTGCTAACTTGTACAGTTATGATTAGGCTTGGGCGGTATTTTGAAAATGCCGAAGGTATGATTTTTTTTTATGTGACCTCCTGAATTAGTTTGCAAACATCAGAATGGTACAGAAACACAACACAAAAGAAGCATTTTCTTGAATTGTAGGAAAAGTTATGATAAGGGTATAACAACACTCCAATATATTTAATACTTCAGGGCTGCTTCATAGACACTACTTGTCTGATTCATGGCGATAGAAATTGACCATACCTAAAGACATGACATACATCTAAAAAAAAAGTTAAATACCAACATGCCTGAGTATTTAAAAAAATCAGCAAAGATCCTCACACCATACAGCTCTCGTTCTGATTTTTTTAAATATTTCACACGAGGCTTGAAACATTACTTGTATTGCGTAATAACTTGACCTATATGTTGTACGGATATTTTCTGAATGTTTCTAAAATTCATACCATAGTCATAATGAAGTCATTTGAGCAACAGGTTTCCTCTGCCTGCACGAGACAGAAGCACGACACAAATAATAACATAATATGACACACACATTGTACCAAGACATAGGTTAAAAATTTCTTTTAGGATAAGTTTGGTGTGAATCAATCCATAGCCCTGTTCTTCGAGGTCACAGAATGCTGTTGGTAGGAAAAAGCTCAAGAACATTTGATGCAACACAGACAGAATAATGAGCAGGGAGATAACACTAATGGGGCATGGGAAAATGAAACTGAAAGTTAGTTTCTATGTCCCATTCAGTTATTGTTAGTCACCAGTTCAGTCTATGTTGCATCACATTTTCTTGTTTTTTTCTGCCAACAGCACTGTGTGACCTTGAACAATATCCATTCACACCAACCTTCTCCTTTAAATGTTTACTGTTCCTTCCTACTTAATTTAATAAACTGAAGACTTACTAACTAGCTCACTTTTTCTTCTTAATCATTAGTGTAATCTGTCCCTGTTGATTTTGTTGTCATTATTTTGGACTTGGGATTGTTTGGGATATGTGATATGTGTGACAGAAAACTGCAAAGTAAATATTTACAACACTGGTAGCATTTCTGCTTGAGGCCACTGGGGGGCAGAGTCTGCCCTGCCTTATTCACACATCAACACGTCATTGGCCTTTTCATACTTTTTTCATACTACAGCCCATATTACCTCATGCTTTACAGACACAAAAGAGGGGAGGGTATGTAACATAGCAATAAAGAATCTGATCTAATCACATATATGGGAAGGCTGTGTGTTATTTCAGTGAGTGCTGTACTTCCATCAGCCTCACAGTCTATTTGCCAGCCAAGAAGCATCAGAGTAAATAGGAGTCCCACTGCCTGAACACAGCTTGCGCAGAACACACTGAACTAGCCTGGCAAGTGTCTGGCAGCAGCCACTGAGGCAGCCTAGCATGGGTCACAGGTAGAAGCATGAGAAGAATTTATCAGCATGTCACCGGTTTTGCTTGGTCCTCAGAAATTAAGAACTGGCATACCAATATGAACACCTTAGGAGATGCGTCGGGCCAATAAGAAGATGCGTCCAAGCTTGCATGTTGGTGGTGTGGAGGTATGCTAAACTGAACTGCTACTTGCAATCGCAATCAAACATTAGCCCTTATAAATACACATTACACCTGCTATTCCCTGGCGATTAACTTAAATTGTGTTTTAGTTTTTGTGTTGTGAAACTATCACAGCTTGTAAGGAGGGAAGAGGTGGATTTTTTTGCTGATGTACCTTATGTATTTAAAAACCTCATGCTTTTCCACCATCTCGAACTCCGGGGTGAATGAAAAGGTACGACATGTTTTTTTTGGGGGTCTTTACAGCCCTCTGGGGGCAGTCTCACCTGATTTGTGGGCATCGCGGAGGCAGGAGAGGGAGGCGTTGAGGCGGGCGCACTCCTCCGCGTTGGCACCGAACTTCTGCACCGTCTCGCACACCTGCTCCTCGCTCATGTCCAGCAGCGCCTCCAGGGTTAACTGGCTCGGGCTGATCTCCTGCAGGAGGACGCTTTGTTTACTTCTCTTACAGCACATACAACAACAACACAAACACCAAAATCGCCACTGACGGTTTTCTGGTCATGCAGGTAATGAAGGAGGGAGTCTTTGTACGTGGATTTGCACTTTTTAACGTTCCCTTTGTTTGATAAAGGGGTTTGAGATTATCCGTATGAAAATCGGTTTATTAAGCTAAACTACCATAAGGTCAACATGGGAGATGATTTTAAGGCATGTTTTGTCATAGTTGTACAATTCGGGGTTAAAGTATGTGCATCGTTTGTGTTCTGTAATGTTGTTTACATTACATTACACTTAGCAGACGCTTTTGTCCAAAGCGACTTACAAAAGGAGGACTTAATAAGCTAACAGAGGTGTATAGGAACACAGAGTAAATCAACTACACACATACACACAAGGAGATACATGTGCCTTAGGTAAGTATCCCGGGGCAGGCACACTTTAGATACACACACTCCCTACATACACAGACTCATACAAGCATGAGGCTCCAAGGGAAAGAGTTGGTTAGTAGAGATTCGTTTTGTTAGGAAGGGTAGCAGTTTCAGAAAAGAAGGGTTTTCACAAGCTGTTTACAAGTGGTTTGCTGCGTAAGTGAACGTTTGCAGTGTTATTATTGAGAACACTTGTGCAAAACAGTAACATGCTTATGTCATGCGATTGATATATGTTATAGCATTGTGATAGCATTGTTATAGCAATTAACCCTTTTCTGCAGGGTTAATTGTGATGAAATGTTAATAAGGAACCCCTGGAGGGTAGTAGAATAATACCTAAGAGCTATTTTACAAACAGGGAGATGAATACCTTCATACTTGAGGCAGAGCTCACAATGGCTTGTTGCTGGTAAGGCTTCTAAGGTGTAAAGCAAAATTTCTCTCTCTCTCTCACACACACACACACACACACACACATACACACACATCCTGCGTGCATGCATGGAGGGGATGCAGTAGGCTGTATTGATTGGCTCATCATATTAATGCCCATGCCTATCTCACTCTCACTCTCACTGCTTCATATAAGACAAAAAGTGCATCATGCAGTTATGCAGTCACGCAGTCTGATCCCACTAATGTAAAGTTGTGTTTACAGTGGTCAATAAGTGGGGGAGGTGGCCAATACGTAAGTGGTTTTGCTTGTACAGACTACTTGAAATACCATCAGGCAAAGAAAATACAGTAAGCATGTTACAACATTACATCATTGACAGTGACTCTTTGCTGTTGTTTAACTATCTGACTGTAGAAAGAGGAAATATTTGCGCCCCTGGAAACCACAGTTGTACAAGATGCATAACTGCATTGAGACGACTCGAATTTCAAGTCAGTGCTTTCTATTCTGGGTACAGTGACAGTCTAGGCATGACCCACTGAAGCTTAGTAGATTTTGCCCCAAATCTGGTCGGTCTATCCTTGTAGAGAGTTGCTGGGAGGGCTTAACATGATAACGACAGGGCTGCAACATGGTAAACAAGTTTGTTGTTCTGACTGGTTGTAGCATTATCATATGGCTTGGATTGTGTCTGGCCTATACATCATTGTTAGGCTTTCCAATTATATAATAATAATAATAATAATAATAATAATAATAATAATAATAATAATAATAATAATAATAATAATAATAATAATAATAATAATAATAATAAGGACATATATATGAATGAAATAAACAAACACTATAAGGACACGGGTAAAGATCTAGGTTGTTAGACATAGTGATGTTCCCATTCCGCTACATGCAAAAGCACAACTGAAATTCCTTTGCATCTTCATAACCCCCTGTGTTTTAGCCATTTTTCAGACCCATTTAGGATAGTGAGTTGTAAGTGAAGGCCAAAGAATATTCAAAATAAGGACTGAAACTGACTATCCATTTTCAATAAAGAACATAGGTACATATAGGTACCCAAAAATGAATTCACGGTGTAAACTGCCTGGCATACAAGAACATGTCCTTTGCACATAATAAAAACAGTTTAAAAGAGTTTTCTTTATCGCCATAGTTTCTCCCAGACAGCATTGAGACTAAACGTGAGATTTAGGCTAATATCTCTTGATTCTAATGTTTGATGAGTTTCTACATTTCTCTTATGGTGTTAAAGAAAAAATCATGCTCAGTTTTTACTAAATGTATTACCTTGCTTTGTCTTTCTCTTTCACTTAAGATAACTTTAGTGACTGGAGATGAGACACAGATTTTTTTATTTTACTTGTCTTTGAAGAGTCTACCACAACAGGACAGTACAAAGCTGTGGTAGAGAGAGGTACGTAACTAAGGTGTATCTTTTTAATCACGGTTACATATTTATAATAATGGGATCCATCTCATTTATTTCCCTTGGATAAGTTTAGAAATATCTGCAGTAACTGTGACTATAATAAAATGTACATACATAATTGAATCAATAATAAAAGCAAATCTAGGTCTGCAAAGCTAGTAAAAATAATGCATCTTTAAGAAAAAAAATTTCCAACGGCATGTAACTACTTTAAGCACATTTAAACCAAATGAAAGTTAACTTCTGTGAAATTACTCTAGGCCCCTAATCATTCTTGTTAAATCGGTTGTTCTTAGAAAAATCTATAGGTCTCTGATCCAACCAATTACCTGAATGGCTAACGACTAAGATAATAATATAATGATACAATAAATATGTTAAAACAGACCTCCCTTTAAGTTTTAATGAAATGTTTTACTGTATTAAATTGGCATAAAAGACATTTAAACCGTAACACACTGCTGAAGTCTGCTCAAACTTTTTCCATACAGCTTTATATTCTATAGATACCTAACTATTACCGTATATAACTGATATTAGACAATACGCTACAGCAAGTTTAAATCATAAACTATGGTTTTTGCCACGTCTGTTTTTTTTTTTTTTTCTCTTCCCAGAACCCAATTTGTTACAGGCTGTTACTCCTCAGAATATGCGTAACATGAAAGCGAGCGTTTAGCCACTCCAGCAAGGACAGATGGCCAAGGACACACCTCAGTGACCTCCTTCCTCATGTTGACAATGCGGAACCAGTGAGCGAGACAAGGGAAGCCGTCCAGGTCCACGTTCCGCTCCTGTAAGGGCACTTTGCGCTTGCAGGACAGTTGCCGACTGAAGTACTTCACCAGCTTGCCCTAAGGATGCATAAAGTGGAGGAAATAAGAGAAACAAAGAGACAAAACAAAATTAAGCAAAGGCACTGCCGTGAAACTGAACTAAGAAAACAGTGCTAACAGCCAAAGAGAAAGAAAACACACAAGCCCCTGTCAAAACACGTAAAACACGATGGGCATTCATGTACAACTGAAAAAAAAGACACTTTGCTGTATTGAGGCAGTTTTGGTTTTTGCTTTAGAAAAGATACACAGCCAAAACATTGTCTAACTAATTTGTGTGACATCTTGACACAGACTGTGCTATTTCTTCATTTTCTATTCTTTAATTTCTTCATGACCAGCACCTTTTCAAGAAGTACCTACACTGCTGCCTGAAGAGGCAGTTTATGTCCTAATGCAGGATTCAACACAGTGGTTGAGAGAAATTTTATATTAATCCAGCACAGCAACTAAAGGGCAGGAAAATGTTAAGAATGAAGTCCGCATACTAAATAATGTTGCCAATATTTTAAAATAATGTACCCTGTGTGATGTTTCAGACCAAAGCTCTTCAGCAGAACAATAAAATTAGACAGGCTGAAAATCTCATGGTAGTGTATTCTTTAAAAAAATCTGAAAGCATCATTTGGTGTCTTGATCATATTCTTACTGTTTACCTTGGTGGATGTGGGCAATAAGGTGTTCTCATTCCACATTCCATACTGTATTAACTTTTGTGAAATGGTTGCTGGCATACACAGACATTCTAAAAGCCAATCCTTTAAATCTTGCCGAGGTCCGTTTACACATCAAATTGTAAGCAACACACCAACTCAAATATGATCACAGTCTATTGCAGTTCTTGTCTTGATCTGACCTGACTCGTACAGCTTCATACCAGATCAGGGCTGGGAAAGTGTCAAAGAAGGGTCATATCACTGCCATATTCAAACCAGAATCAAACCAGGTCCAGATCGGGACCCAATGTTTTCTGCACGCTAAAAAAAAAAAAAAACAACAAAAAACTGCTATCATTACATTACATTGCATTTACCTGACGCACTTATCCGGAGCAAAGTAGTGAATTAGGTACAGGGACAGTCCCCCTGGAGCAATGTGGGGTTAGATGCCTTTTTCAAGGGCACATGAGCCATGAATGAGGGTGCGGGAGAGCACTGGTTATTCACCCACCCCCACCCACATGCTTTCCTACTAAAGGGGAGTCAAGCCTGTGATCCTCTGATCCCATGACCAACTCCCTAACCATTAGGCCACAGCTGCCCAACCATCATAGCCTGGTAAACCAGCTCCTTGTACTTCATTTCATTTTATTCAGAGGGTCTGGACCAGACACCGTCAGAAACGATTTGTTGGAGGTGTGGATTCTACTGAAGTTTAAAACAAGTGCCTCTGCCTTTACCCAATTGCTAACGCCTGGTCGTCACGTATGCAATTAGCCTGCCTACGCACTACAATTCAAATGTAGCACACAAGGTCAACGTCACGGCTAACAAACACACCCTCTGTTCGCTGATTGGACCGGTCTTGCTGGGGCCGACTAAATGACCCTCAAGAGATTCCGGTCCAGACCCTCTGTACAAAATGAAATGAAGTACAAAGGGCTGGTTTACCAGGCTACAACCATCATACACATAACACATTTGTATCTTACACACTTGATTTATAGCAGATTAAAATTGTGCCAATTCAAAGAAATTGAATTTCATGAGTGAGCTGGAGTTGTGAGTTAGGGCCGCGAGAACACTGCTACCAACATACAATATGTACAGGCAATACAACATTGTAGGGAACACACTTATGCAATATTATAATCTTTTACAGGAGAATTCAAATTTTCACAATAAAGCAGACCGACCATGCAGCTGCTTATAGGAGGAACAGGCCATAGAGAGATTTAGCTAATTGTCATGTACTGTATGTGGATAAATGTTCTAAAATTAACTGTCAAAAAGAGGACAAAACCAGCACAGGAGTGAGGGTTCTGCTCCATATCTCGGTGAAGAGTGCAGACAACCTGCAAGTCTAGTGGATGGCAAATTGATATTAACTATTTAAATCTAAATTGATGTTGACTAAAGGCCACTACTGTTTCTTGATTAACACGCTTCCCTAGTTCTGAGAAAAATCTATACGTTGGTCAATCAGCAAAACAAGCTATATGCTTTAATGGCTAACAGTTTGCATCCCAAACCTCTTTGTATGCCACAAGATAACTGAAACTTAGTTGATACCGGTGGTAATATGAGTGACATTATGAGTGACATTAGGTGGAGCTTCAATGGGGCACAAAATACTCTCATTAATCAATCGTTCATGGAATTCACAATCATCTGACTCCTTCCTAGGAACCCAAGCACACTTCCTGCTTCGGAGATTCCCAGAACGGGCAGAGTAAACAATTCAGAAACAGGTCGGCTCAAAACAATTTGTCCCGCCTGCATTAACCCCTATACTGCCACTCGATAGTTCACTCTCATTGGAGGAAAAAATGTTTGGCAGTTCATATACGATTGAACAACAACCAGATACAAGTGTGTCTGTTTAATGTGTGTGTCTGTTTAATATGCCACCATGTGATGGGATGAGATTCTATATACAAGATAACACAATATAACAATAAATTAACAATATAAAGTACTACAGCATAACTGTTGAAATTTATATGCAATAAAGTTGAGTAATACTTGTGCTACACTTAAACACGATGTTCAGCTTATATTAATACTTAAAAGCAGACATCATATGCTTGTTTTCAAGGTAAAACATTTTCATTTACAGTATCTTAAACAACCTAGCATGCTTCTTTGACCCAAAAGACCACCTTTCTGATATTCCTCATCTTTATATTGCTTCTGTCTGAAATATGTTGTGAGCTTATGAAATCTGTTCTGACTGATCATGAAAGCAGCAGTGCCTTCCTGCTAGCAGATTAAGAGCAAAGGGTTAGGTTTATTAGGCTTCAAACGGGCACACTGTACCGTTAACTCTTTTGTGCGGTTCCTTTAACATTTGCCATGTAATGGAAAAGGTGGGAGGAGGGGGCAACGAAAATGGGGCACAATCTGACAAAAGTGGCTTCTACAAGAGCTGGTTCATTTCTTTAGTGTATAGTAGTGCTTTTGTAACTTTGCCGAAAAATAGGACAAACATACAAGGTCCCATTTAACACACGTGCATTGGAGTCTCAAAACACAACAGAGGACATGACATCAATCGAAGAAACAGGTGTAGCTGATACAGAATTAAAGTCACCGGTTAACAATGAATTGAGGACTTAACTTCTAAATAAACTATGTCTATTGCCGTTTGTCCACATCATAAAAGCTTTATGTTGGCTGATGAATGATTGATGTGCATTTCTTAGCCGTGCTTCAGCAAACACTCCAACAGTGCCTCCAATATGTGTCTTTATTAAAGAATAACGCCACAAATACAGTATCCTCTCTGTAGCCTGTTTAGCCTATTAAAGTAATAATAAACAAACCTTATCAGAAATTAAAATATTAAATTATTTTGTAAATTTTAATTTTAATAAACTATTAAAATATTTTGTGTCAAAAGTGTTGGAACATTGAAAACTGAGGGATGTCATGAGGGCATTAAACTTATGTGATTAAAAAGTAGCAATCAGATGTTTTATCATCTATGTGTTACTGATGCCTTTACTGATGATGCAAAATAGAAACAAACCAGCCTCAAGTCCCTCCTTCCCAATTTGTGCAACCATCTCATGTCATGAAAATATAGGCAGCATCAACAGCACGTCACAAAAAAAAAAACACAGATGGTATACAGTAGGGCTGCACGATATTGGAAAATGTGCGATATGCGGTAACACTGCTGAATGTTGCGATGACGATATGTTTTGCAATAAATAAACATTTACATTTTGAAATATAGTTTAAACATTTAAATATTTAAATATAGTTTTCACATCTTTCAGCTTAATCTTCACTGCTAGGCCGTAGCCAGTGCACAGCCTATGGGGGTGGATATCAAGGGCAGTAGGACTCCATTTGATTTCCCAAATCTTTATATGTGGAGCATGAAACATCTATTGCAGTTAAGCCATGTTTTGCAATATGTATATCACAATATTGTATACTGCGATATCATGATATTTTCGATATATTGTGCAGCCCTAGTATACAGAAGGTCTCTGGCGCTCTGTCTTTATGTCTTTGTACTGTTTAATCTTTTATGACATCTGCGCTTCTGAATCAAAGTTCCCCTTAAAAAAACAAGCACATTCTGAACTAAAGTTTCCTGAGACAGTTTGCGTTATTGAGTGAGCAGATGACGCACACAAAACAAAATAGAATTGGCGAGCCACTACAAATTTTAATTTTCTTTTTCTTTATCATGTTGTTACTCATGAACAACAGAACATCGAGGGCTACTTCAAATACTCCACAAAAGCTGACAATGCAGTCTATGCCTGTGTAAAATGGCAGTAGACAGACATAATAGCTTTGCACTTGTTGTGTCTGAATGATGGCGCTAGGCCTGCGAGTTCTCTCACTCACACACACACACATCCCCTTCCTGTGGCAGAAGAGTTGCAGTAACACCACGATGGCCTAATTTCTCTCATACTATGTATGCAAATGAAATGCAACAATCAGTGCAATCGAGGCTTGATGGAAGTGAAGGTTGGTCAAATCCTCATAGTTCTAGCTCACCACACAGTCATCTGACATACAGCATGTTTTAAGTTTAATTCCTTTATTAGGACTCCCAAGGGGGAATTTTACAACTCTGCATTTAACCCATCACACATGTGAGCAGGGGGCAGCCATGACAGGCCACCAGAAGCAGTGTGGGGATGGTACCATGCTTAGGGTATGTCAGTGGCACTACTGGGTGTATTCGGACCTGCAACCGTCCGGTCACAGGTCCATTACCTTAACCGCCAAGCCATCACTGCCCTTAAAGTGGTGATGATGTATTACCATCATCTGATAGAGTGGGGCGCAAACTGAGGGGGTTACAGAGACCTGGTAATAGGGGAATATAATTTGGTAGTCAGTCCAGCAGTCAGTCAGTTTATTATTGTAATCTGAGAGGGCAAATACTTTTGCAGGTCAAGACGACGTAACACCACAGACACTAGACAGCACTTAAGACAATACACAATAGAGATGGACATCTCACTGGCGGGACTTAATATGCATAAACTAGTGCCATGTAAGTCTGTCTGCACTGAGTGTGCACGATAGCCGTGGCCTACCTGTTCAGTTTCAGTTTAGCACTTACGGTCTGCATGCTTGAGACGCCCGTCTGTGGCACAGCTTGAGTGATTCGTGTCAATGAGCGCACTTACAGTACATGTACATCAGTATCCAAAATTTAATCGCGATATTAACTATCCCAACTTTGTGTTTGCACTTATAAACACCTCTCCCAGGATACAGTATCCCAATTCCCCTTATTCTGAAAAAACTGAGAAATAGGGATATGCTAGGTGGAATAAAGAAGGACATTGTTTTATGATGTAATCACCATATCCTGAAAATGTCTGACAATTTTAACAGCGTTGAGCATGAGAATGCTAACTGTTGCCAGGTTACATTGAAAATTTCCCATCCTCGAATCTTTGATGTAAGAAGAAATCGGAATACTAGTAATTAGAATGTAAACAGGGGTATTAATATAGAGGTTTCTCCATCTTCATGTAACACCTTATTTTGCATATGATCAAAAACAGGCATAACCCTTAAATCCATAATACTGAAGAGCGTGCAAATGTGCTCATTGATAACACAATGAATCAGTAGTTTCTTAAACTAAAGGGCAACCTCCCAAGTAGGGTGTATGGTTAGGTGGTCAAGTACCTCACTGGCAGAACACAAAAACTGTAAAGTAGGACAATTTCATATTGCCTGCATTGACAGTGCATGTTGGCTGTGTTTGACTGTCTGTCTATTTTCATATTATTCACCACATGAAATGCATGTTCCAGGTGCAACTGAGGTTAATTACTGAAACAGGTGAAACCCAGTCATTTCTGCAGCCACGATGCATAGACATCGAGGGGTGGGGGTGGGGGGAGCACTTTCAGCCTTAGCCAGAAAGAAATATGCATGCTAAAATTATCTTGATTTTATCTTTCAGAAAGAAATACAATCTTAGTCTGATTTGTGTCTTTTTCTCTTAAGGAGGTTTACGTAGAAACAGTGTACAATTTTGTTAGATCTGCCTCATACGTCTTAGATGGCACTCCTAAGAAACAGTGTGCAGGGAAGACCAAAAATGAATCCAATCTAAGTTCAACTTAAGATTGCACAATGGTTTTCTACTGCTCTTTTTCTCCTCAGGGTGTTAGAGGAGAAACATATCAGAAGTCAATGACAGCTTATTTATCCCTGACAGACAGAGATAAGACAGTTGTAAGAAGTAATATTATCCTGTGGGTAGGGCTTTGGGCTAGTTGCATGCACTAAGATAGCCAGATAGCCTATTTAGCCAGAGGGAAATTGTCATTTGAAATCTGAACAAGGGACATAAGACAGTATATGACAGTGTAAACTTACACAGTACTGTGTAACTGAGTATTAAATAGTTGTCAACCTTAGCTTTACAACACTGAAGCCACTTTGAAACAGTAATTGTATTTTTATCTCCCTGCTTACTCGCAAACAACGCTTGCTACCCTGATATTCCTAGTGGTCTTAGCTTTGCAATCTACTAGCTGTTTCCTATTGGGCAATGTAAACATTCAGCTAATTTACTCTGGTTTCTGATGTGCCAGTTAAAAACTTCATCAACTTTCCAAAACAAAGCAGGCTCATATCTCACATTGAGCTGGGACTTAACAGAATTGCAGGCCTTAAATTATTTTAAGATATACATGATATCATATAATATAATATATAATAAGATTATAAAAGGATAATCAGAGAAGTTTGTAGTAGTAGTAGTAGTAAAAACAACAACAATAATAATAATAATAATAATAATAATAATAATAATAATAACACCTACAGACAAATAGGGTACTTTAAACTACTGGGCCTACTATCTATCTGTCCATATCTAATATGTTTGGGGGGTTACAGTTGAACAGCTTGAGTCAGGCAGGCTTGTAGAGATTGGAGGAGCCTTGCTCTAATACAGTGCTTTCACGCAGACAGCTTGTTTAACACTCTTGCACCAAGCAGCGTTTGTATGCGGTAGATATCACTAGACACGTTTGCCCAAGAATGCTTGGCAGTGACACAAACGTTTGTTCCAGCCTTTGCATTTTAACACGAAGTGGTTTTTTTTTTTCTTTCCAAAAAGCAAAGGATAACCAAGCCAAGCAAACTTTGGCAGAGCCACGGCATCAGAGAAAACTCCTCCTACGGCGTGGTGATACAGTTGGATCATCACAAAAAGTTTTTTTTTCTTCTTTATCAAACCCCTATATGCTTCATGTGATATCTGTTACATGAGCATTCATCCTCTAGTCAAAATCTGTTACCAGTAAGAAACAACGTCCCTTGTATCAGCATTACCTCAAACAAGAAGCTATCAATCTCTAAGAACTATTGTATCTTACTACATTATAGTGCAAATGACAAATTATTTGTAGCTGTTGCATATAGAAAAAAAATCCTATTACATAATCCTGATTCTAACTTTTCTAAAACATTTTCCGACATGCCTTCCATTTCCCATTCCAACAAAGCTTAGTTTTGCAATATTAATTGCATTTTCCATATGAAATATTAACATAAATGTAAACCTTTAGTTGTTTTCTCTTGTTGTGTTTTGAGACCCCCATCACTGTGTAAACATGCTTTATTCCCTTGTCCCCTGACCTCATCTTTGACAGGCTGGAAACCCAAAACATCATTTTAATAAATTATAAAGCACAGGCACCAAACACCTCAGGATACGCTTTTGCTTTTCCAACAAAGTCCTGCCACTACCACAGACATCATGCACGCCTCATGAAACACTGTGCATCACAAACCTTTTGTTACACTCTAATATAACATTACAACACCACACCACGGAGTACGGAATTGAACACAAAATTATCTACATTGATACGACAGCACATTGATGTGCGATACTTGCAAAACTGTAATCTAACTTTAAACCCATTAGCATTCATTTGCTTATACTTGTCAGTACATACCGAACTACAGTGTGGTACAGCTGTGCAGCACACTGCATGGCTATGTATCTGTAGATAAGGTCTGTAAATGAATTTGTTTTCTTATCTTAGAATTAGATTCATTTATCATGAAATTGTCATTAAACACGAGTCAAGAATAAATTCTAGGGACGTCTTTGAAATTGGATTAGAATCGAAGACATTTTAAACTATGAACTGGGAAGCACAACTGCACTTACTTTAGTTCACTTGTCATCTTTTCATTGCTAATGTTGACTTTAGTTTGAGGTTTGACTTTGTACTTCCTTGTAATTTCATCCTACCCAGCTTTATCATAAAAGATTACTCTATCATCATAATAGTGTTAGTGGAGTTTAACTTAAGTGATGACAAAATATATGTTATTTTCTCATGCAGACTGTTTAGGTATATAATCACTACAACAAGTACCACTTAAATTAAGTAACAGTACCTGAATGACAGGTTTCAAGCTTAAATGAGGTGGCACATTAATTATTTACACTTAATGATGTCAGCTGTATATGGTAACTTAAAATGTTTTATGACTTTTAATCATACCCATTGTAGTTTTTTTTTTCAAAGTTTGTAATCACATATATTATAATGCTTACAGTTGTACCTTATCATTAACAAATGAATTTACCTCATGTTCTTAAAAGTTCCCTGTCAAAAAAAAAAAAAAAAAAAAAACTTGGACTGCCTGATGTATAAAAATGAATCTCACACATTATATGAAATCTTATAGATTATTTCTGTATAGTCACTGAAGAGCTCTTAAATGGGAACAAAGACTCAGTTACTTGGAACATATTGATATCTTACCCAGGAATACGTCTACAGTGAGTTCACCTAAATAGACTAGCCATTAAATGTAATTATCAGTGATCATGATAGCGTAAAGCATGGGGAAAACTTAATGGAAAACTTGGGTTAAAACTGTACACCAAAATGTGTGCTCTTCTGAAAAAGGCAGTTGAACACTATTCTCACATACTTGAACCTACAGTAGATAGGCCTACATGTTGAAGTACATGGCAGATATAGCAGTTGATCTTTCTAGTCTTCACTAATAGCCTACATAGTGTATAAAACAGAGCAGACATCTTAAGATTTTGGCTTAGGCCTATTCTTGTTTAGTTCCTTAGGCTATACCATTTTGCGGCGTTGATTGAAGTTGTTCCACCATTGACACACTGAAATAAGTTAGGTTTTACATGTTGACAAAAGTCATTCAGTTTGGGTGAATAGCAAATTCTACACTAGTCTGAGGATAGAGCATTAACGGTGTTATCAACGCATTTAATCATACATTTTAGGCTATACGAGAGTTGCAAATGCCCTTTTTTATTTTTAGTTCAAACTTCCCCGCCTAGAAAGAATCTCCCTGGTGATTCCTCGTAAATCTTTAAAGGGAGTTTGTCACAGGGGCAAACTTAGAATTTAAGGAAAATATGTCAACAAAACACAGGAGCATCACATTATTCTTACATAACGGAATGTCTTATCTTTCCCAGTGTTTCCGCATGAGTGTTTGATAAACTCTCTTGTTTGAAAGAACATATTAGGCTTATTCACAAAGAACCACAAATCTCGACACAACAACAAAAAACTAATCTCCAGTAAAGCTCCAGGTTACATTTCTGGGCGTAAAATTGAACCTTCTTCAGGGTAACATATTAGCGATGAAAATCTGATGGAAATTGAGTGTGCCACCTTATTTCCACCACCTGCAGAACGCGCAGACTCACAACAGCTCACTGCAGCTAGCCTCTTAATTTATTACACCGCACGCAAAGACATATATGGCTATATAAATGTTTGTGGTCTGATGTTCAAGGTGCTTTGACAAAGTGTCAATACATAATCATTACAGATATCCCACGTCCCACGACCATTCTGTTATCTGCTTACAATAAAAACAAGCAACAATATTAGTAGCGATTTCAATTGCAATTCTTTTTTCGCTACGGCGGACAGCTTCTCCGTTGTGGTGAAAAGAGATGCTTACCTCCAGCGTGCGTATCTCTTTCTGTGTCAAGTCGTTGGATGTGGCACATTTGGTCCTTAAACCCTCCAAACTGGAAATGCTTATGTCTATCATATTTTGCACCAGCTCGCACTGCTGCAAAGCTTTTTGCAAACTCAGATGCTGCTCTTCGCTTTTTGTCATATTATCTTCGTCCATAATTTGCGAGCAGTGGACGATTAAATGTGTACTTTTCAAAATGCTGTTGGAGATCAGCTTTTAAAAACGAAAAGAAAAACAAACGCGCAAAAGTAAAGAAGACGCGTAAACCTTTGACAAATTAGCCTCTATGTAAATCGTAAAAACGCCAATCTACGTGAAAGGCGACTCCATTGTCGTTTTTGTATATCCTGGCGCTGTGTTTTCATCTGGGTAGTGCAGTTTGTGGTTTTGATGAAGGCTGGTTCAAGCACTATATACTGCTAACGAAGAGGAATAAAATTACAGCAACACCATGGTTTCAGTGGAAACCAATAAGCGCTTACTATTTTACATACACCTAGACAGCTTCAAGATACCGAGTCCGAAAGAGAGCGGATAATGGTACAGTGCCGTAAAGCAGTTCTAAAGGTGATATCTAAACTGGGTGCAGGTACTCCCCGACTCCTCTTCCATCAGCTGCATCCCGGCGCTCTCCCACCATACCGACATGTTTCCTGTCAATCAAACACGGGCAGTAGCAACAGCATCGCATTGGCGCTAGAAGAACAGGCTTCCAATGAAGAGGATGGTGTTCTCGCGAGACATGCATCAATGCAGTGAGCTCACTGTTTGAACCCAAACAACCCTTTTCATCGATTAGTTTGACATAGCAGACCAACAGTCTGATAAAAACTAGTAAAATACAATACATATTTTAAGTGGTTGCATTCATTTTCACCATCACATATTGTGTGAAGCTCCAACTATTTCTGTAACCTGTTATCCAGAACTGAGCCCTGCACACTTATACAGGATTTACTAAAACAAACACAAAAGACAATACACACATAAACAAACAAATTTAAACCTAGAATAAACTTCATTCCCTTTGTTGCTGCTGTACAGAAACGCACTCTGAACCCTTAGTCTACTGCTCCCCTCTTCTCTTCACTGTGCCTGGCCCAGAAAGAAACATGTGCAACTCACACACAGTGCCTACAAAATGATCAGCCTCCCCAGCTACAGCCTTGAATTCAGACATTGACAGACAAAGCAATCACAAAAAGCATGTGTCATACATGCACCAACTCAACCCTTCGGCCCATATTTTATCTACAGTAAAATACCTCTGAATTTTGTACTGGCTATATGAAAAGGCAAGAACGGGTATTCTATTCTATTCTATTCTATTCTAATTACACAGATACTGAGTCTTAGCATAAAAATGGCCCAGCTGTTTTGTGTCTTGTGCCACAGCATTACAAAAATTACAAAATACACCAGCAATAACTTACATATAGGCTGTAATGGACATGGATGGGTTACAGATATATTTGTGTGAACATGTCAGTAGACTTTAGATATGTGTGGGGTTTTATGCAATCTATCTACTTATTTCTCTCCTTACACACCCAGACTGTTACAATAAAAGGAGTCATAGAAAGTCCTTATGGTAACAAATTCTATACCCTTCAAAGGTCGCGTACCTCTTGAATGTGGTAAGATTCTTCTAAGCTGGCAATGTTGACTCGTGCTGCGTTATCATTCATTGTTTATTAAAGACCAAGAAGATGCATTCTACAGAAGAAACATTCTCATTAGCAGTGGTGCTGTGACTACAAGGCAAAGGTTGTGCACAATTTTCCTTACATGATAGAAAGCAACAGCAGATATGTTTGATAAGATTCAATTCAAGATCTGTATTGTCATTGTTATCGTACAGTTTCCTGCAACGAAATATAAACAGCAAGGCCACTAAGATGCAAGGAGTAAGTGACAAGTGAGGAATAAGCAATAATATGGCGGCTACGTTCCCAGGCAGACAGAGAAGTTGTTGTTCATCACCAGCAGGTTTGATTACTGCAATGTTCTCTTCTCTGGCCTTGCCACGAAAGACATAGAGTAAACAAAAGCATTAAAACCATTACAAATGCAGCTGCACATGTTTTAAACAAGATCAGAAAGAGATCTCACATTACACCTGGACTTAAATTCTTTCACTGGTTGCTGGTTAGTTTTAGAATCGATTTTAAAAATTCTTCTGCTGGTTTTCAAACCTCTCAGTAGCTTAGCTTACGGTTATATATGGCACACCAGGTGTGTTTTTCAGGGCTCCCTCAATACCTCTGAGATGCTCTGACTCTGGCCTGCTGGTTGGAGCAGAGAGGACACAGAGACACGGGAGGCTGCTTTTAGTAACTAGGTCCCTCACCTTTGCAACAGCCTCCCACATCAGCTACGGATGGCACGCTCACTGAATACGTTCAAGACAGAAAAGAAACTAAAATAAACGTGTAACTATTTGACCTCAGGCATTTTTTTTTTTCTTCGTCTTGCATTGGCCATTTAATGTTTTCTTATATGCATTCAGTTTAAGGATTTTATTCACGTAATTAATTTTATTTTATTTAATAATGATTTAAAATGCACTGTAAAATGTGAACCATACAACCAACTTTAAAAAAAATCAATGTGCTGAGTTTACATTGGTGTACAGTTTGCAGAATTTTTTAATATCAGGAACATTTTACTGCATATCTCATTCTGTGTCTTTCCCTTTGTTTGTTTCAAATATGCCTGATATCAGTGTATTATAGCTTCTGAGGGAGAGGGCAACAGCCCTTCCCGCTTAGTCAGGCAGCTTAGGGAAAACCACGGAGAGGAGTGGCTGAACTGCCTCGTTTGGGCACCTTGGCACATGCTCCGGCCCTTCTTTCTGCCACGTTCCAGGACCTGCCCGAGCCAGAAACTATCCCCTCTCGCAGGTCAGGTGGATGCTGGCTGTTTATGGTTGGGAATTGGGACATCATCCTCAGTGAACTGCATGGCCCATAAAGGCAGCATAACATCAACATATGGCAATATCCTAAAAATGCATTCCACCAAAAAATGTTTCATAAAAATCTTTACAATAAAAACAAAAAGAAAAAAAAGGTTGAAGATACAACATTAATATACAAATAAGAAGAGTAGAATAAATTCTTTACATATAAGTTAAGCTGCCCAGATTTATTTGAATAAAATATCAGACCAGGGTTTTTATAGATAATGAAAACTAAGACTAAAAGTAAACCTGATAATAACTGATAATATAATTTCATTAACTAAAATAAACATTAAAATTACAGTTTTTAAAAATCTAAAACTAAATAAAAACTTAAATTAACAATGAAAAACGAACTAAAATGAAACAAAATTATTTGTTTAAATTATGACCTTGAATAAACAGTTTATTTCAAAGTAGTCTGTAGTAGTCATATACAGCAAAAAACACAATGAAATTCCAGGATCTATCAATCACAGCTGTCCTAACACCTAAAAAACTGACCAAATGAACTTCTTAGACTAACTAAAACTAAACTGAAACTAACAAATGGACTAAAATAAAAAATAATAAAACAATTTTAAACTACAACAACTCTGTGACAGACTAGTCACAGATATAAACTGAATATGTTATTTGCACTTTAGGCACTTACTGTGTTTTCTGTGTGTTTTCTGTGTGTGCAGAACAGAAGGGAGCTCTCTGGACTTACTAACACCATCTCTTCAACAAACAAATGTACTGAAGGCACACTGCTGCAGGTGTGGATTGCTTCGGTTCCTGTATGTGGACAGTGGCTGATGTTGGGGGCATGGTAGGTAGACGAACCAAGCTCGAGCAAAGATTGGTAGGTGGCCAGAGACTTGGTGGTGAAGCTGGATATTTACCACTATATGTGGCAGCTGGTAGGTGGGTGTACCAAGGATGCTCTTCCTCTGTAGCCCTTCTTAATGGCCAAGATATCATGTTAGAAAGGATAAACGATGCACATGTCCATAATACAGCAGTGCTGGATCTAAAGACAAAAAGTATCCACAAAAGAGAAAAAGTCTAATGAAGAGCAGTGGCTCAATATGTCACTCTGGTTTGGGAACCTGACTAAAGTGTGCAGACCTTCTTTCCTCTTCTGTGGATACCAGTTGTCATGCTGCAATTGAAAAGTGTAAGCTTATTTACTTTATTGACCCTTGAGGGAAATTGGCTCTCTGCATTTATTCCAATTCCTTGATTAGTGAATTACACTGAAGCACACACTAACCCGAAGCAGTTTGCTGCCTGTCTGCAGGGGAGCGGTGTAGGGTTAGGTGCCTTGCTCAAGGGCACTTCAGCCATGCTCCAGTTGCAAAATGTGACGAAGGTGATGTGTCCTTGCTGTGGCAGGCCAAGAGAGCACAGCTGAAAAGTCAAAGTGTCCCTGGAATCACATAGAGCAGTAACAGTGGTGTGCACATCCCCACTGGTGAGGTGCTGGGCAGAAGGGCTGAACACAACCCAAGGTCCCTGCACCACAGACACAGTGGTGGACTAGTGGATCAACAGGTGTTCAACTTTTCTTGAGTCCCTTCATTGCCACCTGGTCAGATTTATTCCAGGTTTGTCTTAGCAAAATAAAATATATACAAACTAATATGTCAAATTTGTTCATCTGTTTAACTCAACTTGTTTAAAACAAAACTAAAGAATGTACTGAATGTACAATATGTACTAAATATTGTTCTGTCTTATTCTCTGTACTGTTTGTATTTCTGTCTTTTTTTCTCTCCTCCGGCACTACCTATGTGTTGTGTGCAGATGATACAAATATGTATCATGTTCTTCATATAAAAGTGTTTTTTTTTTTGGTGTTCACAATATTTTTAGCTGTTTCACTTTATTTCACTCTTCTTCTTTATTACAATGCCCATTGTAAGTGGGCTCATTGGGGTACAATACCTGTAAAGGCAGACCAATCATCACCTGAAAGACATGTCCCTCAGCTCAGAGAGGACCTCTGAGTTATTGGAGGACAGTGAAGTGGCAGATCGTGTGGACCAGGACAAAGGTTTTGTGGACACGTTGGGAGAGGAGGCCACAGTAGTGATTTTAGTGGAGCCAGCTGCTCCACTACCCACTCCACAAATTACCGGACCATACCATCTGCCCAGAGTCCGTCTTCAGTGCCGCCTGCTGCCCAGGGTTACTGCTCAGGGTTATGTGGTGCAGGCTGTGGGCACTCCACTGAACTGCAGGTCCCTCTGTCCTGCTGCCGGCAGCCCAGGGTCCCACTCTGCTGCCTGCTGTCTGTGTGTCTCCCACCCAGATGCCGGTCATTTATGGCCCCACTGCCTACCCTCAGCCCAGGGCCAGCTGCCCAAGGTGTGTGTCCTGTGCTGCCTGTCATTCAGCTGGCACCTAGACCTCAGACTAGTGCTTAGGGCTAACCTGCTCATGTGCCCTCAGCAATAACCTTTCATATATTTTTTATCATTTCATTCATCAAACAGTCAATAATTGGATGGTTGCAAGTTCACATCCAGCAGGTAAAATAACAGGGCTGCAGAAGTGCCACTGAGGTTCCCTGAGCATGGTACGGTCCCCACATACTGCTCCCCAGTCGCTGCTGTCATGGCTGCCCAATGCTCACCTGTATGATGTGCTAAATGCAAAGGTTGTGTGGACTACTGTGTTATCACATTGACGAATGGGAACTACTTTAACTTTATATTTTGTAAAAATGGATGGAATGTCAACATTTGACTGACCATGTTAACTTCAATGAGAAAACTCGAAGTCTTGGTAATTTGTGCTTACTTTGCATAGACTGCAGGTTAGCAGGAGTCTCATTTTCAGTAATTTGGTAAATCCTATGGGTAAATCGTGTTTTCTTGAGCCTACAGATATTCCCCATTTTTGCCGTTTGTGTCATTTCCGCTTTAAAGCCCGCCCATGGTGTATTCTCTTCATTTGATTGGACAACAATCTGTTGTGGACAAGTTGTCGTTCTGAAGGAACCAAAACCAGCGCGCCAAACTCGTGTTGCATTTGCGTTTGCACATATCACCATATTTACTTTATTGCCATGGCATCAACCAGCAAAGTGCCTTTAGAAGCAAGGAATCTACCCTGGTATGTTACCATGTATTATATGATGCAAAATATGTAGACTGATCCGAGCAATTACGGAAGGACATAATCTCGCTTACTATGGTGAATAGTGTTAGCATAGGTTAGCTTCTGAGTTTGGCACTGAATTTTACCGCACACAGACGCCCTCCGAAAATATAAAAGTCGCTGCTAGCTTTTTGAGAAAATTATGCTTGTATCTGACACTTAGTGATTACGCACCCGTTTACAAGTTATGTATGGCATCGCCTCTAGAGAGTTTCTCTACACTTGCGACACTGCTAAATTGCCTGGGTGTTATGTTGTGCAGCAGTATTTGATGTATTGATGTGTTGCTGTTAACTGCTAACTTCGGATGCCAAGTCTTTTCTAGTTGTCTGCAGTGAATTTAGGATCTACATAAAATGCCCTCTCTAAAACAGCTCGTATTTGAGCTAACCAATAAGAACTATATGCTGCATATCCAACATCTGTGGTACTGCGTACATTGACGTTCAGGAATCACATAAGAACTCATTATTGTTTGAATCTGTCGGCTGTGTTTTCTAACAGGGTAGAAAAATACAGACCTCAGACTCTTGATGACTTGATCTCCCACAAAGATATTCTAACTACAAGTAAGTCTGGAATGGTGTTCGCTCTGGTTTTAGTATGCTTGCATAGTTCACTTAATCGGTGTGAGTAATTATAAGGTATGCATTAAATGTTTGTTTCAGTCCAGAAGTTCATAAGCGAAGACAGACTGCCCCACTTGCTTTTCTATGGACCCCCTGGAACAGGGAAAACGTCAACCATTCTCGCATGTGCTAAACAACTTTATAAACAAAAAGAATTCAACTCCATGGTTCTTGAGGTATTTCCAAATGACAAGACTGTGATGGGATGTAGAATCAAAGATGGAAATAAATCTGTCCTCTGTACAAATGTGTGGTTTGCAATAAAATAATCAATTATTGCTAGGGTATAGTGGTTGGACGTTATAAATGGAGTGCATATGGTATTAAATTGCCAGCTTGTTCAGAAAGTTGGGGATAATTCTGTAGAACTGCATAAATAATGCACTTATGCTCATGTATTAATTGTATGTTTCTCTGAGGTGTTTTAAATTAAGACATTCTTAACTTCTTAAATTCTTCTTAAACCTGTTGTATCCCACATAAAGCTTTACTTTAAAATGTCTTCTTGTTAAAAAGATTTTAAGCTCTTAAGTGCTGTGTGTTACAACAGCTTTACTGTGACTGTAATGAATGCATATATGCCCTCTGCTATATTCTTTTCTATGGTAGCTAAATGCATCAGATGAGAGAGGTATTGATGTCGTACGAGGGCCAATCCTGAGTTTCGCAAGCACCAGAACTATTTTCAAGTGAGACTTTGTCTTTGTTTTCCAGTATTAGTGTTGTGGGGACTGTTGTTGTTGTTGTTGTTATTATTATTATTATTATGAATAATAATAATTTATGTATTTATTTACATGTGTTAGTAAACAATAACAATAGTAGTACTATCAATAGTAGCAGCAGTAGTCATTGTAGCAGTTATAGTAGCAGCAGTAGTAAAACTAATAAGGGTTTAAATAAAGGTTTTGATATTATTGTGCACACTCTGCTTATGACATCTTTCCATTTTATAGAAAGGGCTTTAAATTGGTCATATTGGATGAGGCTGATGCCATGACCCAGGATGCCCAAAACGCTCTGAGGAGAGGTAACCATCTGCCTCCCCCAGCCTACCCGCTGTGCACCAAATGGCTCAGATGTGGACAACCAGTATTGGCCATTCTTAACTCTTAACCTCTTTTTCCCGTGCGCTTTTGGGGATTTTCTTTTTTAAATTGTGCATTTGAGATTATTAATTGTCTAATTATATATATGTTTTTAAAGGCAGTGTCAACATTTTCTATGTAATTTGTTAAAATCCCTTGCATAATATCAGGTGTTGTATCATAACTATTAAAAGTGGAATATGCTTGTCTTCCTTTTTTTTTCGCCAGTCATTGAGAAGTTCACCGAAAACACCAGGTTCTGCATGATCTGTAACTACCTGTCGAAGATCATCCCTGCCCTTCAGTCCAGATGCACCCGTTTCCGCTTCGGGCCACTCTCCCACGACCAGATGATCCCACGGCTGGAGCACGTAATCCGCCAGGAGAAGTATGTGTGCTGTCAGAGAGGGTCCTGCCTGTACTGCTGGACACTTTTAAAAAGGCCAAACTTAAAGCAACACTAAGTAGTCTTTTCAGCCTTGAATTATTATTTTCAAAATCAACACGTGGTTCATCAGCTTGTAACAGGGTGAATGGCACTAATGAATTCGCTTTGTGGCCCTCCATGGGCTATAACCACGCTATGTAAGTTGGCAAAAGTGGGTCACCGATCTCTAGTTGAAATGAGACGGTTGAGATAAGAAAGATGGTTCCGCTTCCAACTCAAACGGAAAACGAAGAGGAAAAGTGCTTTAGTGTTGCTTTAAACTGACGGAATGCAATGCAGTGTTTTTTTCCATTAATGTTGTACCATTAACAGTCGACTTTGACTTGAGGCTTTTTTCAGAACCTAGCATATAGAGCCCTCAAGGCCTGAATGAATGATGAGCTCCCTCCCCCCATCCCTCTCTTCCCTGACTCTGAGTCATTCAGTACTCTGTGCCTTTCCTGTCCCACAGTGTGGACATAACAACAGATGGCATGAAGGCTGTTGTGACCCTGTCAGGAGGAGACATGAGACGCTCTCTGAACATTTTACAGGTGCGACATACACATGCGCACACGTGTGGGATTCTTATCATACAGTACTCTTCACACACACGCACGCATTTGTACGTACATACCTATGTATGTCAGGGACATGTTTCATGTCCTAGTCTGTGCGGACACACACGCACACTCGTCTGGGACATGTTGCATATCCTGTTCTGTGTGACTGGAACTGATGGGATGGGTTGTTATTCATTGGTCCACCAGAGCACGAGCATGGCCTATGGGAAGGTAACGGAGGACTCTGTGTACACCTGCACTGGGCATCCCCTCAGGTCAGACATTGCCAACATCCTGGACTGGGCACTCAATAAGGACTTCACCACCGCATACAACTGTATCCTTTCCCAACGTCCACTGGGTGGTAGCAAGAAGCCTAGAATGGCGCTAAGATGTATCAGATCCAGAACTTTCCCAGTTATATTACATCCTGTGTTCCCCAGTCATGGGTCTCTTACCTTTCCATCAGATTCAAAGAATTAGTTGATTTTAAGGCAGGAATTTTCTTTTATGTTAGGTGGAAACTTACACTCGAGTGTGTGTATATACGTCATTGCACTGCATTTTTAGACTTTTTAAATATTACACCAACAGTTTATGGATATTACATGCTCTACTGTACATTGGAGATCATACTCTTCAGTGTACCATTGTTGGGTACAGTTAATAAACTGAAGACTGATTTCTTTGACAATGACCTCAGTAATTATGCAGCTGAAAACCCTGAAAGGTCTGGCTTTACATGACATCTTGACTGAAGTTCATTGTCTTGTACACAGAGGTAAGATCTTACAGCCACTCCATGTTCAAAGTCTTGATTAAGATATTTGTGTTATTGTAAAAGATTGTCTAGTACTTTATTATGAATGGTGAACACACTTGATTAGGTATTGGTATTCTATGAACAAACAACCATGTCATCACCTTCTGGCAGTTTTCAGACAGGTTGTGAAGGTGCTACAATACAAGGGATATCTATTGTGTTGCTGGTAATGTAAACACATCTAGAAGGAAAATTCTAATATTGTTACAGAATTAAAAAGGCTGTTTGTCTTAATGAGATGACTTCACAGAAATGTGGGTAATGTGCAGTGTTGGGCACTGCTTTAAAAAAGTGGTCGTTATGGTATCACATACTGTACATGGTATTCATTTCTGAATGTTTCTTTGCAGTCGACTTCCCTCCTGTTATTCGAATGGGGTTGCTCATCAAGCTCGCTGACATCGAGTGAGTGGATTTTTTTATTTATGGTTTCTCCTTACCTACAAGTACTTTTAAGTTGTTGGTGCAAGTAATATCTTGCTTATCTATGCATTTGTTTAAGGTATCGACTGGCTTCAGGAACCAGTGAGAAGATTCAGCTGAGCTCAATGGTTGGAGCTTTCCAAGCAGTCAGAGACCTGGTGGTCAGTGAAGCCTCGTAAACTGGAAACACCCACCTGTACGATCATCTGGTCCTTGCCCTCTTCTTTAGACGATAAACTTACATGGTGTTTTATTGCAAATGAGAACAACAGAACTTGACAAACCAGTTACATTTTAAAGTATGTACACAGTCATACATGTAAAGCACAAACATATAAGTCATAAATAAATAAATAGAAACTTTTATAAATCGTGAGTGAGTGTCGTTGCTTATCAGTGATATATAAAGTGTCATCTCCGGTGGGCCCTGCAGTAGGTCTCCTGGCTTTTGGGGATGTCTCTGTAGGTGAGGAACTCCAGGAGTTTCTGAGGAATGGGCAGAGCTCGTATCTGATGAGTTGACACGGAGCAGCGCAGGACGGCACGACACAGGTGGCCAAGGCTGAGGACGGTGGGCTTCAACTTCCAGAATCTGGCATACCCATCTCTTGTGCTGTAAAAAACCAACACAATATAATACAGACCCGACTGCAGTATAAAGCATGACATTTTTAGGTCTGCTTTTGGAGAATCGCAATACAATTGTACTTTTCAAGGCACAATGTAATATTGATAAATATCCCAATTGTTCATCAGATGGCTGGAAAGCCAAATTCTCATTAAAATGCCCTAACAACAAAGTCTTGTTAAAAGCCAAACACAAATTTAGAGTAGAAACTACATACATGCAACACTTTAACTTAAGGCTTAACATACTGATTTGGATGAACCTTACCCTGTAGCAATAATGCCCCCTTGTGGATGGAAAGTGCAGCACAGTTCATTGTGAAATCTGGTGAAATCTGTCTCCATCACAAAAGTGTTCTGACCCAGTTCCCAGAGTCTTAAAGCTCTGTTTTAGGAAAAAATAATTCAAAACAAAGGCATCGCTTACATGCTAGATAAAAAACAGTCCCCAGTTTTAAGCAATGCTTTGTGTAACAACAAACATCTAATGAATAAAGTATTTGGTTGTACAAAACCTGTACCTGTGGTCTACAACCAGAGCCAAACTCAGTCCATCAGGGGAAAAGCACAGTGTCTTGACTGTTTTGGAAGTCATAAAGGCTTCACAGCTACAGCAGTCTCTGAAGCACAAACACACAGTAGTCTGTTATATTTATACGATTAACAGCACCCTTACCATTGAAAACACCTTTTCAAGACACAGTTGGCTCTTTGCTTAAATGAACATCATATTCATCACTTCATTTAGTGCTCTTAAGGTGATAATATTAATTAACCAGAGAAATGTGCTGTTTGGTCCTGACACTCTTTATTTACAGCTAGGAACTACTAGGTATGAGACCTTTGGAGCACACAAAATGCAAAGCACGGAAACCATGCGAAGTGTTTTCCTTACATTTTACCAAAAAAGTAAACGATCATAAGAGCAGACAGCACCTTCCAGACGTAGTAGGTTATGTCCCTAGGTTGGGAGGGGGGAATAGGTGTCCTTACTCGAGTGTAACCAGGAGCTCAGCAGTGTATGGGTCCCAGAGATCCACCCTCCACCCAGCAGAGGTAAGAGGGCCAGAGGAGCCTACAGCCAGCACCGCTCCATCTGGGGAGAAGTCACAGGACGATACGGTCCTTTGCTTGTGAACAGCCAGGTCCTTCATGGAGGTGTATGACCGAAGACTCCACAAACAAACTCTCTGTTACAGACACAAAATAGAAAGTTTATGTATGTGTGTAAGAGAAAAGGGAGGTTGAAATGCATCATCTGGGGGTTATGACACTTCCTGTTGTAAGGAATGCACGTTTGCCAATATCTCTTTCAACAGTTAGTAAGTTACCAGGGGCCTTAGTAGTACACAACTCACTTACATTGTCTGAATTGCAGACTGATGCAATCATGCTGCTGTCTGGAGACACCCTGCAACAAACGACCCACCCTCCGCGGCATAACAACGTATGGCATGCTTTGCCTGGGAAAAAAACACGAAAACACAGAAAAACATTTCAGTTTTTTTACAGGTTCAATTGCAACCATGCTGGCCAGCACCACAATACAAATGTATTATTAATTGCTTGCTTTACATGGTGACATGGATTCTGACTATTTTTTAAATGCAGACTGAAGAAAATTGTGCTTACCTGTGGTTGTTAAATCCCATATTCTCAGTGTTCCATCTCGAGAGCCAGACACCAGTGTTAGTGTTCCATTGGGTGTGAAGACCAATTCCCTGACAACAGACTGGTGGCCCTCAAGATTAAACATCGCCTCCCCTGTGAAACACAATAACAAACTTTCTAACGTTTCATTCGTACATTAATGTACAGCTAACAGTTAACAGGAAATGGTAATTGCATAACTCAGGATGGCAATTGTTTTTTTTTTTCTTTCTTTCTTTTTGAGATCTCTCACCATTTGAGACGCGCCATATCTTAATTATCCCATTGTTAAGTCCAGTAGCAAGAAGCAACCTTTGGGCATCCTCATCAAGCTTATCAGTGGCATGGCTGATCGCACCAGGGTGTGTTTTTGGACGTGGCCCAAAGGCTAACCCCCATACTGTGTGGCCACAATTCAAAGTCGTTTCAGGGGCTTTATCGGTTTGTTCAGCGTCCAGACCTTCACCTGCTTCTCTGCATCGGACAGAAACTGCAATTTAGCACTGAGAAAATCATTATCCGTGCAGCCTGTGTACATTGTATTTCACTCATGTTCTATGTGGTCAATATAATTTCTTGAAAACATACTCGCCACCTGGCAGAGGCCATGAAAGCACCTTCACGACGCCATAACCCATTGACCACGCGAAAAACGTCCCTCCGGGTGAAAAAGCCACGCTCCAGGTCTCGCATCCTGCCGTGCCTCTCAGCCTCTCGGGATGTATGGGTCTGAGCTGCTCAACCAGCCCATCCGAAGCACCTGGTAACCACATTTCCTGTCAGGCTTTGGTGTGGCGAGCACAAAATGACTGAAATAGTATAACGTACGCAGCGCCAACCAAGTGGCCTCCAGTGGAAATCAAGGCCAACTAACACTGAACTACAATCATTTTACATTTTCCAAATGGACTGTGTTGGTGTTGCTTTTGCCAGGTAATTACCTTTTGTGCCATTATCGAGCGGACAGGCAGGAGGAGACAAGTTACGCATGGCGTCTTGCTGTTCGTACTGGGAACAAAACAAAGTCAGGCAGATATAGCTAAATCTTTCGGATGGACTAATAAATGCAATGCAGCTTACTTCCATTCTTTTACCCGTTATTGTGGCTACGTCATCTGCTCGTATTGATGTACTACTCACATTTTGCGTCAGCTGGTATTTTTCTTCATGGACCACGCTGAAATGTCTCTATCGAGGTAGAGTAAAATAGTTATGGTATTAGAGGAGACATTTGTTGTGTTGTAGGAGCTGGTCGTCGCCTTGACTGTAGACTGTACATTCCTGTTTATCAACAATGCTGTACACGTGACACTACCGTCCTGAAATACCGGAAATAGCTGTCATAGTTAAGTGGGTGGGACATTTACTCAGCATTTACTGGTACTGACTCAGTCACTCACTACTCGCATTGTTTAGTGTTTGCTTCAAAAAGGTTATTTCTTTCTACAACCCCGCTTATGATGTACTCTGAAAGTGAGATTTCCATATACAAACACTCCCAATTGAGAGGTTGACAATTGCCTGTGCATCATGGCCATACTGCAATATTAACAGAAATACTGACACCAACACACTTATGTACATATGTTTATCTTGACACTTTACAAACACACCGAACAGTCATACATCATTGGATCTAATACATTAAATAATACACCATTAGAGGCACGTTTCATTAGGCCAGCTTTCTTGTATGTTTGTAAAGTTTAATTCTTAAGCCTATTTTGACAGGGGCAGCAGAGAGAAGGCACTCTTTTTTTGAAAATCTGCTTTCCTGAGTTTCCCCCTTGCACTCGCATTGGCCATCTATGGGTTGTTGCAAATTAAACTAAAATTATTTAAAAAAGCAAAAAAGCTGTCCAAAATAAAATAAAATCACAGACTGCTTAGACATTAAAAAAGTATTCGCAAACAAATATTTACAACATCTTAAAAGTAACTCAAGAAATCCTCTATGCTGTCTCTGTAACAGTGTCTTGGTTTTCTTGAGACCCCACTGTGTTGTCCTGTTCTTCGTGGTCACCTGTAATATAAAAAAGTGTGGTAAACAACTGGCAGACATTCCAAGTTCATTTTACCCTGATGTTCAGTAAAGGGTATTATACATTTGTTTCAGTAACCTGTGAGATAGCAGGTTGTTTGAAAAGATCTGGACTTACTGGATGGGATCCGGTGAATCTCTACTAGTGTTGTGGCATGTCCATTTGGCAACACTGGTAACCTGGGTACCGCATCCTGAAATATCTCCTCATCATCTGATTCCACCAGATTCAGCACATCATTCCTTTCCTCACTAAGAAAACTTAAAAAACAGTACATATATAGTTTATCATAATGTCTACGGAAACATGGATTTTTTTTAAAATTAAAAATAGCTGTACAATTTGTACCGGGCACTGATAAAGTATAACAATTACTATTGAACGAGTAAAGCAGATGGTTTGCAGTTTGTTTGTGCTATATACTGTAGCAGTAGAGAAAACTTTGGTATTTAACAAGCCTCAGAATGAATAGGACAGTTGCATTACTCTTACTATTCTTAATTGTGATTGACGCTTGAGCAGTCCACTGGTTTAGTCATAGTATTGCATCCGTTGTGTGCTTGCAGAGGTATGGCCTGAAATCTTATTAAGGTCAGGCGGGGACTTTTAGCTCTACTTGCTGTGATTACAGTGTGCTATGTGTGCGCAAACATAGCCTTTAGAAGGTCTTACTCCATGTAAGAAGAGATATTAATTAGCTATAGTTAACTGATTCCCTAGCTAGCCCAAGTATCCCCATCATGTAGAACTAACTGTGAAAATGCAGCTGCATATTTGTTCTCTATACATTAGACTTAAATTCACACTGTAGTTGTGACCTCTATAAAATTGGAAATATAATGTAAAATGGACACAACTGTCAGGACCAGTCAAGTCTAGTTTAGGTTCTATGATGATCCCGTTTGGCTTTCTATTGGGCTTGTTTGAAATGACTGGCTGGCTTAAAGCAATGCATTCTGTACTTAAAATAGTGATGTTTTTGGACAATCTCGTCCGAACGTCACTGTGTACATGGGTGGGTACTGTGTGGTATGGTGACATTCGGACGACATTGTCCAAACACGTCACTATTTTAAGTCCAGAACGCATTGCTTTAAACCAGCCACTCAGCCAGCCAGTCATTTCAAACAAGCCCATTATCAGGTCAGATAGACTACTGATGTCATTGGGTGTCCTATATCTGGTTGGCTATTTTTTATTTTGGTTTTCCTGGATCGGGTTGATTGGCCACTTTTGTACAAAATGAAATGAATGAATTTTCACTGGTGAAAAATCATGTCACGTCGTCTCATGATAACATAGAAATAGGGTATTGATGGTATGTTGACTACTTACCTAAATGTGTAACCTAAAAGAGAAAATGAAATACATTACAAATGTGTACACAGAAGCCATTTTTCTTGTAAATGGTGTCACCTTAATTATATGAAACCTCTATATTGAATTGTTGTAGCTAACATTATAAAGGATTACTAACATGATTATAAATTATGCAATTTGCTTAAACACACAAATTCAGCTGTGTATCTTTTTCCTACCCAGGCAAATTTTGTGGCGGTTGTTGTATGCAGCCATTCCGATGGCAATTCCAGCTCCAAGAATAATAACAGATAAGAATGTGCCAACAATCCCACCAGTATAGGACACTGACGCTGTTTAAAACACAGACATAAAAATATAAACCAGTCACTTCTGTTTTCCGGATGAGTTTCTCACCTGCAGTAGACACTAATAGTACTGACAGTGCATTTTTGTACTTTGCTTTTTAGTCTACTGTATCAGAAACAACATTTAACACTTCTTCTTGCCACGTCGGATGACACTTTTATACGTGAAGTAAACATCATAACTATATGTCAATTTTCAAGCACAAGGTGTAATGGAATTCTGTTACATCTGCAGGTCACATAAAAACAAAACAACATATTCATATCCATAGTGTATACTGTACTTACACTTTACTGTGAGGTAGATCTCTAATTCACGGGCAGTGATAGGATTCTCACTTCTGCAGAAGTATGTGCCCTCATCGTCTTTGGTGAGGTTCACTATGGTCAGACTGAAGATGGGACCCTGTCGAGATAGGACATACTTGGAGCCATGTTCAATGTCCTTGCGTGCAACTGTTCTCTGCCATATGGTTGTGGCAGGAGGGGCCGACGTTGCATCGGTGCAGGTCAACGTCACATTGGTGCCTTCTACCGCCACCACCAGTGGCTCCCCCTCAGGAAATGGAATCTCTGGGTAATCATAAAAAAATGTGGAAAGTAGAATTTAAAAACATAACAAAACAAAAAACATCACATTCATCCATGCAGAAACTGTGCAAGATGTTAATGTACTTGCTTGCAACTACTGCAGATATCTCAAACTGTAAGGCATGTGAATGATTAATGTAATATGAACTACTGATGTTGACTTTATATGTACAAGAAAGAATTGAGTGTTAATGTTCTTTTTTACATCATAATTCCTAGGTAGGTACCAAATGCCCATGCATACACAGAGGTAAACTGAAACTGGAGTAAGCTCTTGTGCTGAATTTCTGACCACTTGTAAGTTCAATATTTTCAGCTCCAAATCTACCACTTCTGTTTCCAGTCACCTACAATGGACAAAATACTGTGGCGAATTACCTAAAGCCTTGATGTCTTTGGGCTGGCCATTACATGTATAAGCTTAAGCCACTGTAAACAGTGATGCAGAACAGTGGAAAATGCTGGGCATACATGCGTAGACGGGATGGTGGACAAGGGTGACAGAAACAGGTGAAACCATACTAAAGCCAAATTCAACAACACCCTCTGACTGCAAACCAACAAGTGGACAGAGACACCAACCAAACATTGTGATTAAGACCTTCACCACTGAACTACACTACTTGAGGTTCAATGACAATATTCAATATATTGACAATATATATGACAAAAAGGGTGTTGAAGTCTTGAAAACGTTCTCGTGTGCACTGAATAATGGTCGTTCCCTAGCGCGCAAATATATACGATATGATATACCTTATTGCCCCAAATGGATATTTGTCTTGGACTTATTTGTTGCCCACATAATGCTCAACATATGACAGACAAATTAAAAAACATCAAAAAATAACACTGCAGACCAGTGCTATGCTCACACACTATTACAATGCCACATCACAATGGAATGCCAATCAAAGTTGTTCCTATTTGTAAACCCAGAGCAAATTCATCTTCCTGATTTTAGAACCAGACCTGAGAACTTTCAATGCAGAAGCATTCTATACTTCTATACAAGCTGCCAGGAATTCATTCTCAAGGTGGGAAATGCAAAGCAAAAGAGAATCTCTACATCTTTTGAACTTACTTAGGTTCAACTGGCATGACAGTTCTTTACTCGTAGCAATGTGTTTCCCTCGGCAATTAAGGTTCTGACCGTCTCTCAGCATGCTCCTGTTCAGCATCACCTCCAACGTCTCGTTAACGGCAGAGCCAAACACAGAGAGCACAGCCCCCTGTGGGGTCACATCCTCCCACTGCAGCGTGGGCGCAGGGTAACCCCCACGCCAGCTGCAGATGAACACAGCAAGGGAGGAGTAGTTCTGAATCCTCCAGTTACATTCCGGGTGTCGTTCAGGTGGAACTATGGGAGTAGGGGGGAGAGAAAAGATTGAACCCACCATGAAGAAGATACGTGTGAGGAAACTTACAGAAATATAGTGGGCTTGCACAAAGGACACTGGAGTTGGGGTTTAGTCATACAATATGCAATGATTGTGATGTAAAAGCGAAACCTATGAGCCTGAGAAATCGTTATGTGATTTCTAATGAATAAAGCAAAAAAAAAAAAAAGAACACTGTGCACCTACAGTATACAAGCAGCTGTTTGCTGCTGGTCACTTTCTTCTTAGATAGGGTATTCTCTGCCAAACAACTGTGGTTCCCCTGATACACCGGTGTGATTCTCAGGAATTCAAACTGTATCAGCGATCCATTGCTCGAAGCAAGAGGGACCTTCTCTGAGCCAAGGATCCAAGATAACGTCCGTGATGGATATGAGGTGGAGGGGGTTGAGCACTTGAAATGAACATCAGTACCATTCCGAACATACAAGGTTCCATTTGGGAGTTTTTCTGCAGGTGAGATATCCAGTGTCACATTGTTTGGACCACCTGTATTGAAAACAATAATCATAAGTTAAAGTAACACATCTACGTAAACACTGACACTGGAGTTAATGCATGTCTTACTGAAGTACTGCATGATAGAGTATACTATAATTCCCTTGAATTAATGAGAATACTCTCTCTGAATTAACAGAATTCTACTAATCACAGAGCTACTTGGTTCCAGACACAGAGAGACGAAGAGCTCTTATAATGCATTTTGTATTTGTTGATTTAGCATGTAAAATCTGTGACTGCAGACAAACACAAAACCAGTGCAAAGGGGAAATGATTTGATTTTTATAACAGACATTACATTTCACTTGCTCTCCCAAACTCTGTGGAACTATGGGATTGGGGGGAGAGAAAAGATTGATCTGTCAGTTTCATATAGGCTCTGTGAGGCCACAAGAACAATCAGCATTGCCAGCGGTTAAAACAACAAGCAATCCAGAAGAACCAGTTCCAGATAGTATTACTAGCGTCACATGTACAATCTGGTTAGTGTTACTGCATTTGTAGCTATACACTCATTGCATTGTGAGATACCTCTGTCTGGTCCAATGATAAATTATGAAATTATGTTATCAGAAAACTGTAGTACAGGAGGGCAACTTACTAAAAATCTGTAGGTGGACCACAGTATGATTGTGGACATTGCTTGTGTTCCTTGGTGTGCACTGACATTCATATATTCCTTCATCGATTGTTAATAATCCAGCTATATCCAGGCTCCCATTGTTCAATATGATGAAGTGACGAAGTGTAGGACTTGGTTGTGAAGAATGATTACGTCTTGCCACAATGCTCCCATCTTTTAACCACTGTGTCAATGCTGGAGTAACATTGCCAGTCTTGTCATGACATGGAAGTGTAACACTGTGACCCACTTCTCCAAAGGTCCTTAAAGGTGCACTCCTATCGTCTGCATCACATTTGACAAATAAAGCATTAGACAGGAACGTCATAAGAAGGAAGTAGCACACACAAAATTAAACAAATCTAGCACAAGATGGTACATTCAAGGTCATCACAAGTTAACAACAGATGCGATGTGATGATAGACCTAGGTTTGTTCCACTAGATACATTTAAAACGCGTGTGAAATTGAGTAGTTTAACATTTCAGCTTACCTGTTTGACATAAACATACAAAATATACAAGTGTAACAGCTACTAATCTCATTGTTGGAGTAAGCTAGGTTGGTTTGGTCTTCTTTTGAAAGTGAACAAAAGGTTCCACGCCGATCATCAGAGAATATTTGCAGATTTTCAGACTTCAACACTAGATGATCTAGTACAATATTTTCGAACTAGACCTCTGGGAGTAATGGCAAAGCCATGTTGAAATGTTCACTTCGAGCCGTTTGGCGGTTGCTCTGCTTTAGCGAAACTTAGTTTCAACGAAACCTGCCAAATGAGATTTTTGTCCCACCTGTTTATTCTCGCATACGCTCCCGGAAACGTAGGTGTACCTACCGGGCCACGCCTTACCTTCTTAAAGGTATGGTAACCTGCAGGAGTGCCTTGTTTTCTGGAAAAGACATCAACTACATAATAACCATCTGCGTGCTTCGTTTTACGTGAGTATTTTAAACGTAGAAAGTGTATAGGCGTAGCCTACGTGCAAGAGAGAACAGCCATTCTAATTACAGAATAGACTTTGTTATAAGAGCTATGATACAGAGATTGTTATCTGGAAATGTCAAATCCCAGAATAGAATGAACCAGTTGTTTAATCACCCTTAGTCACAAACATGGACAGTCCCATGGGCCCTCATAAATGTATTTCTATATGGGTCATAAACAGTAAATTTCTGTAAACAATCAAATACACAAATAATAAATAAACATGTTATTGTGTGATTCTTATGTGTGACTCAGTTTAATGTTTGTATGTATTCACATATAAAGCGTATATTAATTATCAGGATGCATACACCTTGCCTTATCACAGAGTTGTAAAGACCTGCTTAAAAATCGCAGCTGTCTGTAAGGTGAGTGACCACCTATACTGTATGCCATGTCACACGGATTCACCTGCAAGCAAGAGACAAATTGGAGGCAAAGATATACTGGTAGACTTGTCTGATGGAGGCAGTATGTTATTAAAATGTTATTAAAGTGTTAGTAAAAACTTCACGGGACCATGGGCCTTTCTGGTTCCACACATTTTAGTGTATTTAGCCTATGTTTCTGTGAGTAAACAGGGCGCAAAGTTAAAAACACTGTTTTATATACCAGATAGAATATATACCAGAGAGAATGAACGGTATTTCACTACAACCTCTTTTCTCTGGAAATGTGCTACACAGCTCAAACTATTGTTCTCATTTTTTCCTGGTACGAAGTGACCTATCACCTACCACAGTCTTTATACAGCATTAAAAAAGCTTTTACTGTTAAAGAAGCTGTCTTGTTAAAGAAACAAGAGAATTTGCTGATAAAACTTGCCAATTTTCAGTTAATTTAATGTGACCTGCTTTTAATCTCATCAGTCGGAACAAAGTGGTGAACTGACCAATGAAAATATGTTTCAGACAGGTGTAACCTTGTGTTTACTGTGCCGTTCAGCCATGCATCTGCCCCCACTCAAACTCTATGGACTGGGAGCAAGTGAGCCCAAATGTGTGATTTTAGCCCAGTCAGTAGCGTATTCACTTGAGGTTCTGGCAGGATGGTTTACCAATGTGCACACAGCTACCACCTGCCTCTCTTTACAGGGAATATGTTTAATATGACACTATTGGATGTTTGAAGCATGTCAGTCTATTTTAATAGGCCTTAACATGAAAATGATGAAGAGTGGAAATAAGCCTGAAATTCTGTTGTGATAGTCCAGCAGGCCCCAGATGCTGTGGCTCCCTGATTTCCCTCATCAACTAGATTGCCAGTGTATACAGGTACTACCGACAGCATGGTGATAGTTAGTATGACTGGAAGGTTGTTCTGTGTGCAAGGGTTATCATAATGGCAAGCTACCTCTGCATCTGTAGCACTAAAATGGATAACTAGAAAGTGCAGACACCAGACAGGCAGTGGGCAAATCCTCCAGCAGTACAACGCTGACTCAGAGAGTAGGCACTTTTTTAGGCTGATCAATAGGCTACTGGGTTTTTTTCCACTGTTGGCCACACCACCCTTTGCAATAAGGGCTCCTGCATCCCTTTTTTTATTTTAATGCAACAATATACCCAAATGTGGCATTGGCAAATTAGCAATTCTTGTCTTGAAAATGCCTTTTCTTTGTCTTAGGAGAAAGAAAGCAGCTCTTTCACCTCTCCCCTATATCTGCTAAAAACTCATCAAAGGAAACCGAGAAATGAGTAGACAGAAAAGAAAATATGTTCTCTACTACGTTATAAGTTCAACTTCAATTCAACTAAAGGTCTCAAAAAAAGTCCAGGCTTATGTATTTTTCCTCTCAAGGTCTGATTTTAAACTTTGCTTTTGTTGTCTTATTGCAGCCCTGCAATAAAAAGTATCTGAATGCGTAAACGTAAATGCCATACTTATAGAAACGCAAGTGTAAATCGTCTGGCAGAAAACAGTCAATGGACCAATTCCCAGACCTTGGACAGGCGAGAACAACTGCAGTCTGGTTCGGTCATAGAGTTATAACTCTATGGGTTCGGTGCACAGTTTGGCAGACGCTACGTAAGGGGAGGGCAGACGTCTGATTCTCTTATTTGCTGATGCTTTGATTGATAGAGAATCTGACCAATCAATATCTAACACAGGATGACCCGCTGAACGCGAAGACAGAGGTTGGTTCAGCAGACGGTCGTTTTTCTCGTGTTGCCTTACATAAGGTGTAGCTCCATACATTTAAAATTGGAGTATTGCCTGTTAGAGACAACCAAGTGTGAAAATGCCCGTGGACATAAGTCAATGGACTGGTGAACTCGCTCTCACAGAAGTCGACGAAAAGCCAGCAGAAGTTCTGGTCGTGAAGTATGGGTCTCTGGAAATAGATGAATTGGGGAAGGTCCTCACGCCTACCCAGGTTGTAGCTAATATTAACTTCAGCACCTGTTTAAGTTAACCATCATTGGCTCGCAGGAGGCTAACAAACTGCATAGATAGCTAGGATATTGCGAGGGGATATTAGCTTGGTGCTGTTGCAGTGTTGTTGGATTTGCTTGCATATCATGGACAGTCAGTTCTCAAGCTAACTGAACTAGCTCAGCTACGTAGCTTATTCACAGTACAGCACATGTCTGCGTTTCACCGTGCAACTGTCTACAGTTGGTGCGTGCATTTGGATGCTGTATGTGCATTTAGAATAAATGAATATGGATTTAAAGTTACACATTCAGTAGGGAAACAACCTTTTGTGCATAGTTCTTTTAACCTAAGTTAGCTGGAATTTTCTCGAAGCTTTCTGTAACCTCATTTAAAATTCGGTCTCACTGTAATAAATAGATACTAACCTGCTGCAAACACATGCTGTATGGTATGTCTGTAAGCTATTTGCCTTGGGTGTTCCCACAATAAGGCTGTCTAATATCTGTAATACAATGTTGTATTCAAGGTCCAGAATAGGCCCACCTCTATTGAATGGAATGGCTGCGATGCTGGTAAACTCTATACGTTGGCCATGACCGATCCAGATGCCCCCAGCAGAAAAGATCCCAAGTTCAGGTATAAACGAGACGTACGTGTTTTTAAAGAATGTATCTCAAAATCATATACGACTTTGGTTTCATGTCTTTAACATTAAATTATCCTCTTTTTTAATTATAGGGAATGGCATCATTTTCTTGTGGTTAACATGAAGGGGAACGATGTTGGAAGTGGGTGTGTTATATCAGACTACGTTGGATCTGGTCCCCCGAAAGGAACTGGTATGTGTTACATTCAAGTAGCGGGGTATTATTTGTGTACATGTTTCTGCATAATTTTCTCTTTTTACAGATGTGTATAATATATCATTCATGTGTGATTTTTAGCATGGGACAAGTCATGGTGTTTAAAATAAAAAATGCAAGGATGTTGCACACGAACGTGTACATGTGCAGCACCCACTTTCACAACTAGCTAAAAATGGAATAGAGGCCGATCATAGACTGTCCGACCCATAAAGTTCCACGGATGTGGACATAACCACTAGGGTGCAGTATAGAGTCGTTGTCCAGAAATATTCACTTCATCCTCTGGCGGTTTCCACTATCTGCTTGTAACTGACCACTGTTTTTCTCATCAAGAAGTGTGTACCAGTATGTGCATCCAAACTATCTCAAATTGTACCACTACCATGTTCAGTGTTTACTAAAAAAAAAGACCCCAAATTTCCCCCTTTGTTTGAAACAACTATTGGCCACCACATAGCTAAATGAATTTGACTAACCTTAGTATGGAAGGTTTCTAGACCCCGGTGCGTGCCTGCCATCATTTCCCTTTGGTGACATTTTTGAAAACAAAATGTATTTGTTTGATGTTATACTCCATAATTTTTTCTTGTCATACAATGAAATGTAGTACATAGACTGATGCACTGAAACATACTTGCTCAGTGTGCTTCTCCCACATTCCAAAAAAGTCTCCAGTTTCTATGGTGATGAGAGCTTCCACTGATGATGATGCCATTTAATTCTTGTGAGGCACATGCCTAGGTCGGTGTAAACACAATCAGGGTTGATTTACACTGTCAGATTGGCGATCTACTTAATGAATCGTCAACTGTCCTGTTCTGGAACCTAAAACTAAAGTGCCCAGCCAGTTGGAGTTCAACTGGTTTAATTTGACCTGCTCTCTGGACTACTGCTCTGCAGTCCTGATGTTATCACTAGTGAGAAACCAAAATTGAAATCTTTTACTCAGGTAGCACTTATTTCTGTAACTTTACAGTCCTGTCCTGACAGGTCATTACCAAAGTCACGAAACACAAAAGCATTAAAGAATTGCACTGTTTCCCTGCTAATCTGATGGCATAATGGTTTTTAAAAACTTTAAGAGCGCAAGTTGGCCTTTAGTTAAAAACAAAAAATGCCTGCCCTGATAGTGACACATAGATATACAAATGCCAGTCTGTCTCGTTTTAAACCACACTTGCATAAGGTACTTGTAACTTAGATAAACTGTTAAAGGAATGTCTGTGCTCTTTCCTTGGGCAGGGATTTCAGAAGCAATGATGGTGACCTGAAACGTGGTCTAGATTTCCCGTCAGAGTAGTATTAACAGTTTTCATTTGCAAAATAAGGCATCTAGTCATTTCATTTTTACACATTTTGTAAGATTTCACACCATTACTACTGTGAGTTAATGTGATTTTTAACCACTATTGAGATACGGACATTACACTGTGCTGTTTGAATAAACTGTTCAATCACCACCAAGGGTAGGGCAAAGTAAGAATAGATTGAATATTGAAAAATGTGCACACCCATTGTAGTAAATCGTTTAAAATGGATGAGTGTAAAGGACCATACCAAAGTTGTGCTGGAAGTGACTAAATCAGCTTCTAGCAAGCTTTGCCAACCCTGTCTTTGCCAAAGGGGAATGTCCACACTTCCCACCTTAAAACAACTAATTATGCATTTTAATATTCTAATAAAGGGCACAGTCATTTCAAAATCTTACGTTTTTGGTTGAATTGGCTCCTGTCAATTCTCAGTCAGTGGTTTTCAAACCAATACTGGAAAACAGAGTAGGCAAAGTTCAAATTTACAGCGGGTAAATGTGTTGAATACATTCGTTGCTGTGAATGCTCATCACAAGTTGTCATCCTGCAGGTCTTCATCGCTACGTGTGGCTGGTGTACGAGCAGTCGGCGGAGCTCAAATGCTCCGAGCCCGTCCTGACCAACCGCTCCGGAGACAACCGCGGGAAATTCAAGATCCAGGCTTTCCGCAAGAAATACGGGCTGGGAAGTCCCGTGGCTGGGTCCTGCTACCAGGCCGAATGGGACGACTACGTCCCCAAGCTCTATGAGCAGCTAGCTGGAAAGTAAAAGAGAAAAAAAAAACTGGAGAGCACTTCCAAGAGCTAGCACAGAGAAGTGTGTCCCATGACCTAAAGTGTTCTGCCTTTTCTCTTGTGGGCGTGCCATTCCGCCATTACCGTCAAACATCAGATGAGTTCGTAATTAACTTTTTTTTTTTTCATCTTTTAGATTGCATCATGGCAAAACTTTTTGTTAATTTAACACATCTTCACTTCAGTAGCTGTAACTGTTCTTAAAGAACAGTTGAGTGTTCTTCTGGCTATGAAACTGCTTGCACTATAAGGGATGTATTAAAATATCAATACAACCAAGCTCTGAAACTGTTTGTGTGGTGAGCACTTTATTTACAAATATAATTAAAAGCTCTGACAGATTCATGCTTTTCTTAACCTGAAAACAAAATTAAAGTGCATGCAATAAAAGCTTTTTTTTTTTTTTTTTAAACGATTTGACTTTAATCGTAAGAAAATACACAGCTTGAGAATGAGGTTAAAGCAAATAAAATAAAAACAGATTCCGATGGAATTTCAAGTGAAGATTCCACTGATGATTCAACTTTCAAATACTGAATGTGAAAATGAATGGTGGATGGGAATGGGAGGAAGAAAAAGCAGTTCTTTTAAAAAATCGATTTCGACACCAGATAAAATACAATAGGAAAATAAGTCAAAGCTCTCCATAAATCCATCTATACACAAAATACACTGTTCCGCACCTCAGCCCTTGTGCTACTAGGGATCGGGGATGCACATATGGTTTGGTTCACATTTACCTGCCAGTGCAGAGAAAATGATCATATAGTACAGCGGAGATGCAACAAGTCCCACCCCCTCTCCCCCGGAATAGATAGACAGATGCATCTCTCAATATATATATATATATATACATTTAATACGCAAACCTATCAAATTGCCCAACCCCTTGTAAAAACACTTGTTTGTTTGTTTGTTTATCCAGGTGAGTAAGTAGCAAATAGAGAGTTGAGTGGCATGAGGATAAGGCTGCATCGCAGGAGCCACGATACTCCACTCTGCTTAGCACAGACTGACAGACTGAAGAAAGGATTTTTTTTGTTGTTGTGAAAAGATAAACACCGAATTACTCCATATTGCTTCGTTTGTCGCATGTTTTTCTTTGTGTTACACTAAAAGTGATATCGTTGCACGAGAAACATTTAACACTGACATTCTTTTTTTTTCCTTTCCGAATTTTTTTTTCGTCCTTTTTCTCTTTTGATTTTTTTAAAAACGACTACTATGGGAGTCATCCAGCATTTATATCTTGTGGCGGGACAAGAGGAGGGCCCCTGATGGTGTAGGACAAAAACAGGCACTCGTCCAAAAAAGTGATGTCAGTAGCAAAAAAAAAACAACCACCAAAAAAAAAAGTACGTTGTCAACATTTAACCAACCAGTCAAGAGGAAGAGGGGGATTACGGAGTCTGGTCTCATCTGTAATCGTCCTTGGGATAGTCCAAAGCGGCAAGGTTCCCCACTCCGAGGCGGACGCTCTCCATGTCAAACGTGTCGATCTCCCGCTCCTGCCTCTCCAGCAGATGTTTGATCCGATCGGTCCTCTCCTTCTGAAGGGAGGCCAGCTCCTCTTCAATCTGAAACAACAACACACCTGTCACTTAGTCTTCATATTTAACAGACAGGCCCAAGTCATTACTCTGTTTGAGAATGTATTTAGACATAATTATCCAGTTATTTACACACATGGTATAAACTCGAAACATAACAGCAATGACATGACAACAGCAGAAGTATTGACACCTGTGCAGTTCATTCTACGGGGAACCAATTGCATAGACTGAGATATACAGTTTCACATACAGGAATCGCTACCTGTTCACCATTTTGTACGTAAACCTAAAGGCAGTGGTAGACAGGGTAACTTGTTGAACAGAGATGCTGGGGCAAAATTATTAAAAGATGTTTTTTCTTAATGATTTTCAACGGCACATTTTCATGAGGAGTCCATCATGTTTGGCAACACGACTGAAAAGGTTGTTCCATGTATTATCTTCACAATTAAACCGTTATTAGCTATTACATATAAGTAGGAGGTGTGTTTCTGCAACAAGACACTAAAAATCAATATGATATGTATACACGGTTCCACACAGTAGCTGGCCACACAAGACTGGTACCTCAGGCAGTTTCACACTATAGGATTCACACCAGACTTAGAACAAAATGTGATGTGTGGGCGTATGTGTGCGTGTGTGAGGAGAGAGAGAGAGTAGAGGGAGTGTTGTGTTATCAAGAGTTCTGTGTGTTTGTATGTGTATGTGTGTAAAGGTAGTGTTTTGAAAGTGGCATGTATGTGTCTGTGTGCATGGGTAGAAGGAGTAGTTTGAGAGTGGTGTGTGTGTTTGTGTAGAGGGAGTAGTTTCAGAGTGGTCTGTGTGTGTGTGTGTAGAGGGAGTAGTTTCAGAGTGGTCTATGCGTGTGTGTGTGTGTGTGTGTGTGTGTGTGTGTGTGTGTGTAGAGGGAGTGTTTTGAGATTGGTGAGTGTGTCACCTTCTGCTCCAGATGGGCTCTGCGCAGAGAGACCTTCTGCTCCAGTTTCTGCTGCTCTCGGTCGTGCTGGGCCTCTGTCTGCATCTTGATCTTGCTCTGGTAGGCGTTCAGCAGCTCCATCTCCTGCTGCAGCTGGTGCCTCAGCGCCTGGCACTCCGCCTCCTGTGCCTCGTCCAATCGCAGCTGCGCGCACGGAACACACCCACACCCCGTCAGCCACGGTAATTACACAGACGTACAACACTGATACACACATCTACACAGACAGTAATTAGACACAATTGCAGCTGCAACAAAGACGCGCCCATAGAGTCACTGTAATTTTGCAGGCGTACAACGCAGAAATACAAATCTACACAGTTATGACACACCACCGCAGCTGCAGAAAGACACTCCCAAAGAGTGAAAGTCATCACACGGACATACAACACTAAAACACACATCTAAACACAGTCAGCAGACCCACAAACACCAACAGACTTACGATAAAATACAGACATGTAGGCTGTGAAATGGCACTAGGGAAAACTGATTTGAATGGAAAAGCATGCGGTCAGTCATGGTTCTTCTACACAACCAAGACAATCGCTCTTTGTCCTTGACTACCTCTGCTATGCCATTGGTTGTGGTGCAGGTGTAAAGTACTGGTTTTATTCACATTTAGAGTGCCATTTAGAGTAGCTTTTCATTAGCTTGAAAGAAGAGCTGAAATGTGAACGAAATATCTTCTACATAAATAATAATCTCTTGCTTTTTAAACCTGAGGGCAATATGAAACCGAAGAGAATGTACGCAGTGGCAGTGATAGACTTCTTGTCCTTACCGCTTGCGAGGCCATCATCTCGTTGATGCTCTGCTCGTACTGCTCGGCCAGGATGGCCAGCTTGCGCGTCTGCTCATCCTTCAGGGCCTTCAGCACCGCCTTGTGCTCGCTCTTAGGGGTCACCTCCAGCTGGTGGTGCCGCAGGGCCTTGTACTGCTTCGTCTGCACCTTGCACGTGTCCTGGAACTGCTTCTTAATCTGCAGCTCCAACACCTGGAGATCAGGAGAGGCGAAACACATTGGGACAGAGCACCAATCCATCATCAGCAAAGGGGAGGTTACTGATAGTTGGTTCTGATGGCATTTGAGTAATAATAATAATCTTCTTATTATTATTTTACATTCCTTGATTGTGTTTTTGTTTTATAAGAATTCTTCAACAATCAGAGTCACAGCTTTAAGATCCTGTCTGCCGCTCTGCCAATATGTCTGTGTGAGATATGAGGTGTGAAGAGCTGTTATCTGCATTGTATGTCTTTGCCCCAGCCATTTGGTCACCTCAGGGGTTTAGGAAGTCTGTGAGTTAACATGCAAGGCTGGCCCCTTCTCTGATCTGATTAGGAAGACACTGTATACTGTAGTACTTAACAAAGACATTGCATATTCATTTTGGGGTGTAACCTTGGGTACAGCCATTGGCTGTCTACAGACATTTAAGGTTTCAGAAAATAAGCCTTAGTCAGTCTTTTGTCTTTTGTCATCGTCCTGTATGTAGTGTCCTGTCTGTGTCTGTGTGTGTGTGGTCCTTATTGTTAAGAATGAACCTTGTTCCTGATTTTCAACCACTAGGCTGACCGAGTCTCCAAAATTCAACTAAAAGTAATTTATGTATCTATTATGTTTCATTACACTGGACATCGATGACTGAAAGATGCCTTTTCAATGATATTAACTGAAACTCACTCACTAAAAGCAGTCAGCCAAAACTGTAAGAAACAACTACTATGGGGGTCATCCAGCATTTATATCTTGTGGCATAACAAGAGGAGGGCCCCTGATGGTGTAGGACAAAAACAGGCACTCGTGCAAAAAAGTGATGTCAGTAGCAAAGAAAATAACACAACACCCACCAGTCATCAGGTTAGTTTATGTTTAGTTTTGACTGGACATTGATCACTGAAAGCTGCAAAAATGGAGATACCTTTGAAAATAACTTAACTGAAGCTCACTCACTACAAACAGTCAGCTAAAGCTGTACTCTGAGCTATAGTCCAATCTATCTGACCTTCTTCGGGTCCATAATTGAAAATTCCTTCCATCAGGAGATTTTTTTTTTATGGATGCGAAACACTGCATAAAAGGCCCTTGTTATATGAACACAGAGGAGATTTTTCTGGGTCTGAATGAGAGGGGTGAGTCTCAGCCATTTAGTTTCAGATTCTGCTGACTGCCATCCAAACATACCCACACACCATGATACGATCCTGAAATCTACCTTATCTAAACAAGGTTTGAGTATTGCTCGTACTGCTTTATCGTTTGTTTTTCTTTGTTACACTGAAAGTGATATCGTTGTACGAGAAACATTAAACACTGACATTCTTTTTTTCCCTTTCAATTTTTTTCATCCTTTTTTCCCTTTGATTTTGTAAGAAACAAATACTATGGTAGTCATCCAGCATTAATGTCTTGTGGCGGGACAAGAGGAGGGCCCCTGAAGGTGTAGGTCAAAAACAGGCGCTCGTCCAAAAATGTGATGTCAGTGGCAAAGAAAATAACACAACAACCACCAGTCATCAGGTGTGCATTATTACTTGATTACAAGGACTGTCTACCCGTGTTCACGCAAGAGTCAGTTTGCTACTGTATCCATCTGCTCCGACGCCACTGGACTACAAGAAATGTGTCCTGTGACGACCCTGCTAAACTGTAAAGCACTTTGAGCTGCATCTTGTATGTATGAATTGTGCTGTACAAGTAAAGTTTATTAGTATTATATTATTATTATTATTATTATTATTACTTTCGTGACTATGAATGGATTGACTGTGACATGCTGGCATAGGGAATCACCTTGAGGTTCTTAGGCTGCTGCCGGAGCTCTAGAACATGCTTGCGGTGGAGCTCGCGCTCTCGCCGGTTGTTGTACTCGATCTGGTTCTCGAGTTCTCGTTGGTGCTGCTGGCGGATGAGGTCCATGCGCAGCTTCTGCAGGGCCTTGAGCTGCCGGTGCTCCAGCTCCTGCGTCGACTCGTCGTGACGGATCAGCATGGCGTGCTCCATCTCCTTCTGCGTCTTCTTCTTGTTCAGCTCCTGCGACACACACACACACACACACACACACACAGACATAAAATGTTTATAGATTATGAAGGGACCGAAAGGGAACGAAAGGATGCCTGAATATGTAGATGTTGACTGCGATCAGCTAATAACACTCTATAACGCTCTATCGGTCACCAACACCGAATACATACGTATACCACTATCAGTTCCCTACTTAGTTGTGTGTCTCAACATTTTCTTTAACTAAACAAACACAAAACTAAAAAATGGGAATTTGCAAGTGCAAGATAATTTCAATCTAGTCTTCACATATTCACAAGTTGGTTCTTGACAGTCATACTTGTGTTGGTGTCAAACTGAGATTAGTAACGAGATAGGAAGTTGCTATAAACATAACATCAGAAACGACCCTGCGTACACACTGTCTCATTTCCTGACAACACAATGCTGTATACTGACTCACAGCTATGCCGAAAGTAAAGTGACATTTGCAACTAAGGGACTGTTGTCCATCAGACAATTCAGCTGAAAAAAAAAATCACTTGACAATTCTGCAGTACAAAGACACTGGCCGTGATGGTCACAGATTCCCCTCAGTTGCTAAAGTCTGTATGACATGCATACTTTCACTGTGCTGTAATCCACAGAGGCAAATAACCCAGCCATCCTGTAATCACCACTGATGAAATACTAGGCTTACAACAGAGCATACAAAAAGTGTCTTCAGGTGGATGCAGTACTTTTTAAGGTTGATCAAGAACAAACAAAAGAAAAGAACGGCAAGAATGCATCAATGTATGACCTTCAACCAATGACATGAGGAGAAAAAAAAAAACATTAAGTATGTAAATGTATGTGTATTTCACATACACAGATTAATGCAGTTATTAATGCACAGAACAGTGCCACTGGTTAAAGTGGTACAGTAATTAACAAAGGAAGACCGAGCTTGTGAGGCTATTGACGTGGGTGTGTGGACAGATTTTGGTCCGATGCCCGTGAGAAGCATCAGACACGTTAAAACTTCCCGAGTTCCCCTGTAGATTTCCCACACAGCTCCGGGGCTTACCGCATTGTTGCACTACTTACTCTCTAATCAGATTATCTGCCACGGGTAACCCTGAGAAAGCACTGCTCCCTTTCACTTAAGACTTATCGATTCTAATAGCCAATTACTTCCTTATGCTTTCTTTACTGTACATAACTTGTGTATTATGGAGTTTGCTTATTTCTCGTTCCCTATCTTCCCTATTTTTCTCTGTACTACATATATGTATGCCTTTGCACCATTTGGTTGGTGCTGAAAGCACATCCAACTATAGATTACACTTGATTACATGCCACAAAAATGGACTTGTGTGTCTTCTGTTTTACCTCATTCTACTGCATGTGCTGTACATGCTACACTGTTGGAAGTTCTCAATCATACTTTTAGTCCCACCATGTTTACACTTAGACAGACCACTGAGTTACTGGACACTCTGGCCTTTGATGACATTGGATAAAAAAAAAAACAGTACTTTTCATACAAATTTTGTCACTGCCAAACCTAGGCCTCCACCTCTTCCTCTCCGTCTCCCTCCCTGCCTCACCTCTCATCGCTGCCCCTCCACCTTCACCTCCATCTCACCCACCTCTTGTAGTTGCTCCTCCTGCTCCACCTCAACCTCTCACCCACCTCTCGTAGTTGCCCCTGCTCCATCTCGTGCCTCTCTCTCACCCACCCCACCTCTCGTAGTTGCTCCTGCTCCACCTCCACCTCCCTCTCACCCACCTCTCGTAGTTGCTCCTCCACCTCGTGCCTCCCTCTCACCCACCTCTCATAGCTGCCCCTCCACCTCCCTCTCGCCCACCTCTCATAGCTGCACCTCCACCTCCACCTCACCCACTTCTTGTAGCTGTCCCTGCTCCATCTCATGCCTCTCTCTCACCCACCTCTTGTAGCTGCTCCTGTACCTCCACCTCTTCCTTCCCCTGTCTCCTTGCCTCACCTCTCGTAGTTGCCCCTCCACCTCCACCTCCACCTCCCTCTCACCCACCTCTCGTAGTTACTCCAGCTCCATCTAGTGCCTTTTGCACCTCCACCTCTCTCTCACCCACCCACCTCTGGTAGTTGCCCCTCCAGCTCCCTCTCACCCACCTCTCGTAGTTGCCCCTCCACCTCCACCTCCCTCTCACCCACCTCTCGTAGTTGCTCCTGCTCCATCTCGTGCCTCTTGACCATGACCTGGCGCTTGAAGGCGCGGCAGTTCCTGTCGTAGTAGACCCTCTGCTGGTTCAGCAGGTGCGCCTCCTCCTCGGCCTGGGAGTGCTGGATGTTCTCCTTGTGTTTGGACAGGCGCTCCTGCTTCTCCTTCTTCGGAGTGCTGTGGTCCTCGTTCATCTCCTACAACAGGAGGGATGGATGGATGGATGGAGGGGAGTGGGGCGGGTGCGGGGAGAGTAGGGTTAAAAAGAGACACAGTCACAACAGAGACAAGAGAGGGGCCAAAAACGAGCAAAGCAATATGACGGCCAACAGCTACTGTTAACTTGTCTCCCTTCACTTATCCTATAAGCTCTTATGTTACCTGAGCTTGATTGTTTCCCTCCATTGTAAGTTGCTGTGGATAAAAGTGTCTGCTATGTGTCATGTTATATAACAACTCAAGGGAAATGAATGAACAGTGGTTGTAAAGGACATAATTTTAAATTTGACAAGAGTACTGGAAGGTAAAATCACAGCAAGAAGCAGACCACAAGCAAAATAACCTCATGGCTAAATGTGTGAATAGACAGCACAGGAATAGGACAGAAATAGGAACAGGACGTGAATAGACAGCAACTGCAAACAGGGCCTTTCTTCATTTCTAAAGCAAAATGAAGCAAAAAAAGTCAGTGGGATTTAACAGGCTCTTTTATCCAGCACAAGAGGGACTCTCAGCATTTGGGCACAGGAGCCCAGGCCAAGCATTCACTGGACCGTCACACCAACCCCTGCCTCAGCAGCACCCCTCCCACACACACTAGAGATGTGCGGATGGCGCTTACAGCCACGGATTCCGCGGTTAAACCGCGGGTCGGGCGGATGACGTGGCGAAAAGTAATATTTTAATTAAATTCAGGCGGGTGGCGGTTTAACTACTCAAATAAAAAAAAAAAATATATAGCCTACATTGTTAAATATGGCGGGAAAAAAACGTGGGTGCAAATGGATAGCAGACGGATGATGAGTTTTGTGATGGGGTTGTGGATGAAAAAATAGCCCGGCCACGCATCTCTAACACACACATAATAACACCGTAGGGAGGACGGAGTGTGGCCAGTTTTCACAGGAGCACAGACCTGAAGCAGCGTTTGCCCGGATAGGGCGGCCATCTTTGGTCTTGAGAAGTGTATTCTGCTCTACAAAGCCAAAAGGCAGTAACTACATATATGTCAAAACTGAGTTTAGACTGGTGTGATGGAGTGCCCATCACTAGGGTTGTGGGTGTGCTCTGACTGCCATCCCAACGAGCCTGGCTCTTTGGCATTGTGGTCAGAGCCCCTGTTTGGTACCCCGGAGACCCGGGTTCGAAGCCAGGTGGGGTGACTTCTCCTCCCCTTCGCTACAACTGGAAATTGATTTTTATAACACTTCTTTGTCTTGTGACTAAATCTCTTGGTTCTTCCTATTAAGAAACTATATAAAATCATCACCATTATTATACCAACATGTTTGACTGCCCATTATGACAATTTTAAAGGCATTTTTCTCAATTTCAATGTTCATGTAGTTACTACACTTTTCCTTTGTAGGACAGTGTTATGGCATGATGAAACTGCAGCATCTGACAGGCTGACGCACACAAACCAACAGTACATTCCCAAAAGCGAGGAACTGAAAGGACATAATCAACGGGTTTGGTCGGGCCATCCAATCCCCTTTTTAAATGTTTATTGTAGCTTTAGGTGTGTCACTGGCTTGAATGGTTCAATCCAAATGGCTTCAGTGGCTTGAACAGACCATTTCTGCATGTATGATCATTTGTATATGAAGAAAGACACCAGGGAGATGAAAATGAAAAGCATGACAATCATGATTAGCTTGCGTTCACAGGACAAGTTTGTCATGACTGTAAAAATATTCTTCAGAATGGCCAGTGGATGGTGCTGTGTGCCCATGCAGACTGGTAGAGATCCCACTGTATGCTAAAATCATGGCTCCATGAATGTATTCAACCCATTTACACAGAACAGAATACAGATGAGGTACATAGAACTGAGCTCAGCATGTTTGATAATGTCAGCATCAGAGAACTTTCAAAAGATGATTTTTTAAATTAAAATGTGTGTGTGTATGTGTGTGTGTGTGTGTGTAAAAGACTGTGACTGAGGCTGAGCTGGGGAACAGGCTGGGGAAAAAGGCACACGTACACACACACACACACACCACACACACACACACACACACACACACACACACACACACACACACACACACACACACACACACACACACACACACACACACACACACACACCACACACAAGCATACCTCTTTAATCTTTTCCTTGCAGAGCTTGTACTGCTTTTTCTGATTATCCAGGAAGGTGGTCAGCTCCTTCTTCTGCTGGGCCACAATCTGCTGCTGGAACTTTTTCTCGTCAGTGCCAGCCGTTTTCATCTGCAAAACATTCATGTAGACATATACACACAGTGCAGAGAGGAAGAGAGAGAGAGAGAGAGAGAGAGAGAGAGAGAGAGAGAGAGAGAGAGAGAGAGAGACAGAGAGAGAGAGACAGACAGATCTTAGTGGGTGCTTTATGCAAGACAAACTTTTACCAGTAATGATTTTTTGGTTAACATAACACATGATCTGTATTACTATTACATATTACTAGTAATTTACGAATATGGTAATGCCTATTTATTTAGCACTCACAGGAAAAGACTGTCTGTTAGCATGCAGGGCAAGGCTATAACATGATTACACTTAGATCCACTGAGGTTTTATACCGACTGGATCTGGCGATATGACTGGAGTATACCCATTAGTAAGGACTTGTTAACTAAGGCAAGCTTGCCCTTAATGTGCACATCTTGCCCTGCCATGGTAAACAACGGCACCCCAATCAAATTTTGGCCGTCTGCCTGCCCCACTTCTGCAAGCTGCCATCCACTGATAGGTAATGGCTGCGCTCATAAAGGCTGAACTCCTTCCGAATGTGAACGCATCCTTATCGACTGATACACAACTAAACAAGACCTGCATTTGAACCATGTTTTTCCCTACGTTTCCCTATGCTTCAGTTAAACCCAAATAACTAATGACTGCACTGAACTTACACTGGACATCAGGATAAGCTTAAGTGATTCAAGCATCCTCCTTTAAGATTTCCAGAGTAAAGCGAGCACAACAAAATAAGTATGAACTTGAACTCCAAATGACCTCCGCTATGCTGACTTGAATTCAGCATTTCTTTTCAGTTTAAAATGAAAAAAATACATGCAGTCTATTTGCAGAAAGCCCCACAGGTTTGATCTACTACCATCATTTCTCTAGATTTATATGCATGGGTGTAATAAATAACTAACCAGCCTAAATGAACCTGGGGCTATTTGAATATTTGAAATTAGGAGTTTTTTTAAACAGAGAAGCAGTCAGCTAATTCAGTGCAACTGTGACCCTTTTTAATCTTCATATTATTAGAAAGTGTGGAACAGCTGATCTCAAAACCTAGGCAGTGAGAACATTTACATATAATTCTACACCATGGCACAGCAGACCCTGCCAGACACTTCACTTCACTTGGGTGCACTTAAGTGAAAAAATCTGCATGTTATTAGACAGAGTGGTGTAGCCTAAGACACACCAAGTTCAGGAACCATTCAATGCAAATGTGCTCCAACTGAAACGGAACCCCTAACACCCCAAAAAACCATAATACCCACTTGGGTGACAGTCAGTTGTGCTGTACTATGCTAGCCCCCCCCCCCCCTGTTCCAACACAACTTCGCACATTGGCATCACAATGCCAGCATGTCCAAACTAACCTATACCAACTCCAGGATCTGCAGACTGCCATCACCTTGCAGCGTTCGTGATCCAAGCCACCATCCCAGCCTGGGGCCTACACCATTCATGCCATGTGCCCCACCCCCTCCCTCTTTCCTGCTCTGGATATCATGACCGCTTAGCTAGTTTCACTGGATATCCGAACCCATCCACTCCTAATAAAAGAAACTAACAAACACATATACTATTACACAGCATAGAATAGCCTTTATTACCCAGCACAGCCCTGGGTCCGGTCAGTAAGAATATGCTAGCAGTTGTACCTCTACCCAGGGCATGAAGCAAGAAATAATTCTATGCCTGAAATTATCAAAACGTTTCAAAGTTATTATGACTACTAGTAAATGTTAAATGTAAATGTCTACTGTCCCACGCCTGATTTCAGGCACCATGCCTGAGATCTTTCAGCCCCGTCTATCACAATATTAGCCCAGCAGGGGCGGCTGACCCGCCCCCATGCCACTTTTATTTTTTCGCTCACCTCTTTCTCCGTCTGGATGATCTGCTTCTTGGCCAGCTTCTCCAGCTCGATGAAGGCGTTGTTGGCCTGCGTCTCCACCTCCTTCTGCAGCTTGAGCCGGTGCTCGTCCATCTCCGTCTTCAGCTTGTTCTCCTGGGCGATGAGCTGCTTCTGGTGCTGCCGCCGCATGCGCTTGTAGCCCGACATCTGCTCGCGCAGCTCATTCTCCTGCTCGTGCTCGTGGATCTGACGGGTGACCTGCCGCACCAGACCACACCAGACCACACCAGACCAGACCAGACAAGACAAGAGAGAGGGGGTGGAGATGGGGTGAGACGGGTCGAAAGGATCGAGGTGCCAAAGAGAGGAAGAGTGAGACGGGCCAGAGGAGTGAGACAGGGCGGGGAGGAAGAGTGAGACAGGGCAGGGAGGAAGAGTGAGACAGGGTGGGGAGGAAGAGTGAGACAGGGTGGAGAGAGGAGTGAGACAGGATGGGGAGGAAGAGTGAGACAGGGCGGGGAGGAAGAGTGAGACAGGGCAGGGAGGAAGAGTGAGACAGGGTGGGGAGGAAGAGTGAGACAGGGTGGGGAGAGGAGTGAGACAGGGTGGAGAGAGGAGTGAGAGAGTGGGGAGGAAGAGTGAGACAGGGTGGGGAGAGGAGTGAGACAGAGTGGGGAGGAAGAGTGAGACAGGGTGGGGAGGAAGAGTGAGACAGGGTGGGGATGTGAGGAGACAGATTAGCAAAGCCCAGTTGGATTTGATCAACAAGTGAGAGCAAGAGTGGTGGAGCAGAGCTAAACAGGTCACATGTGTATCAGAATGGGTCTGAGGACCTAACAGAGTGCTACAGTTGTCTAAGAAGGTGAAAAAAGTGAGACACTGATCAAAACTAAGGTCTGCAGAAGTTCAGGCATACTGCCTAGTCACCTCCTGGTTCTGACGCGAGTACAAAACTACTCCAAGCTTGATTTGTCTGTGCTCAGGGTCTGCTTTTCTGTCCCCAGTCACCAACAAAACACAACACGCAGCCAACCCTTACAGTTAAGCACAGCGCTAATTCTCTTTCCTCTGCAGCAACAGGACAATATAACAAAACAAGTACGTAGACGAAGAGTGTGGACCACTGACATGATTGATTAAAAGCAATCAACTAACCAAACCAAAAAAAAAAAACAAAACATAAAAAAACAAACATACACAAAATGAAGCTCGTCATGAAGATACAAAAGCGTCACCTCTACCTCTACACCAGCACCATCCACAGTTGCCTGTTGCGGCGGGCCCACCCACCTGAGGAAGGGGATTTTCGGGGTCGGCGCAGTCGCCCAGCTTCTTGTAGGCAGCGCCCGAGCTGCGCAGGGCGAGCATGGTGCCGAGGTGAGCGAGGCGCGCCAACATCGGGGCCGGCCGAGCGAGCGAGCGAGCGAGGGGAACGAGAGGAGAGCGAGAGAGAGGGTGAGAGCCGTGCCACGTCCTGCCCCTGTCCTACGCCACACAGGAGCCAGGCTCGCAGGCTCCACGTCCTGCCCCTGTCCTACGCCACACAGGAGCCAGACTCGCAGGCTCCACGTCCTGCCCCTGTCCTACGCCACACAGGAGGCAGACTCCCAGGCTCCACGTCCTGCCCCTGTCCTACGCCACACAGGAGCCAGACTCGCAGGCTCACAGACTCAGCCCTGCAGCAGCAGCAGCAGCAGCAGCAGCAGCAGCAGCGGTAGCAGCGGTAGCAGCAGCAGCAGCAGCAGCGACAGCCCACAGGCCGAGTGGCCGAACCTCCCAGGCCATGTCCACTTCAGCACTCCCTCTCTCTCTCTCTGTCCCTCTCTCTCTCCCTCTATCCTTCCGTTTCACACCCTCTCTATTTCTTTTACGTCTCCCTCCTTCCCTCCCTCCCTCACTCTTTTTTACTCTCCCTCTCTCTGCCTCGCTATGCTTCCGATTAACACCCTCTCTCTTTCTTTTACGTCTCCCTCCCTCTTTCCCTCCCTCCCTCCCTCTCTTTTACTCTCCGTCTCTCTGCCTCCCTCACGCCCTCGTCATCCCTCGTTCTCTCCTTTCCTCTCACGCTGCCTATTAAGTAGCATTCGGCGTAAAGGGGGTCACATGAGTCTCCCAGGAACAGGATGAGAGAAAGAAAGAGAGAGAGAGAGAGAGAGAGAGAGAGAGAGAGCGAGAGAGCGAGAGAAAACGAATGACCGAGCGACAGAAGGAAAGAGGGTGAGAGAAAGAGAGCAAGAAGGATATTTCCTAATCGCTTTTGAATCAGTAACCCCCCCCTAACCAACCCGACGAGAGCTCTGAACAGAATGGCACAAGGAGCCGAGTCATGCCATGTGATTTCCTCTCCACACGCAGGAGAGAGGAGAGAGGAGGGGAGATGGGGGGAAAAAAAAATAAAAAAGCTCTGGCGAGAATAAAAGGGACAGACAAACACTTCCAGGTTGAAGGTTATTGTGAAGGATATCACCCCACCGCCAAAGCATCAATGCACATCTGCCAGCGTTTATCCAGTCGGACAGTTTTGAATGACCACATGATGTTCTTCATATAAACATGAGCATGTGGCGATATTAAGGCTGTAAGCCTGCAGCCCTCATATAATCAGCTCTTGGCGAAGCAGAGGCAGATGAAAGGGAGCTAAGCTTATCAGGAGAAGGAAGGTAATAGTGCTGATGGCATTACTCCACCGTACTGAGCATAAATCTGTTGGCCTGCAAGCTAATGTTTTAAGCATGAGACTGCTGCTGCATTTCCTCACTGTTTGTCCTTTTGCCCTGATTCATAATATATTCCTCAGCTCTTCCTGCCTGCAGTGGTATCTCCAATACCCCTCCCACCCCCACCACACACACATACACATAAACAATCTAAATTGATTGACAGATCTCATCAAAAGAGCAAAAGATGCTCAAGAGGCATCACTAAAGGCAGATGTCCACCAAGATGCCCTTTAGGAGGTGTCAAACTCAACAGCAGCCGACAGATTAAAAAAAAAAAAAAAACTATCCTCAACCAATCCTCTGGCCTGCGTGCCTTAAGCCAGCTACAAAAAAATCCTTTACGGTTGAACGTTAAACCATGAGAACCCTGGCTTTTCAGACACACTGCACCACCCCTGTCTCCCCATAGAGGGCGCTCACACACCAACAAAAAAATAAGACCCATCCTCTTACAAGGATGATGTCATCTCCTCAGGCATCGCCACACAGACAGACCCACAACACTGACCGCCTGATTGTGTGACTTCATTACGTTCTGGACAATACCAAACTCCTGTCCCTGCAGAATCCTCTTGCTAAACACGGACAGCGTGTCCGTAAAATATCATGACCTGTGACACGTGTGTCCACTGATCAGGCAGAAATCACCAGTGGTGTGAGACTCCATTGAGCCAAGGAAAAGGATTCTTGCCACTACAATCAAAATGGTTTCCATCAGAGCCGGTGGGAGGAGTTAGAAGCAGAAAACAGCTTGTTAACTAGAGCGAGTTGCCTTGACAACAGACAGAACAGCGATGGTGGTGGTAGTGGAGGTTGGAAACCTTTTTCCACTCCAAACAATAAAAGAGAGAGAGAGAGAGAGAGAGAGAGAGAGAGAGAGAGAGAGAGAGTATGGGGCTTGGAAGCAAGAAGAACAGAGGAAAAGAAGAGCAGAGATCGAGAGAGATAGACAGGTGGAAGGGAGGGAGGTTAAAATTGGGAGAAAGAGAAATGGAGGAAAAACGAAAGGTGGCGATGCGAGAGTGCTGATGGAGGAGGATGAGGACTGAGGCAGGTGCTGTGTTTAACTGTACGCTCACCAGTGAGGCAGACTTGATGGTGGCGAAGCGCTCGCGGTTCTTGTAGTGGTGTGACTGGGCCTTGTCGGAGGAAGATGAGTGGCCCTCGGCCCGCGCCTCGCGATGAGCGACGTCATCCCTGATGAACTGGTGATCCTAAAATTAAAAAATCAACAGAAGACAATCACTCACTGCTTCCTGTTCAGTGTCCTCCATGTTACGAAGTGATAATTTCCACACAGCAACAGCTATAGTGAATCAGTAGCCTGGCTGTCGTACCAAGCTCGTAGTCGGAGCTTGGTCTAGCAAAGATCCCGTAGACAGAAAGTTCTCAGTTGATGGCATCAACAGATGCCTTTCGAATGCCTTTGTATACTACAGGACACAGCTACAAGTAATCAGATCACTGATTCTGAAGACATACATATGTGTAGCCTTTGTTTTTTATTGGTGTCCAATTTTTTGGGCAAAGGAACAGCCGAGAATAGGCGGGTTGGCCAGACTGATGCGAAATTCTATGTACGCAAAATACTATACTGTCACAGGGCAGGCCAAGGCCACGAGCCAAGGCTCGTGAATTAGGCCTTTAACGTTTGCTCTGATTATAGCAGTGGTGGTGTGTGCACACAGGAGGAACATCAGAGGAGAAAGTGACAATAAAATAGCGAATGCTGATGGTTAAATGCAGAGGTTGAATTTCATTGTGTGCACACTGTGCGCTGTGATGTGCTGTGTGATCACAATGACCAATGGGACTGACTTTCACTCTCATGCCCATGGCCATTACTGATACGCAAAATTCTGTTGGTCAGACCCAGGCTAGTGAATCAGGTCTTTAATGATTGCTCTGATTATAGCAGTGGTGGTGTGGAGAAAGAGACGATAAAATAGCGAAGATGTAAAGTCAAGTTGAGTGTGTATGTGTGTGTGTCAAATACATCTCTCTTTCTTGCTTGTGCTCACCCAAACGCGCACTCAAGAGTAACACCAGACAGACAGCAGGAAGCTATTAATACACAACCGCAGAGCAGAGCGGGGTGATGTGTGTGTATATATAGTATATATATATATATATATATATATATATATATATATATATATATATATATATATATATATATACACACACTCACAGGAATGTGTGTGTGTGTGTGTGTGTGTGTCTTATATTAGGGACACACAAAAGCAGAGTGGTCCCTGCTCCAAAGCCCTCCCTAATATAAGACACAGACACACCACACACACACACACACACACACACACACACAGACACAGACACACACACACAAACACATTACTGTGAGTCACAGCACAGTGTGGCTGTGATGGACCTTTTAAGTCTGGCTAATAATTTACTCACTGGAGCCAAGCTGAGGCCAGATGTGGCAGCTCTCCGTCTAGCTGCACTTCAGCCTCCTGCTGTGCACAGTCCATGCCCAAACCCCGCCAACGCACTCCCACCCGCTCTTTTGAGACAGCGGTGAAAGATTATGCAAACATCTTCCTGCCTCTCTCCCCCTCTGTTGTAACTTCACAAAGAGGTAACCGATTGTAAGACTGGAATCCACAGAGTCATTGGTATGAGGGCTGGGCGCCATCAGAGGGCCCTGCTAGCCCTTGAAAATCAACTTTTTATTATTACATTACATTTAGCTGGCACTCTTACCCAGAGCGGTTACAGTTTTTTTAAGGTACAGGCTACAGCCCCTGGAGTAATGTGGGGTTAGATGCCTTGCTTAAGGGCACTTCAGCCATGGATGAGGGTGCAGGAGAGCACTAGTTATTTACTCCCCCACCCACAGGTACGGGACTCGAACCTATGACCCTCCAATCCCAAGACCAACTCCCTAACCACTAGGTCACAGCTGCCCAACTGATGCTAAGCATGTTTGTAATTCATTTCCAGAGAGGACCCCTGACACTGGTGAAGGAGGATATCCACTAGTTCCACTAAGGTCACCAATAATCAACCATCAACAAAATAACCAACTGATTATTCAAGTCATGCCAAGTTCCATCATTCAGCTAACGACACTGTAAAGCTAACCTTGGTCATGATTTCTTTTAAAGAATCTAACAAAACATCAGGGTGCATTATCTTTTAAAAAAAAGGAAGGTGTCATCTTACATTCAGGGTCATTTTATAGTCAAATCTCCATGATAATGGATAGAGATCTGACTATAACATGAGTGAGTGATACCAAGCACTTGACCACTGATATGCCTAAGAAACTTTAAGGAAGATGAAAAGATCAGATACTACTCCTTGCGCTTGGACCGTAGTAGTTCTCATGTTCCAATGCTCATGTTCCACCCAATTACTTTTGTACCGGTGCCCCTGGCTGTTAAACTCTCTGATGCCTCTTCTCTATAGAACATAATTCCCAGAATGCTCCTCTGCCCTTGTACTAGACGCATGCTTAGTGGACACATCAGGCCTGGTCCCTTCCTGTGACCACGAGGAGGAGTGGAGCTGTGGGGTTGGCATAGGGGGTGTAGCATGAGCTGTGACAGCGGAGAGGGATCTTACCCCACGTGGACTGTGCTGGAGCAACAACGTGTCACTTCTTGTTTGCCCCGGCCCTGCACACATGTGCCACGCTGCCCGCCTGCCCACCTGCCAACCTTACTGGCTGGGGCATCATCCGCGGCACGCTGCCATCGGCTGCCATTAGCACCAGCCTCGGCCTCACCACCAGCCCTTCACCCGACAGCAACACAAACACTGATGTTTATACTTCCTTCTCTATTTACATTTGTCAGACCCGGAGATCCAAAGCGAAGCTCAACAGGGGAGGGAGTACACAACCCAGTGCAACAGGAGGTCAAGAGCAAGCTGTTGAGACTGTGCAAAAGAAGGTGAATGACATCCCTCCACAACAAGTGTTTGAAAGAAACAAAAACAAAAAAGTACAGTGGTCCCTCGCTATAACGCGGTTCACCTTTTGCGGCCTCGCTGTTTCGCGGATTTTTTTAGTGCATGCTTTTTTTTTTTTTTTACTGCGCATTGTGTTTTGCGCCCTGATTGGCTAAGGGACTGTAGAACATTGTCGATCAATCTCAGAACAGTACAGAATGCACTCAGCTTGTTAAATTTGCATAAGTCTTCCATCGCTAGTTGTGTGACTCTGAAGTGCTGTATGTTTGCAAGTTTGTACTTTGAGAGTAGAAGAGAGAGAAATGTGAAAATGTCAATGAATGTCTGAGAAAAGTGTATAAAGTGCGTATTGAGGGGTTAAAACATCTATAATAATCGTAAAAAATAAAGCTGACTACTTCGCGGATTTCGCCTATCGCAGGTTATTTTTAGAACGTAACTCCCGCGAATAACGAGGGACCACTGTAATGACAAGCAGTAGAGCTTCTGAGCTAAATGAGAAGTTACTGTCCCCTGAGGCTGACGGGAGGTCAAGGTGCCGTCACCTCAGTCAGGGGAACAGACTGTGCCATCTGGGAAGATCAGATTCCGAAACCTTTTGAGTTTGACTGGAGACGCATGACTGGGTGTTTCTTAAGAACCAAACTTATAAGGGACATCTTGACAAAACAAAAAAACAGGAACCGACCATAACAACAAAACATTGTGTGTGTGTGTGTGTGTTTGGGGCTTCTGTTTACACATTGGAATGTGTGCTGGCGTGCTCATATACTGGAATGTCTCTGCGTGCTTGCACGTACATGTGTATGTGGGTGAGTGTGTCTGTGTTAATTACAGTGTATGGGGAAGGCTGTGTCCTATGTCTGTCATCATTCTGACAAGGAACACAATACAGCAC
>CM050217.1:24695000-24717500 GCA_027475355.1 Coilia nasus
ACTCAAACTCTCTCTCTCTCTCTCTCTCTCTCTAACACACACATGAACAGTCACACACAGAGAGACTCAGCTAGACACAGGCAAACACAGACACACACACAGACACACACACACAGACACACACACACAGACACACAGACACACACACACACACACACACACACACACACACACACACACAACCACACACACACACACACACACACACACACAGACACACCTTACAGTACAAGCTAGCCATAACTATCTCTTCTGGTGATTTTCAACAAATGTCTAACAAGCTCTGCCATTTCTAGAGGGAAACATTGCATTACAAAAACTAAAGGTCACGTTCAAAATAACTAGCTTGTTTCCATAGGGGAACTTCTTGATGTAGCCGTCATGCTGGGACTGTCAGGCGTAGTGCATGAATCAGGCACTAAAATGCATGGAATGGACAGATTTCCTCATTCTCTGCTTGTGCAGGCAATGAGGTCTTTGTGTTTTTTGCTCTGTAAAACACTGCTTGGTTTTGGCATGTTTTCACAGCATTAGGTCATGCAGAGTCCTGTGAGGAACCGAAGTCCTGCTTACAGCGTAATCTGTCTGCATAAGACTGTGTGTGTGTGTATGTGTGTATACTGTATGTCTGAGAGAGTGTGTGTTTGTGACAGAGAGCATGTGTGTGCGTATATGTAAGTGTGTGCGCACGCATGTGTGCTTAAGGATGTGTGTGTATGCCTGTGTGTGAATACGTGTGTCAATTATGGCAACCCTTATGTGAGGAGTTCATGGCTAGAAGGAACAGGAGGTCAAGAACTAGGCCAGGCTTAAGGCCAATTAATAATAAAGGAAATACAGGTCAGTTGACATAAAGTTGTTAACACATGACGTGGCTCTGGAAGCTTGCATTGTTCTGCACCGGCAACAAAAACCATAACATTATTACATATCTTATGAACATAACAAGTGGTTTCTATACCAAGATGTATGGCGTGCATGACCAAGGCAACACTTCAGAACACAAAACCTTGAGCTGCCATTCAATCACAGTAAGTGACAATGTTAGCTCCATTTCAAATTTTGTAATGTAACTGACAAGCTCTGTGTCACAGAAAATGTGTCTGTTTAGGTCACAGTTTAACATGGGAAACTCGTCGTCTAGACTATAAATTGGCCTTCACTTTATTCGCCTACAGGGTGTGAGAGTGCATGTGTACCTGAACAAGTTTGTGTATGCATGTGTGTGTTTATGGCGGGGTTATGCTGGGGCTTTTATGTTAGGATGAAGGCATGTTCAGGGAGAGAAGGCCATGGGCTGGGTGGGGGCTTGCTTACCACTCATTGGACTGGGTGGGGGCTTGCTTACCACTCATTGGACTGGGTGGGGGCATGCTTACCACTCATTGGACTGGGTGGGGGCATGCTTACTACTCATTGGACTGGGTGGGGGCTTGCTTACCACTCATTGGACTGGAGGGTGGGGGCATGCTTACCACTAATTGGACTGGGTGGGGGCATGCTTACCACTGATTGGACGGGGTGGGGGCTTGCTTACCACTCATTGGACTGGGTGGGGGCATGCTTACCACTCATTGGACTGGGTGGGGGCATGCTTACCACTCATTGGACTGGGTGGGGGCTTGCTTATCACTAATTGGACTGGGTGGGGGCATGCTTACCACTGATTGGACGGGGTGGGGGCTTGCTTACCACTCATTGGACTGGGTGGGGGCATGCTTACCACTCATTGGACTGGAGCGTGGGGGAGTCGTTCTGGGCGATGTGATATAAGGCACTCATGGCGTTCATGTTGAACAGGGGAGGCTTGCGTTCCGCTGTACCAGGAGAGACAGAGGCAGTATAGAGGAGAGGAGAGAGGGAGCCAAACAGAGCGAAAGAAAGAAAGAAAGAAAGGAAGAAAGAAAAAAAGAAAGAAAGAAAGAAAGAAAGTAAGAAAGAAAGAAAGAAAGAAAGAAAGAAAGAAAGAAAGAAAGAAAGAAAGAAAGAAAGAATTGAAATAAAGCAGATGTGACTCAGTGGGCATATTTGGACTCTTTTGGCCAGAATGCGATGACTATACATAGAAAACAACAGATATTCCTGGAAATGGCAGTCCTGGTCTCTGGTCCTATCCTCTTATCTAAATACAGTGCACAATATAACTTATCTGCAGAGGGCTTTGAGATAAGATTAAATAATACTGATATTCATGTTTATTAGAAAACTATGCCGTCATATAAAAGCTTGTATAATGTGTTTGGCAGCGACCTTTTACCTTGACTTAGAAAACGAGAGAATGACCAGGTTGGCCTGAGAGCAACATGCATATAATGATGGAAAAGGTCCAGTCCAAGTCCAAGTTTCTATATTTAGACAGCACGTACATGCACAATATATGTAGACCACTGACTGTATATTTAGTGTACATTCTTAAATACTGCTTTCACATTGCATACCGGTATACATTTGTCATTCCACGAATTAAAAGCTTAGCTAGGCTAACCCTTTAACTAATGCCACGCTATGTGTTGTTTCCGGTGTTCCTGTGCACTAGTTAGCCTTTCAAGCATGTCATCTGCCAACATACCACCACTATACATCTATCCAAAAGCTAACTAACTTTCATTAGTGCAAATGGTCTGACCTGGTATCCAGAGAGGAAATACATTGTTTTACCTAGATGGTTAGTTTAATTTAAAGGTGTACTTCCATCATGTTTTCATTAATTTTGCGGTGTTCTCTAGTATTGATAATTGCCCTGTGCGCTGGTTTTGATGAAAAAAATGTTCTAGTGCTTCTGTTTCAGGCTGTTTTAGTTTGGTGAAGGGGGTGGGGCTGGGAGAACGACAGGATTTCACCAGAGGCGTGACACGCTCCCTGCAGCTTCCTTTGCCCCACAGTCAACTTGATAGCAGAGTGGGGAAAAGTCAACTTGACAGCGCTAAAACTGCACACAGAATGTCTTCGGAGATACAGCCTTATGTGTTTGATCCTGAATCCGAAGAGGAAAGAGAGATGGCACAAGCACAGTCGCTTCCTAAACGTTTGTCAATGAACATTTCAGAATGGTAATATTTGCATGACAAAACAGTGCAAGTGCCCGGCTAAATGCAGTTCAGTCATTTAACTAGCCTGCTAATCTTATGCGAGTCACAGGCTAACATCATTTAAAGCCCATTCGGGCAGTTTCTCTTATATGTTTTTTCACGTCTGCGTCAAGCCGAAGGCCCTTTTCGCATTGGGTCGTTTTTCCAGCCTATTGTCTTCTTTTGACTGATATAGAAAATGGGCGTAGAAAAACATTTTGATATGCAGCATGCATATGCAAAGAGCAAGTACTAAACGGTTTCTCGTGGAAGTACACCTTTAAGGATGAATGGCTTATTTTTTAATTGACTAAAATGTCACAGTTTTCATTAAAAAGCTAAGGTTCACCAGGTATGATTACAACTAATATAGCCACTAAGGACTTCATAAAAAGATATAGCAAAATTAACACAACATACAACCCATGCACGCAAATGCACATTCACACTCTCTCTCTTTCTCTCTCTCACACACACACAATCACAACCCATGTGTAAGATTTTGCAACATCAGTGTTAAAGCACATCATAAAAACAGTTATGCAGTGTGTGTTGCCCTTTGTACAGTACACAGTGAGGTATTTATGATGGTCTGACGCAGATAGACTCACCCAGCTCTATACAGGTGATGCCCAGGGACCAGATGTCTACCTTGCCTTCATACTGCCCTTCGTCCATGGCCAGAATCACCTCTGGGGCCATCCTGCAAGCAAACAACCAACCAATCAAACTATTCATTGACAAACAATAAGCTCACAAATATCAACATGTGTGATACTATATTAAAACAAATTTGGAAGAAAGAAGAAAGAATGGACCAAACTTTAAATAAAAAATAAAAAACTAAAGACAGAATGTGACAAAGACTGTAAATACATCGTATTTCATGTCTGCTATGTGGCACTGTGGGATTTATACTAACGTTGAAAGAAACTACTGTAAGAACTTAGCTTCCAATTACACTGAATCATATTGGGGCTGAAAAATCGTGATGATGTCTCAACTGTATGACCCCTCAACTCTTTGTAAAAAAAAATACCCTATTTACCAAACTGTGATTACATTGATTCCCTGCACTACACTGGTGGCAATTTTGGCTGGGATATGAGTGGTGGTGGTGGGGGGACTGACCAGTAGGGCGTCCCCACAAAGGAGTTGGCAGGAGAGGAGATGGAGGCCGAGCCGAAGTCGGCCAGTTTGACCTGGCCTGGCTCAGTCAGCAGAATGTTTCCAGCCTTCACATCCCTGAGAACAAGAGAAAAAAGAAAAAAACATTTTACATTACAACTACTCTCAGTCATTGAGGCTGTTTACATTTGGTGTTAGACAGACTTATTGATGGATTTGGACAGACATATTGATATTTGTGAGTTTATATTTTGGGGCATTCACTCACTCGGCACACGGCTGTAGCCCAGTGACATACAGTGCAGCAGTGTTATCAGTGTATGTGTGTCCCTAGAGATGTAGACTAGACTCATAACCTTTTTTTTTACGAGCCTTTGCCGAGTAAACATTGACAATACTATACAGTGGCACAAATTCAAGGACCTTGTTTAATCGGGGCAAAAAGCAAAATGAGGACAAGTCCAGTATGAACTGAAGGCACTCTGTGGCTTGTGGGAGCAGTGGGTTGACCCAGCCTCTGCAGCTGCTTTCAGACCCAACCTGACCTCCATACATTTTCAGGCATGTTTTTCTCAGAAGTGCTGTATGTGTGAAAAGACACCTTTGGAAAGTTTCCCCTGGCTGTTGTTGCCAGAGCCCTTGTCAAAAGGACTCATGTGTAAACACTACATCCGTTACATCATCACTGTTAGTGGGTGGTCTTGTCGATGAACAACCTCCTAGCTGCCTACTTTACCTGTTAAGCAGTAGGAATCTAACACAACACAGGTGTACACAGAGAACTCAACGACACCCTTATTTCAGACTTTTATACTTCATATACAGATATGGTGGCCAAAAAACTAATTAAAACGATATTTTTCAAAAACCAATATGCTTTTAACAACTAAGCTTTAGATTATTAGGTTTATTAACCGTGGTCCATAGTGCACATTCCATTTCTGTTGTATTGTTCTTTGCAGGAACAGATAAGGAGGCATGGAATATGTCTGGTATGAGGAAGACAACAGTTTTACTGATGGCCATAAAATTATACAGTTCTTGGCCTTATTGCCTATTTGGCAACTCAGAGCTTGTCCGCTCACATTTTACTATGACTACACCACAAAATAGGGTGTTGTACTATTTTAATACTACAACATTCTATTCTTATTTCAATAATTAAAACTAAAAAGAAAAGTGCTACTTCAACAACAGTTGTTGATCCAATCCAGCTGCACAAAATGGTAGGCTGGGTAGTGAGATGGCTCACCTGTGAATCATATTGTGGGAATGAAGATAGGCTAGTCCCAGCAAGGCACCATGGGTTATGGCAGCAATCTCCACCTCTTGGAGTGGTTTCTTATGAACTGGAAAGGGAAAATGGTGAAGAGAAGAAGGATTGGTGTTGGAGGAATGGATTCAGGTCATTTCACAGGCAACACACACAAGGACATGATGGTCACCATAGTGAGAGGACATTCACTAAACACACACAAGCTGTCCCACTTCTGGTCATTTAGTGACATTCTGACATTCCAAGATGGTGGTAGGCTGGTGGGAGCCTGACTGAGCAGCTCTGTGTAATTTCTCTCTCTTTGGACTTAAAAAAAGCATGCCATGTATATTACACACCAGAACCACCAGCCCCCCGCTAACATTGTCCCTCTCCAACCTAACAGGCGGTGTGGGATTGATCATGTTATGTCATGTCACCAAGCAGCTGGCGTGAACCCTCACCTAGATGTTAAACACTAGACTGACATTCAGGTAAACAAGTTCCGCACCCCTCCTTAAAGCAGCAGGTACTTCCCTATCCCTGTGCTTCAAAATGTGCTCACATGCTGTCACATTCTTGCACTGCTTGCTGGGTAACAATTGCAGAAGCGGAGATCATGGGCCTACCATCTCTTACACACTGGATTAGCCCACCACTCTCATTTGCATTAGCTTCTAGTATGACTTCAGCTTGGTCCAATTTAATCATGCTTATAGATGAAATGTTAAGCATTTGAAGCAATTATGGGAATAGATGTAGTCTAACTTCTATTTAATTGTAATGAAATACACAGGTGTAAGTTTTCAGTGTTGTCCACTTACCCTCTAGTAGGTCTGAAGCAGAGCCCAAACAGTACTCCATAACTAACTAAAATGGCAAAGAATAAAGAAAGAGTGGGAAATAACATAATGATGATGAAAGTGATGAACCAGCATGACTTTTGTAAGCAAATTCATTCCTTTTTTTGTCAATTCATTTAAAAAGGACAAACATTTAGTAGAATCTCGTAGACATTATTTCAAAGATCACACGCTTTTGATATTCATTTACAAAAAACTCTAGGAGTTTGGTTCAATATTCTGCATCAAATAAAATAAAAAAAACGATACATCCATTATTTAATATTAAAGAGTAAGACTGTAAAGCTCCAGACAGGTGTAGCCTTCATGCTAATAGGCAATCACATTAGAGCATCATCTGGTTAATGGCATGACCAGGATGTGAATGAAAAGTGCACAGGCGCATCAGTGAGAAACTGACCCAAGCAGTGTTGTCCTTTAAGTAGCAGCCTTTGTACTCTATGGTGTTGGGGTGTCTCAGCTGTTCCAGAAACTTCACCTCTTTGATAATGTCCTGCCATTTCTTTACAAGGGAAAAGGACAGAGAGAGGGCCGCTGGTTAACAAGGTTGGTTATCTCAGGGATCAGTGGCCCGCATGGTAAGTACCCCAATGCACAATGTGATGAACTCTGCCCAACAAAGTTACAGACACACAAAATGCTGATTGTACATTGAACCCCTGATAAAAAAAATATACAGGTTAATAAGTACCAGGGCAGTAACAACTGTCAACAAAGGCAACAGTCTTTTGGCAGTTAAGTTTATGCAATACTATTACCAAAGTACCATACCAAAATAAAAGCAATATCATTTACCATCTTGCTTGTAGTAAATAGTGTCTTGGCCTACTTAAATCATCACTGATAACAACTGGTAGATATCTTCCTGTGTAGAGTCCATTGAGCCCCAGACTCACCTCTGTGGTCTGTTTGCCATTGTAGGACATCTTCTTAATGGCCACCACCTCACTGGTGTATGAGTTCCGGGCCTACGATGGAAACACATGCAGCTGCAGTGAGCTGGGTTATCACAAACGAGAAGCCAACAGGCGTGGTCACAAAATGCAGAAACTGAGAAAATGTAATTTTTTAAAAAGTTGATTTTTGATTTAATTTTATCTGTAAATGCTATTTTAAAATGCTTCTACCTCGAGACTACGCTCGTTGATTTACAGGATTACTTTTGAGAAAGCTAGAGTTTCAATGCTATTACTGATAGGGGTCATAACTTGAAAAATGTGATTTTGTGACTGTCGTTTTTTTTCCAATGGACTTAAATATCCAGCATACATTTAATTATAATGCTAAGTTACTAAAATAAAAAAAGAAAACATGAAAAACAAATGAGGCCAGATGTAACTGGGATATTATCAGCACTGAACATACCTTTAAATGATTATAAATTATCCTCAAACCAACACTGAGGAAATTCGTTTATTCTTCAGAATGTTTTTATGAGCAACTTGCTGTGGTGTTAGCTACAAATATATTCCAATAAACACAATCTGCCATAGCTACTGACTGCCTAGGCATGTTCTGAGAAAATGAAAGACAATCTCTCATTGCTTGACTTTGCAAAACTATTCTGCCAAAAGACACAAAAATCACATATTAGCCAGCTTTTATTAGTGCCAACTTGGCTCTGGAAGGTTTTTGCACGTCTTTCAGTTAGTTAGCTCACCAATGTCAGATCACAATACCTTAAGGCTGTTTGTGTCCTTGGAATAGTAAGACTGTTAAAGCAAAGTATTTCTGTTGTGAAAAGCTGGAAGCGCTTCAAGGCTAACGACAAAGCAGAGGGCATGATATGAGCACTAATATAGGATGTCTTTATTGCCACTATATAGTACAATGGAATTGAATACAGGGAGGGCCATTAAAAACAGGACCACTTTTTAAATGGCTGTATCTCCTCAATCATTTAGGCTACCACAATTAAATGACTGATGAAGATCGTAAGATCGAAACATCTTTTTTCTAATATAATTTTTATTTTTATTAATTTTATAATCTTCTTTCTCTTCAGTATGTTGTTTTGATTTGGCACCGGCTGAAGTACTTTGGATGTGCACGGCCCACACCACTCTCTGCCACAACTAAATGGCCACACTGGACATCCCCTTGCTTTCACGGCCATAAACCATGAGCTCACTAGAAGGAGAACTGAATGAGTTTCAATTTGCAGGTTCCCCAAGACATGGTCAGACAATATGGGGGTTTTCTGGTGAAGCCTTCAACAGTAAAAACACCAGAAAATACATGCATGTATGTTTTGACAGGAAAATAAACAAGGAAAACAACAAACAAGCTGCACTTATATACTTTTTATTGGCACAATTTGTAAAAAACAAAACATGTAAAGTGTGGCCTCCTTGTTATTTTTATTTTTTTTGTGGGAATGAATCAATGGTGCAGTAGACTGAGTACAGCCTGCTCTAAACCCTGTGATTTCAGAAAAATAAACAAACGAAAACATAAGAATGCAGTGCATGCCATTCGCCCATCTTTCCAGTTCAGCTATAGCAGTGTCCAGCAGCACTTAGCTGTTATTTAGGTCAGATGTGGACATGTAAACTGCTGCTGTGTGCTCTTTTATAACACCGGGCATAGCAGTGGACATAATGAAAGAGAAAGGCTAACTCCAGCATGGCTCCAGCATGGCTGGGATGCTGGCAGGAGGTGACAGCACTCTTTTATCCAGCTGTGTGTGTGTATGTGTGTGTGTGTGTGTGTGTGTGTGTGTGTGTGTGTGTGTCTGAATGTGTATACATAAGTATGTGTGCATGGTAAAGAGATGCTGTGTGTGTGTGCGCGTGTCTGCATGTGTGTATTTGTATATAAGTATGTGTGCGTGGTAAAGAGATGCTGTGTGTGTGTATGTGTGTGTGTGTGTGTATAAGCATGCGTGTGTGGTGCAGCGATGTCGCTGTATGGTGTGGTTTGGTCAGGTCTGTGTGCTGTGCACTTACTGGTTCATCCTCAGCAAGGCTGGCATGCTACCCGCCAGCTGTCCCTGCCTGCCCTGCCTTCTTGCCACCACTGCCCCCACCCACAAACCCTCCCACCAACCCCCAACTAAGAGCAGAACAGCTGTCTAAAGAGGAGCATCTATTTATTTACCCTCCTACCCCCCACCCATACAACCCACTCCCCCACCTCCACCCCCACCCCTACTCAGCCTGTGACCCTCCCATCCCTCCATCCTTACTGACCCTCCCATCTGGAGAGGCTGCAGGCAGAGGAGTGCGTGTGTGCGTGTGTGCGTGTGTGCGTGTGTGCGTGCGTGTGTGTGTGAGTGTATGTGAGCGAGCCTGTGCGTGTGTGTGTATGGTGGGGTTGGGCTAGCCAGGGAGGATTTAACACCAGGGATTCAGGCCTCAATGCGGATTTGGAGTAAAACGGCTGCATCATTAGTCCCGAGATTAAGAAAGAAACGAAGTAGAACCATGGTACACCTAGGCCTAGTCACCTAGCCCAACACTAGGGTGGGTGAAGACCTCGCTACTAATGGGGGGGGTTAAACTGTGTCGAGAAAAGGTGGGGTTAAAGTCTAATGGAGACATGTAGATGTAGGTCAAGCCCCATCAGATAGAGTAGAGCGAAAGTGTGTCAGAGAGAGACAGATTGGTTCAACCGTGCCCACAGTTCACACAGTCTACTCCCAGGGAGGGACTGGATCAAGCTATGGCAAGACTGGATTTCTCTGCTCAACATGACAGGCACAAGGGCATGGGAATCAGGCCGGCTAACCCCAAGTTAAAAGCTGCTGTTTTAGTGTCGAGAGAGATGTAGGTCAACCTGCGGGAGAAAGGTTGGTTGACCTGTGATCATAGCGGGAGGGCTGAACAGTGGTTCCTCTCGCAAAGGGTGATTCACACTGGGGGGCCATCTCTCCTTCAGGGTGGCTAACCCCAAGTTAAACTGGGTTAAGAGTGTGTGGGTTTAACAGTGTAAGTGTCAGTGAGATGTGGGTCAACCAATCTTTCTAGGTGGGCTCAGTACTGGGGTGCTTTCTCTTATTCAGGGGTACTTAAGTGCAGGGTATCAGGGTACCACAAGGGATCCAGTACACTCAAAAGCCAGCTATTTCATTTTATTTTTATTTTATTTCTCCTTTATTTTACTAGGGTAGTCCCATTGAGGCTGTCACCTCTTTTCCAAGTGAGCCCTAGCCAAGAGAGCAAGCAGGAGGCCAAACGCATCATAGATGCTAAACAAGCTTGTGCTAGGGCTAAACTATACCCTCCGCAGGGTGAAACTACAGTATATTTTTCAAGATAGGGAGTTTTACATTTGTTGGCAATGGGTGGGTGAAACCATGTTCTCACTGACTTGGTCACGTCCACCCACCTCTGGGTGGTTAAATTGTGCTTAACATTAGAGCTGTAATCGGGCCTTAAAAGTTAGGCCTGACAAAACCCAAGCCCGATAGAATTCGGCCCGAGCCAGAGCTTGACGATTTTTTTTAAAGCCAGAACCCGTTTATAGCCCAACATTATTCAAATATGCAAAGGAAGAGAACCAATACTGCCTTATAACAAAGCTGCTTGTTATAAAGGAAGAAAATAATATACTATACATAAAACAAAAATTAGTAACACTTACAAAATAGACTGCCCCGAAACTCCCATGGCCGATCTCATGGAGGTCGCAGAACACATCTTCGGGGTCCTCTTTGAAGAAGAGGTCGGCAAACTCGGGATCCTTCACTGCTCCTTTTCGCGTGGACGATGGCATTATGGGAAAGATGGAATTGTGGGGACCCACTCGCTTCTCTGCTTCATTGACAGGCCCGGCATTTACTCAATACCTAACGGAGATATAAGAACAGAGGAGGCTGAGTTTAGTTATGTAAGGCTGGAAAGAAACCACATCAACACACACAAAGAACCAATGTTATGCATGAAACCTTTGCATTACTTCTCCAAAAACAGAGATTCTTAGCTCTAAGATCAATTTTGTAATCAGACCAGTGGGACACTAAATGGGCTTGTTGATGGCTCGTAAGATGGATTCACCAGTTTTCTGGGCCATAGTTTAGAGTACTCCTGCATCACATAAGGGTGCTTGTATATCCCTAAACATCTGTGTGTCCCAAAAACAAATCTGACTTCAAATATACAGCCTTGGGCATATGGGCTTAAAGGTGCACTACTAATGACAGAGCTGATCTTAGGTCATTCTCTTTCTTCATATACTGTCAAGGTTACACTCTGACTAGTCATTATAAAACACTACATCATGCCTACACCATCCCCATCAAGCATTTTTAAAATGTAGGCTACATAAATATTAAAACAACACACACATCAGCAAGCTTTAGGTCAGATAAATCATAAAAAATGTGGTAAATCATAAAGAAAAAGGTGATTTACATGTGAAGAAATCAAAAAAACTTTTACCTGTTCCACTCTTTCTAAGGACAGAAAGCACAATAGGCTACATGACAATGCATTGGGCTGAATATGTCAAATCTGTCAGTGCTTGACTGCCCTGTGGCGGTATGGCTGTGGGATATTTTCATTTTTACCGAAATTCACTGAGCTCACACTACACCTGAGACACATATTTTCTGCAAACAGTATGACTCGTATCACCTGTTACTCTTTGTTCTAAGGTGATTTGCATTCTGCCATTATTTACTATTATGGATTGCTGTTATTTTATTTGTAAATGTATTTTTTTAACCATTTTTCAGCACTTTTCAATAAAATGTGTTGCTATAAATGTGCTATATAGATACATTTAACAACATGGTTGCCAAAAATAAAATCAGCAGATAAAGCACGAGAAACAGGCCTGAGGCTTTGAAGGTTTCAGTCAAAACAGGTTTCAGACCTCTTTCACATATTCCACCTCACGGTCATGTGACTGTGGAGCTGTTGCTCTTCGGTTGCGTGTGTTAGCTCACTGCAAACCGCTCGATGCTGCAACCGCTAGCCTTTTTTTTTTTTTACAAAGTGTTAGTAATATTCCTGAGTTAGTGTCTGATAATGGCCAAAAGGCAGTGTGTGTGTGATGTCATCTACTTCTGATGAATAGTCTAAGAGTAACGAGCCGGAGCACATTAAAAACAACCTAAAGATTAATTAACATAGACATACTAAACTATAACCTGTATCAGTTTTCTGCTAAGACTGTAGTATATGTGATTTTTTGCATTTTGTCTTTGTGTTTTTTAACAAAATACGATATAAAAATCTAAACAAATTTCATTTTAAATATACATTTCTGTTGAGAACTTGTCTGACACATAAAAAAAAGACAGGCTCCAGACCTACAAGACACTCCAAACCTCTTGATAAGTGTTGGCACAAGCTCCTAAAATATCAGCATTACATTACATTATTACATTACACTTAGCAGACGCAGGAGGTGATGCAACAGGAGGTGATGCAACAGGCATGCCCACGCAACCCAGGCCATATGAAATTGTCTTTTTTTTTTTTTAAGAAAAGGGAAAGCAGAGCTGCACGAGTTGGGGAATATTCTGTTGTCATTTGTCTGACATTGCAACACAATTACAATTTGTGGTACACATTTATACTTTTTAAAAGTCAACCTTCAGGTTAACAGTCCAAAATTTTGCTTTAAATTGTTCCACTTCTGTTTGATGCGTTTGCTTAGTGCATGAGAGGAACAGCACTTGTGATAGGCTGGATGTGACAAGACTAACCACACTAAGAAAATTACAGCCAAATCTATTGCCAGAGGTCCAGACAGTGGGCCTTCTCTCGCAACGGATCTTGTGCAACCATCTGTGCCTACACACACACACACACACACACACACACACAGAGCCATGGACAACATTAAATCAGCACGGAGCTGAGGCTAAGGTCTGCTGTTACGTATATAATGCTAGATAAGTAATGGTTGGCCCTTCTGACTTGGACCAGGTGCCTCTACTTGCAAGTAATGTCATGTTGTCTGGAGGGAGAAGGCTTTTGAGTGAACATGTTTGAACTGTTTGTTTGTGTTACATTCACTCAGTGAGCAATCCATTCACTCAGTCAGACTTTAAAAACATTGCCTAAGCAATGTGCACTGGCTTATGAGCAAATAAGTGATTCCGAGTTGATATTAGCTTGTTTTAAGGTGTGAGTGTGCGTGTGAGAGAGAATGAGCAAATTGAGGAATGGCTGAATGAGTGCATAAGCAACAGTTTGGAAGAGGGAGTGAGCATCAGGCACAGTGAATGAGTCTGTGGGAGCAAAAAAGCAAAGCACAGCTTGAGTGTGTGAGTGGATGAAAGAGTGTGTACAAGCAAATGAGTAGGAGACATGAGTGTTTGAGTGTGTGCCTGTGTGTATGTGTGTATGTGCATGAGAGTGTGACTATGAGTGTGTGTGTGTGTGTGTGTGTGTGTGTGTGTATGTGCATGAGAGTGTGACTATGAGTGTGTGTGTGAGTATGAGTGTGTGTGTGTGTGTGAGTATGTGTGTGTGTGTGCGTGTGTGTGTGTGTGTGTGTGTATGTGCATGAGAGCGTGACTATGAGTGTGTGTGTGAGTATGAGTGTGTGTGTGTGTGTGTGTGTGTGTGTGTGTGTGTGTGAGTGTGTGTGAGTATGTGTGTGTGTGTGCGTGCACATGTCCGTGGGTGGGGAAGGCGTGAGTGTGGAGTCAGGTGCAGCCTGCTCACTGTCTGTCTGCCTGCTGTCTGCCTGCTTAGCTGCGGAGGGGCGGCCTGGCCATCAGCTGGAGAGACGGAGGGAAGGAAGGTGTGAGTCAGGCCTGCCGTTCACATGACAGACTGGCAACAACCCCACGCCTTGCACCCCGCTATTCCTCTCTTCCTTACACCCCCCCCCCCCAATCTCCCCCCCTTTCACCCTGCTGTGCTTCTCTTCCTCTCAACCCCCACCTGCCAAAACCCCCACGTGACCACACTTCAAAAACCGCAATCTGTTTGTGTGTCTGTGTGTGACTGTAACTCAGTATACATCTGAGAGACAGAGACTGTCTATGTGTGCCGATGTTGGCCTCCAACCGAAAAAAAGGCCCATCTAAACGCGTGAGAGTGACTTGCAGACTTGTAAGAGTGACTTGTAGTGTGTACAGCATGTATTCTTCACACCAAACCAACCACACAGCTTGACTCACAGGTACTGACTGCTTCACACCCAGTGTACGGTTGCCGCTGCCACCACAAACTAGGGAGGCCTACAAAAGTACCCAACGTCTTAAAATCTCATCACCAGCGAATCACGGTTAATGAATTACAAAAGGAAAGCTGACCAAACATTTCCCACTCTGTTTTTTTTTTACTGAAAATGTTTCTGCTGTACTAGATTTCCACAAGATGGTAATATTAAACCTCCGTGGAGTAAAATACTGAAATATACCACTTGTACGAACCAGTTTAAAATAACTTATCACAACTAGTACCTTAGCTTGGAAGCAGAGATTTCCCTGAAATCACCCTCTTCTAATGTCATTGCGTAGGCTGTGAAAACGCATACAGTAGCTGAGGATGACTGTGAGGATAGGTTAGGTCACATGGTAGGGAAAGCACTGACTTACAGGCGGGGCTTCAGTGATGTCACTACCTGTGGATGAGTGGCTAAGAGCACACCTGTCCTTCAGTCAACACACGCTGGATGAAGGCCTGGGCCTTGGTTTCTCTCCCTCTTGGTTTTGACACTTGTGTGTCGTGGCATTTGTGCAACTGTTTTTACACCATTCTTTGTAGGATTGCCACCTACAACAAAACCTGAACATAAACCTAGGACTGTGCTTCAGCTGGTCAACGCCAGCAGACAGGATACACGGCTTGTGCTGGTCGGGTGTTGGAGCTATTCCGGGCAGTGCGAGCCACAGGTAAATGACCTCTGGCTGGAGCTCTGCCAAGCTGACACACACACACACATTGCAACCACACATGGTAGGTCTTACTTCCACATCTGTACATCACGCAGGGCCGGTGTGTAGGTCGAGCTGTGGGTTTTTAGACCTTTGTACTTAGTTATGGGCTGGCTGAGGTCCAGTTAAGTGTAACCCCTAGACAACGTTCATGTGTCTGCATGCTAGGCCTTAGCCGCTTCGTAACACTACAGAGATGAGATTATTCAAATTCTTAAAGAAGAGCAGCACTCCAGGTATTTCCACGCCACATTGACTGCCTCTTGATCCATAACAGGTGGAAGTTACATTATCCAGATGCTTTGTGTGAAAAAAAAAATCCACAAAGTTCAGTTGCTGGAACTAGCCTCCACAACCTTAAGCTAAAATGCACGAATTAGGGCTGTTGTAGGATTCCTGTAGGGTTTCAAAAATGAAGCTGCTGTTTTTGAAGATTCATGTTAAAACATGTGGCAGAAGCTTAGGATACAGCAAAAAGGGTTTGATAGACTTTCAAAACATCTGCTCTGTCTTTGCAGAGGCTTTCATCTCACCACACATCCACAAAATGAGTATGCTGATGACATTACATTTCATTTAAAGATGTCTTCCATGACACCTAGGGTCGCTTCATGAAAAAAAAGACAAATAAAACGTATACAAAAAAAAGAAATAAAACACACATTCAGAGAGGGAAATTTGAAAGCAGAAGAGAGCTGAGGTATTTCATATGCTGGTGCGAGATGCAGGGCCCACTTAACAAGGGAGTGAGGTGACCTTCACGTCGCTGAAGGTGCCATGAAGAATAGAACACTTTAACTCATGCATGCAGTATGACTTTACAGACACATGCAAGCATGCACCACACACACACACACACACACACACACACACACACACACACACACACACACACACACACAGACACACACACACACACACACACACACACACACAAAATAACTGACACACACTCCGATTAACACATAAACCCAAGCACACACTTACACACACAAGCACACGCATGCACACCTTGATACGCGTAATGATACACACAACATAGTGTCTTATTTGAACACACACGCACACATAAAAACGCACAGAGCCATGACAGTTTAATTACATAGTAAACATTGAAAATCAATTACCCCCCCATCCGCAGCATTCCACTCATTACCAAGGCCGCTGTAGTTTTCCACTCAAGGGAATTAATAAGGAGCCTGAACCTCTATCCCATTATGGCAGAAATGGGCTACCTATTTACGCTGTCACACTCGCAAGAATATATATGTGCACACTGGAGCTGGGAAGCAGCTCTGTTTGCTGGATATTGCACCCAAATGTGAATACAATGGTGCAATAAGGGTCAATAAAACATCAGAGTGCCACATATACAAATAAAAGACAGCTAACCCAGAACCACGCTGTGTGACAAGGATGTGGGACATCCTTGAAATGTAACATTCCTAGAATGTTCATAGAACATAATGCAGAATTTCAGGATTTTACATTGTTGTATAATGCATTCTATTCTAGAATTTGCAAACCACCCTTTTCCAAAAAGGCATACGTCAAGTTATTAAGGTGTTGTATCTGCGTAATATGAAATGGTTCACACACATTAACTGCAATTACAAAATACGATTTACGACACATGGGGCAGGAATAGAAATGCACCCCTGTCACCATCTTTGGACATTGTGGGGTTTCACTGAATGCAAATAACAGACCTCTGCCCTAGCAATCACTGAATGTCACTGGAATGACTGAGTTTATTCACCAGCTGAATACGAATTGCTCTGTGAAGTGGCTGCATGTGCACTCACATTTAAAAGCAATACTCACATTTAAATGCAATATTTTATTATAGAGTAAGATGAAATTTATACAAAAATGTCAGTTGCCACTACAATTTTTGAAGCCAGAACACAATTAAAATCCCTACCCTGTGTGTGTACAATTGTTAGAGCCAATTGAAAATTAAATTCCCTCCCCTCTCTCTCGCTCTCTCTCTCTGAACCCCTCAGCCACAAACACAAAAGCTCTGCACAAACGCAAACGGAGAGCCCAAATTTGCATTGCTCTGCTTCCCATTATGAAGTGACACTCCGCTGTGGATAATGCACAGCGGGACTCGCGTTCCTCTGCCTGCTGTCTGCCTGTCCGCCTTGTCACTGAGCAACTCACAAAGCGTTTGAGTAGCAAAGCAGATGCGCCAGCATGCATGTTTACTCCCCTGCTGTCTGCTGGGGTGGGGGTGAGGGTGGGGGGGGGGGGCTTTCGGTGGAGATTTGCTCCAAAATGGCAGTTGACTGCAAAGACGGAGCTGGAGCCAGTAACTTGCCGGGCCTGGGCCAGAAAAGGGTCAGAACCGGTCTAGGTCTGGTCAGACGAGCCAGCGGCTATTTGTGAGTGTGTTTGTAAGACGCACAGCAACAGGATGAGGCCCCTGTGCGTGTCTACGCATTGCATCATCTTCAGTCCCTTCTCCTGTTGAGCCTTGGCCTTGTGCTCCAGCTTCACATAAAGCCTGACGTAAGCCCTGCACTCAGGCTGGATAGGATAGGCCTGCACTTCCAGACAGGACAGAGAGACAGAGAGAGAGAGAGAAAGAGAGAGAGAGACAGAGAGAGGGAGAGAAAGAGAGAGAGAGAGAGAGAGAGAGAGACACACACAGAGGAGGAGTGAGCAAGTAAGAGAGGGAGAGAGAGAGAGGAGAGAAGGAGTGACCGAGTAATAGAGAGAGAGAAAGAACGAGACAGAAAGAAAAAAAGACAGACAGAGAGAGGGAGAGAGAGACGGAGAGACAGAGACAGATCGAGAGAGAAAAAGACAGACAGAGACAGAGTGAGAAAAGGACTGAGTGAGTGTGTAAAAGAGGGAGAGAGAGAAAGAACGAGATAGACAGAAAAAAAGTCAGAGAGAGGAAGAGGGGAACAGAGAGAGAGAGAGCAGCAGGACTTTTACAAATCTTTAAAAAAGGGAGATGTAGGGGGGATGGGTGGAGTATAGAGATGAGGATCATTTTAAGATCTAAAATAACGAACAGAGACAAAAACAGAAAAGGCAGTCTGTGTGTGTGTGTGTGTGTGTGTGTGTGTGTGTATGCGTGTGTGTAGTGTGTGTGTGTGCGCATGAATGTGAAGGAGATGAAAAGAAAGGCAGGAAGATGAGAGGAAAGAGAGAAGAGGAGAGAGCTGGAGAGAAGATGAGGTCTGATGTTAAAAATGGAGTGAATGAAGAAGTCACATGATCACTCTGGGGAGTCACATGATCACTCTGGGGACTCCTCATCTCCCTCCCTCTCCCTCCCCCTCTCCCTCCCACGCACACACACATGCGCGCACCCTCACGTTTCTCCTTCTCTTACACTTACTCCCATCTCCCTCCTTCACTTCACTTCACTCGCTCGTCTCTACTCTACTCTACTCCTCCTCCTTCGCGCCTCTGTGAGCGCATGAATGATGCAACGCGCCGACAACAGGTTGTAAGAGCCGAGCCCATCACAGCCCACGTGGGCATGGCTCTTCGGTGACAGAGCAATCCGCTGCCCCCTGCTCGCCCATCCACGCCCTTTTTTTGACCAGCCACTCCACCTCCCACTACTACCCTCTCACCCCCTCCTAACCATCTTCCCATGCACTGTTTTGAAGACCAATCCTGCACCAACCTAGTCTGCTAAACCAGCCCCTCCTACTCCCCTCCAGTCTGGCTGTGCTGTGTTGAGAAACGATTGCTTCCTTAAGTTTAAAACGACTGGATCTGCCTTTACCCAATCACTAATGTCTGGTCATGACGTGTGCAAATAGCCTAGCTATGAACTACAGTTCAAGTGCAGCACACAATGTCAACGTCATCACCCACAAACACTCCCTCAGTTCGCTACCCGGTTCTACCCGAGTCAACCCGGACTACCACTGTAGGGAGAAAATATTCCAGTGAAAGTGCGTAGGCAGGCTTACAGCCAGGCTACCACCAACCATCCCCACCTATCTGTTTTTTGACCCACATCCCACTGAAAATTACTGGACCAGCTGTAAAAAGCGTAACCTAGCTTTGACATTACAGCGTCAACCCCGTGCTGCAAAACGCCCTGCCTGTGCTGAGTAGAACGCTTCCAATGGCCGTATTCAATGATCGATGTAGACAGAGGGCCAACTGAAGTTTTTCCCGCCACGGCCCCACGCCAGTATTTTTGATTGGTGGACCACCTTGGCGTCGCATCAAGAAGTTGCTCAGCCCAGCCATTCCAGGATGCTTTGCGAGGCGTTGCAAGCCTATCATTGCAAATGAATGGTAGAACGTTATGAAGCGTGGCGTTGACGCTACAGTGTGGAAAGGGGTTACACAGACTCTCAGAATAGCACACCATTAATCTGGGCCCGAACATAGGGGATGCCCCATCCAACCCACTTCTCTCTGCGTACTCCTTCCTCCCCGCTAGACGCCATTACAGGATGCCACAAACAAAAACCAAATGAGCCATCACATCATTTGTGCCAAGGAGTAAACAGCTACTTAACAGGTTAAATACAGGCATAGTCACTTTATATGTTTATATCAAGCACTTGATCATTCATATTTAGATTTTAGTGTTGTTTTTTATAGGACTTTTTATGCTTATATAGTAGTGTGCTCCTTTTAGGCCTTATATGTGGCAGCTGTGGCTTAGCGGTTGGAGAGTTAGTCTTGGGATCAGAGGGTCGCAGGTTCGAATCCCTTTCCAGTAGGAAGAATGAGGGTGGGGGAGTAAACAACTACAAAAGCTTCTCACACATGCACAGCAGTCATTTCAACATATCCACAAAATATGAATGAAGTTAAGTGATGATCACACGTGTGAAGATCATTTCTGATTAAGATTGTTTAAACTCCACTGACCCCTCAAACAACTCCTCACCTCACTAACCCCTATCCCTTAGGTACTTGACCAAATCTCTCCTCTTTCCCCGTCCTTCACTTGTACCTACCCCAGTGGTGTGTTTATGAAAATAAGGTAGGCAAACTATACATGTACATTAGGGGCAGTTGAACACTGGTAAATGAAAAAGGTGGGTAAACAACGGATATGGGTAACACTTTATTTTACCATCCCGGTTACATCAATTAGATGTTATTACGAACTCTCTTGTTCTTGCCGTCTGTTTGATGAACTAAACTCTATTAATATATGCAACGTAAATAAACGTACTCGTGTTGTGTGATGTTTGCTCTAGCTTGAACAAGAGGCAATATTGTATGGTAACTTATGGCTAAGTTCTCACATGGTAGTTTCCCACTACCTGGCGCCCAACTCCCATACTCACTACTGTTTTAAAATTATTTCTTCGTACCTCAGACACGCCGTTACAGTATAGTTATTAGTAAGTGTAACCAAGTGTGTGACATGTAACATTATGTACTCACACTGTACCACAGGGCTAGGGTTAGTGTTAGGTGTATGCAGTGTAAATACAGTGTACAATGAGTAAATAATATTACATGTTATTACATGTAGATATGCTAAAAAAGGAACCGTAAAATAAAGTGTTACCTGAATATGCTGAACATTAGTTATCATAGTAAAGTCAGTAAAGGCTTTTTTGGAATAAATTTACTGTAATTAGTGCTTACTCTCCAACTACACTCATGACTTATACATGTATGCCAAGACATTTTCTCTTCCCAGACTATTCTCCTTTCCCTGAAGGCCCTCTCACTCCCTCCCCATTCCCTCCATATTTATAGTGATCAGCCCCTTCCCACCCATCCCTCTGTATGTCCATGCTACATGCTACATTAACATTTGGGGCTTGGAGTAGCAGTGTATGCACAGAGGCTTGCCATGTGCTCATTCAGAATGCTCAAGGAAGCAGCTTAGCCAGATTAGGAGAGGGCTGGGCTGGTGGAGGTCTGTTTGTGTGTGTGTGTGTGTGTGTGTGTGTGTGTGTGTGTGTGTGTGTGTGTGTGTGTGTGTGTGTGTGTGTGTGTGTGTGTGTGTGTGTGTGTATGTGTATGTGTGTGTGTGTGTGTGTGTGTGTGTGTGTGTGTGTGTGTGTGTGTGTGTGTGTGTGTGTGTGTGTGTGTGTGTGTGTGTGTAGGTTTACGTAAGCATGTGCGTGTGTGCACTCATCAGTGTGATCACAGTCATACCCCAGTCCTCACACTCTCCCCCCTCCCCCCTCTTTCACACATACACACACTACCCCCCTCTGTGCCGCTGTAGTTTTTGCCTTGCATGCATGTGCTGGGGAGTGTGTGTGTGTGTGTGTGTGTGTGTGTGTGTGTGTGTGTGTGTGTGTGTGTGTGTGTGTGTGTGTGCGTGTGAAAGAGCTTTGGCCATAAGGCTGGTACATAATGCATAGTGCTGGTGTGGGGAAAGCACATTTTTAACTGATGCTGCTGCTGCTGCAAATGTCCACAGGATTTCAATAACAAACTAAATTATAAATTTTAGACAGAATTAAAATTACTGTGTGTGTGTGTGTGTGTGTGTGTGTGTGTGTGTGTGTACAGTATGTGCTTGTGTGTGTGTGTGGTTGTGTAAAAAGGCAGTGGTCTGACACTCACACACACACACACACACACACATTCACGCAACACACCAAAGATAAGAGAACACACATGCTCACACATCCACCCACAACACAGTTAATCATTATTTTAATCGAAATCTGAATTAGGGCAATTAACTAACACCATAGGTCACAATTAATGCTGCATCTCACCACTGCCACAACTGTTAGTCTTATCATATCTACAACCTTTAAACTCATATCATCCTCCTTGTCTGATTGACAGTGAAGACCACCTATTGGGAGTGCTCTACTGCTCTGGCACTGAGCATAGCCTCCAATCAGAAATAGACTAACTTAAATTGAAGTTTGAAAACTTGCACTTGGATCTTTTCCTTGAATCGTCTTGTGCTAACACACACACACACACACACACACACACACACACACACACACACACACACACACACACACACACACACACACACACACACACACAAAACGAATATAGACAGTGGATAGCACACAGAAAATACCAACATGCTCCCTTGAAGTAGCCTCTATGCATTTGAATGTCTTTACTAGTAGTAGAAGGTAAAAACAGAACAGCTCAGTGCTTTAGAGGATTAGAGAAAAAAAGAGAGCGGAAGAGAAAGACAGAGAGCAAGAAACAGAACGAGAGAGAGAGAGAGAGAGAGAGAGAGAGAGAGAGAGAGAGAGAGATGGAAAGACGCACATTTGGAATGAAAGAGGAAGGAACACACATGCATGCATATACACACACACACACACACACAAACACACACGCACGCGCACACACACACACACACACACACACACACGCACGCACGCACGCACGCACACACACACA
>CM050217.1:24722500-24730000 GCA_027475355.1 Coilia nasus
TTGCAGCACCAGGCTAGCGGGTCTTTCGGTGAAACAGCTCAGCTCAGCTCAGCATGACCTTGTAGCTCCTTGTGACTCTCAATTCCCCACTTCTACACTTGCTGTTTCACTGACCCACAACCATACTGAACCATACTTTTAAAAAATAAAAACCCTGCACTCACAACCTGGGGGTTTGCTACGGTGCCAGACAAAAAGGAGAAAAATCTAAATAAACAAGGGAAGAATTTCTGCGCACTTTGCAAATTTCTTTTGAAGTCACGATGTGGCAAGCTTTCAGTCACCAGACCTTCATCTGCCCTGATGCAGGCAATAGCCTCGTAAGCCACAGACGTGAGCTGATGTGGTGTGTTTTAGAAGAATGGCTGCAGCAGCTGCCGCTACAGAGAGTAAAGAGAGTAAAGCGAGAGACGAGCAGAAAGAGGAAAAGGGCCAAACACAGGAAGCTGGGGGGAGGGTCTTGTCGAGGGTGAGAAGACTCATCTCAAGTCTGCTCCCTGGACACCACTGCTCTCGTAGCTACTGGGAAGGTGATTACCAAACACGGCTCTAGTGAGGCTGGTGGTGTGTGTGTGTGTGTGTGTGTGTGTGTGTGTGTGTGTGTGTGTGTGTGTGAGTGTGTGTGTTAGGGCTGCATCATATGCTGAAAATATTGTGATACTGAAATACACAATATCGTGATAATACATATCGCAAAACATGGTTTAACTGCAATAAATTGGATATTACTGTGAAGCAGCTTACAGTAATGTCCCATTTATTCCATGTTTCCACATATGAAGATATTTGGGAAGTCAAATGGAGTCCTACTGCCCTTGATATTCACCCCATAGGCTGCGCACTGGCTATGACCTAGCGGGGAAGATTAAGCTGAAAAATGTTAAAACTATATTTAAATATTTGTTTATTTATCTCAAAACATCGTCATCGCAACAGTCAGCAATGTTACCGCATATCGCACATTTTTCAAATATCATGCAGCCCTAGTGTGTGTGTGTGCACGTGTGTGCGTGTGTGTGTGCGCGTGTGTGTGTGTGTGTTTAGGGGGTTAGGTTGGGGGGTTGAGCGAGTGCTGCTGGTGTTGGGAGTGTGGGCCACTTCTGAAAATGTCCAGGTGAAAAAGTAAAAAAAAAAAAAAACAGGTGAGCATGAAGAAAGGAGAGGAGGACTACTTGCGCAGAAGCAGAAGAGAGGAGAGAACGGAAGCCAGTCGAGGTCTCCACAATCAGAAGGAAACCAGACCAATTATAGACAAGCACCCAAGCAAGTATGCGTTGCACACACTACACACCCACAATTATGTTACCAAACACACCCACGTGCGGCCCACATTCAGGTGTGCAATCATTTGTGACATTTAAAGACAGTGAGAAAGAAACAAAGTGAGAGCTTAGCAGAAGCAAGTGCGAAATACATGAAAATAACATAATATAGGTCAAACATGGTCCAAGCAGACTGAAATACATGAAATAACATAATATAGGTCAAACATGGTCCAAGCAGACTGAAATACATGAAATAACATAATATAGGTCAAACATGGTCCAAGCAGACTGAAATACATGAAATAACATAATATAGGTCAAAACATGGTCAGCTGCGCTCTCCAACGCCAGTGATCTGAAACAGATGAGCACAGACGAGAGGGCTGAAAACACTGAGCTCCAAAAGAGCTCAAGCTAGACAGAAAAACATCACTATGTATATAGAAGAAGTAGAAGTCTGTATTGTCACTATACGAAGTATAGTGAGATGTCATTTGAAGCAGCCAACAACAGATGCATAGAAGACACAGTATATCAGAATAGAATTGAAATAGATAAAAACGGCTAAGTAGAGTTTAAAACATAAGTACAATTTACAGCAATATACAAGTAACAGTATGTGTTTTACACTGTCAAGCTATGGATAACTAAATAAGGTTAGTCAGAAGTGAGAACACTGATGGTTCAGCTTTTTATTGGCATTGTGACAAACTGCATGCAAAATGTTTTTATATGAAATATTATTATTATATAAACGTTTCATATTTCACAGAGAGAGAAACAGTGAGACAGAGTTAATAAACAGAGGGAGTCATTTTTAAAACGACAAAACGACGGCTGGAGGGCATGGCCTTGCAACGCAGCCAGACAGACACTCCATACATCAATACAGCCCGGCACACACCCGCCCCGCCCAGCCCAGCCACTGTCTGGCTGATTACCAGTGGAGGTGAGGCTGTCTCCTCACAGACAGAGCTACAGGGCCACATGGACCATCCAGCCTTGAAGTCAGTGCACCACTCTGTCTCTTTTCGAATTGTGTCGAAACTTTCCTTCCAAGGAGAAAAGACATGAAGAATATACAGAAAAGTTCCTTCAGCCAAAGGCATTGACTACGACACATTTTATCTGGCAAAAAATATGCAGGTTTGCCCAGGCCCTGACCTAAAAGTGTGTTTAAAGCTAGAAAGATGAAGAGATAGATGTAAACTTCTCTCTCTCTCTCGATCTCTTTCGCTCTCTGCGCATGTGGCTGTCCTCTCCCTCACCTCTCTAGTAATTATCATCTCAAAGCCTACTCTCTGCAGATGCACTGTCTCTCTCTCTCTCTCTCTCTCTCTCTCTCTCTCTCTCTCTCTCTCTCTCTCTCTCTCTCTCTCTCTCTCTCTCTCTCTCTCTCTCTCTCTCTCTCTCTCTCTCTCTCTCTCTCTCTCTCTCTCTCTCTCTCTCTCTCTCTCTCTCTCTCATACCCAGCAGCATGTGTAAAATGAAATATCTGAATTTGCCACTAAGGAGAGGGGTGGAGAGCAAGATGGTGGCAGAGAGTAAGAGAGAGTGAGAGTGAAAGAGAGAGAGAGCAAGAGGGAAAGCGATGCTGTCCTCTGGTGAACTTTAAAATTTCCATTCGGCTTCGTGTTCCCTCCAAAATACATGGCCGAGAGGCCACCACAGGCCGGTCGGCACACTCCTCTGCTGCCAGTGTGACATGCCCATCCAGCCGAACTATTCACACCATGTGCGGAGGGAGAGAGAGAGACAGAGAGGAAAAGAGGCCGAGAGCAAAAGACAAAGAGACAAGCAGACTTGTGGTGACACAGAGGACAGAGAAAGACAAACAGAAAATAACAGACAGACAGACAGAAAGACAAACAGGAAGACAGACAGACAGACAGATGGAACAATAGGGACATCAGACACACAGACATAGCAGAGTGAGAAAAATAGAGAGAGGCAGTCAGAGAGCGGGAGCGTGTGAGAGAGACTGACAGACACACCAAGAGGAAAGAGTGCACATGCAGTGAGGAAGATGTGAAAGCGAAAGCAAGGGACAGACAGACAGACAGACAGACAGACAGACAGACAGACAGACAGACAGACAGACAGTGTCTGAGAGGGAGAGAGTGAGGCGGTGAGACAGTGTCCCTTTGCCCTGCCCCGCAAACACAAGCCGAACACACACACACACACACACACACACACACAGTGTTTGCGCTGAGGTTGCACAAGCCCCATGATCTCCTTGACCCGCTGGCTGGTGGGCCAGGGTTCTGAGAGACGTCTGGACTTTGCACTGCTGTGGGGAGGGAGCAGCATGACTGCCAGCTGTCAAACACGTCACACAGCTCCACTCAAACCATCAGGGCTGCTGTGAAGAGACTAAGGCTGCTCGATTATGGAAAAAATCTGAATCACAATTATTTGGGCCAAAACTGAAATCACGATTATTCAAACGATTATTTTGTTTTCCTCAGTAACATGCTTCATTTATTGAAAATGTATTCAAAAACATTTAAAAAAAAAACATTCTTGTACCTTCGAATTTTCCCTAATACCTTTCTTCGTAAACATTAGTAAGTCTCCTTTGATGTCTAAAGTACAAACAGTACAAATGTCTAATGTATACATCTAATGTACAGTACAAACAATAGAAAATAATTAGGACAAAAATATTGTTGCCCTCGATTTTATTTGTTTTGAGATCGTTTGGCCCTGAAACAGTTATCACGATTAGAATTCGATTAATTGAGCAGCCCTAGAAGAGACCCTTTCAGTCCGGGCCTGCAGGGACGGCCATTTCCTGCACCGAGAGTGTAGCGGCTGAACTTACACACACATACACACACAGCGTGTTGGGAGTACGGTGATAGCAGCGTCTAAAAACAGAGTCCCACTGTAACGCGTGCATCTATGGCCTCGGAATATATAGTGTTTGCATAGTGCCTCGCCTCACCTTCTGAAGCCAAGAGAGTAGCCTAAATTTACCACGTAACCAACAATCTGTGGTCGAACAACTAGAATAAAAAGATTCGATTTTACATACAGGACTAAAAATTACAGTTCTTGAAGCCCAACACAGCTATTTTTATTCTCACGGCCATAATTGCCAGTGAGTCCGATTTAAGTCAGGAAACATGCACTCATGGCCTGTCATAGAGTTTAAGGTGGAGACTAAACTCAGTTCCAAGCGGTTACAGTCCATACTGTGATCCACTGTGCATATTTTAACCAAAAGCAAATGGCTATGTTTAAAATCAAGAATCGAACCTACCTTCTCTATACACTAATGTGTCAGTGTTGTGTATTCTGTACAGTGTATGCCAAAATAATTAATCCCAACTGTGGTCTTTCAACTCATCATTGATCTTAAAAGTCAGAATTTTAAATCTTGTACCTCTTGTCTACAGTACATGTGGACAAATTGCACGAGGCTACCTGAAACTGCTGCGATCGTTGTGAGACAATAATGCCATATATGAACACTACGTCTACAGCTCATAAATATGCTACTATGATCTGACTCTTTCATTCATACAACTACACCCAACGAGTATGATGATTGGGGTAATCCCTACCCTGTCTGAATTAAACACAACAGGATTTAAACGCAAAAAAGGCACATCTTCAAAACAAGACATGTATGGAAGTACATAACGGCATGATGTAAGCCTACCATAGTCTTGTTTTACAGAGTTGCTTAACAAACGCCAGCGTTTAAAGTGTAGAAAGTTCAAGTTTTTTTATGATAAAAGCATCCCTGGTGAGGCTGGAGAAAACACGACAAACCCGTAATGCATTCAAATGAATTCTGATGCAGCCCACATTTGGCAGGCCTACATACAAAGGCATACAAACACGCAAACCTTTTCGTGATTGTCAATCTAATTCTCTAGTGTTCTTTAAACTTGGGCACTTGGCAGCGGCACTATGCCCAGCCATAAATGTTGCCATGACAACAATGCAACGTTGATAGAGACAGCATTCAGTCTGGTTTGTAAAGTTAGGGCACATTTAAAAAGTGAACAAGCCTGTTGTGAAAAGGTTATTTGTAACACTGTATGTCCAGTGACAATACTTAAAAAAAAAAATGAAGAGAGGTCTTAACAGAAAGTGTCAAAGGTCACCACAATAAGTGACATGGCTTACAATAAGCTATGCGAGCTAGCTCACTAACTTAGCCAGACTTCATAATTCAGAGAACCAAAGTGAAGACTTTTAAAAGCTTGTGGTTCATACCCATATCCTAGGCTCAGAGAGCTTTGCAAATGCAGCAGGTTTACAACCAAAGAGTGGAATGCTGCCTTACTTTTTGCGCCTTGCCATCTCCAGACAGTTTTCCTGGTCTCTCCAGGTAACAATGTGTCAGTGAGCTGACAGACTGAAAAATGATATGCCAACCTGTGCTTGATAGTGGCGATATAGTCACTGGAATGACACAAACATTTTTATTTGTATATACTCGTGCTGACGTGTATTTTAAATACCAAGCCCCTGAATGCATCTTGTATATCTAACAGCCTGCATCTTGCAGAATGCTGACATTTGATGGGCATTTGTTATTTTCAGAAGCCTTACACAGTGAAAGCAGTAGCCTATGCTTTTCTAGAAACGTCTATCACTCAATTAATCCAATATTGGTTTTTCACCTTTCAGATGAACCAGCATTATCCTCTTACGGAGAAGAATGCCATCATGCGTTTATGTGCTGTTTTCTATTTTAGTTAAATCAGCAAACCCCTTCTATGGGAGGTGACCTCAGCTCAACCACTGCTGTACTTTTTATTGCCATCGACTGGACTGTGTCCTGCAGGCTTCGTTATGACACTATCAATTTCACACCACATCTACCGCATTGATCTTAACTGACCACACACACACACTCCAACACACACACACACACACACACACACACACACACACACACACACACACACACACACACACACAGGCAGAGGAGTTATCAAAATATGATGACAGAGTGGGGGTGGGAGACCAGAGACGGTGGGGATTCTGGGTCAGCTGAGACAGTAATAAGGATGAGGAGTTTTAAATGTCCTGACAGTCACACTGCTGCCTCACGGCATAATGAGAAGCGAGGATACCTGTAGCGGTATAAAAATAGACAGGCTCCTGTGGAGATCTCAACAGACGATTCTTGCTAATGGAGGGACGGACTGACTGTCTGTCTACTGACAAGTCATCTCTCCCCCCCCCTCTCTCAGACACACACACACACACACACACACACACATGAAAACACACACACATAGACACACAGAGCAAAAAAAAAAAAAAGAAAAATAGGAGAAAAAAAAAGTAGGAGTTTTCTGCTTAACAGAATATGCAGAGAGGCGTGCACACACACACATGTACACACGCGTACACACACGCACACATGCGCGTACACACACACACACACACACACACACACACACACACACACACACACACACACACACACACACACATACACACACACACACAACTGTGCTCCAGATTCAGGAAGAGAAGGCGGCTCTAAAGCCCAACCGGATTTTCCAATCAGAGAGTGCAGGGGGATTAATGGCAGAGCCAAAGTGGGTTTTACAACACACACACACACACACACACACACACTTGCACTTTCACACCATCAAATATTTAGTTGGGTAAATTCAAGATCTGCATGCCACAGTGTGTGTGTGTGTGTGTGTGTGAGAGAGAGAGAGGGGGAAAGAGTGTGTGAGTGATTGCAAGCTGCACAGTCACGACTCCTGCAGCACCTCTGTGCATGGCGTTAACCCAAATGTGTTCAGTGATGCATGTGAGCGTGCACACACATTAATGCCCCCCTCACATTGTTCCCCACCTCGTCAGCTTACCCAATTTACTTGCTCTTAATTTGCCATCCTTGCTCTTACTTCTCATTTTTGCACTCAGGAAATGTATATTAATAACAAACATTATTTACATAGTTAGTTACTTATTCAGTGTAGTCATTCTTGCATATGTGTTCCTTTGATCTGTGTAGATGATAATACCTTCTTGGCCCAATTGTAAAGCACTGATTAAAGTGAGTAAAGCCCTGTTGTTTGGAATGAGTTATACACATAAAATCGCTTGATATACACACACATGTATGTACATACACTCACACACATGCATACGCTCGCACAAACAAGCACGCAAACAAGCACACACACACACACACACACACACACACACACACACACACACACACACACACACACACACACAC
>CM050217.1:24735000-24772500 GCA_027475355.1 Coilia nasus
ATTTGCAGCGAGCCGCCGGACCAGCTGACGATTACCCGTTTCTGACAGGCTAGCAGGGTCGGAGCGAGGCAGCGAAATCAGGACACGTCCGGGAAGAACACATGGCCCACAGGCCGCTGGGCCTTCCCACAGTCCCTTAATGCGAGGGCTGGGAGGACAGCAAGCATCCGGCATCCAAAAAACGCGTGACTGCTGAAACATAAGCATGTGTGTAAGACAGACTTCCATCAAGCACATTGCAGGGCGCAACACCTCTGTAGCAATACTTGGAGCTAAACTGCCATCATTGCATGGCAAGTTGTTGTACAGAAGGCCCGAAAAAAAGGTAGAACAGCAGCTACCCAATCTAAAGCCCCGTAAAGACGTGATTTCTGACATGTTTTTACAAAACACACTGTGTAACATGAGTCCTATGGACATGGCTGCAACAATTATGATCGATTGTAGACTGAACAACTTTGACACTTGGAATCCTATTTGGCAGATATAATTATAGTTGCATTTTCACTGGCTCTTGCATCACACGGCAACGTGTTTATTCAATATTTTATAATGTCAATGATGCAATAGAATGTAATGACAGTTTCCCTGAACTGTCTTTGGTCGCGAGACAGTGTCAGTTTCCATCTTTGAACACATCTCACTGCGCGACATACCAAGGCCGTTTAGGAGCTACAAGCAAACAAGTCACCATGATTGTTTTATGTTGGTCATCTTTTGTCCGTGGTGGCACAAACTCTCCCAGTCTACACTGGGCTTTCAATATCTGTAGTGAGCGAAGTGACTGTGGAAAAAAAGCACCTGTCATATTAAAAGTCTACGAGGTGTGCCAACATAAACACAAGCCAACATCAAGCGTACTAAAGTTTTTGTTTATACCTAAATGCAATGCAGTAAAGCTACCATATCTGTGAGAAAAGCTACTGGCATATTTGACATATTAGGTATACACTGGATAAGCCATAATCAAGTGTAGCCTTGCAAGTTGTTTACACAGGCAGAGCACAGCTACAAGTAAGGGCTTTGTGCTGGCAGCAGTCACCAAAAACAGAATGCCCCAAGCCTTGCTCTCGCTCTCTCTCCCTCGCTCTCTCTCTCTCTTTTTCTCCCTCCTTTTCACTTGTGCGTTCGTCACAACCCGGAGCTCTGCCAGCATCGACCCAACAAGCTCACCCTCCTGCCCTGCAGGACACTGCTGACGGAATAGGACATGCCACATGTCACCAGAACGCTTTCTCAGTGCTGAGGAAAATATATTATTAAGGACAAAAAGCTGGACATTTAACCGCAGCATGGGAAGTGTAGCACACAATTATGCACAAGCACCAGATGCATTGTGTTTGGCATTTGCAACAAACCACTAATTTAAAACACTTGTCCACATGAGGCTTTTTGGATGTTTGAAATAGAAAAGAGAAAGAGGAGAGAGGGACGGAGGGAGAGAGACACACACAACGAAAGAGAAAGTAAAAAAAAGAAAAGGAATGGAAACAGGACGTTGAGTCCCCTTCACAACATCTCAGGTCCTCCACCTGACAGAGGTAACGTGGCCATATGAACCGTGAAGGAGCGACTCCTCCTCTGCTGGTTTCATGGCCAGACCCTTTTAGCTTCGGCTCCCCTCAGGATGAATGAGAACAGGGTGGTGGTGACAGAATGGGGGGGGGGGGCTGAGAGAAAAGACTGTGTGTGGGGGGAGGAGGGGGGGTACAGAACGAGAGATGGAGAATGTGTGTTTAGGTGACAGGCAGTCAGAGAGTGGGTGTAATGATGGGTGAAGGGGCCGTGTGCTTGTGTGTGTGTGTGTGTGTGTGTGTGTGTGTGTGTGTGTGTGTGTGTGTGTATGTGAGTGTATGTATGTGTGTTTGTGTGTGTGTGTGTGAGTGTGTGTGTGGCGTGTGTGTGTGTGATATAATGGTGACAACCAGCGGGGGGCAGATTTATGACATCATGTGGGACACACTCCCTTCTGCAGCTGCTACCACTCGTTCGGCTTTGATACCTTCCGATTGACATGCAGATCTGCCAAGAGCTGGCGCTGCTCTGGCCCTGATATGGGCAGATTCTGGGTCTGATTCGGGTCACATCCGAGCTCAAGCTCCAGCTGTTATCATGGCAGTGAGTATACGTTCCATTTTCTCCATTCTCCAGTCGACCTACCGAGCTCGGCCAGCCAGAACCAGTACCAACTATCCCTTAGAACTGGACGATGCAAAAAAGATTTACATAAATAAAGAGTTCATGAAAAGTCAATGCTAGGGCCATTGATGATGCTCGTCATTATGTCCACGCATATTTGCGCACTGAACAAATGCGCATTATAGGCCAATATGCAGCTCACATCTACATGTTGTAGGATAATCAATATTGACCACATGTCAACACTGCTTCCACTGGTTAATCTGCTGCCTGCTGCACAGCTCTGACACACAGAACATAGTGCAACTGAGGAGAGCGATGGCCATTTTACTGTTTCTAATTCTATAGTCTCTCTGCTCCTGACTGATGACCGCCTGTGCTGTGCCACATGACTGGAGAGGGCCTCCATTACAGGGAGACTGGAACAGTCAGACAGACGTTCCAGGACAATGACTAGCACAATGACTAGGATTTGCTCACAGATCAGCTGGAATAATTGAGCGAATGTGTGCCACAATACCTCTGCCAGCCAACGTTTTTAAAGCCAGACCCTAGAGTTAAGCCTTCAGACAACACCATCCAGAGGTAGTCTAGGAAACCTTGTGCTGTAAACTGTTCAGTCTAAGCTGAATAGACTCCAAAGCATGCACACTATCAGCCTGTTATTTTTAGCCCATAAAGTCTACTCACTAATGTTACTATACCTCTATACCTGTCAGAGAACAGATATAGACTTTACACTATAGGCAGATCACATGTACCCTAGTGCTCTGCGTAGTGTACGCAGTTTTCCCTTTAACCGGAGGACACAGCAACACTGCTGAGGATACCATACAAGCACTGTAATTAGCGTTGGAATCCATGTTATGTCTGTAATTAATTTTATGGTAATAGTATGATCTGACATATCAAACAGAGAGGGTATCCTTTATTTGATTACCTCCTCTTCCATGTCTCAGGAAACAAAACATTCACCCAACACACAATCTGTGAATCCAAAGGCATACAGGTATTAGGGGAAACTGTTGTTTCTGCTTTATTAAGTGTTTTAGTGCAATATAATTTGGGATGCAACAATAAACTTCAACATTGTTGGTGCTTGGAATGTTTTCTGCTAACAACAGCATATTTATGGGATGTAAAGATACACATCACTTCACTCCACTCTAAAAAGAATGTAGCTTGGCAGAGTAATCCCAAACAAATGAGGATTACATGCACGCGTTCCATTCTGTATCAGGCCTCATGAGGATGTGAATGAAAGAGCCTGAATGTTGTTTAATAATACAGCCCTATGACAACATTAGTGCAACACTTTCTGAAAGCATTGAAGATGCAGATTTTGCATTATGCACCCATATGAAAGGTCATTTTTGCAAAAGGGCTGCAATAACAACAAAGAAACAAAGAAAAAAAGACAACCAACCACCATCTCTGTATTAGTAATAGACATTTTATAAGGTTCAATAACAAACAATCACTTTTGAGATGGACCCAGATTGGCCGGGTTAAGTCACAGGCAACACAGTTATTATGGTTTTACACTCACAACAGCTGAAAATTGTTGTGGTCCAGACATTAAGCCGATACCACGTTGTTTTAACCGTGTCTTAAAGGAGAACTTCGGTGTAAAATGAAAATTGGCATGTTAAAACATCATCCCGAGTTGGTATGTGTACTGAGGAGCAAAATTGATTTAGCCTTGTCCCAAACGATAAAAAATACTTAAACTCCAAATGCAACAGGCTAAATCAATTTTCTAAATCAATTTTGTTAAAACAACGTGGTATCGGCTAAATGTCTGGACCACAACAATTTTCAGCTGTTGTGAGTGTAAAACCATAATTTGGGACAAACGATAAAAAATAGTTAAAAAAATAGATAAAAAAACTCTGAATGCAACAGGCTAAATCAATTTTGCTCCTCAGTACACATACCAACTCGGTATGATGTTTTAACATGCCAATTTTCATTTTACACCGAAGTTCTCCTTTAACTAGGTCAAAAGCCACGTGTTGATACAGTCAAACTGACCAATCACAGGCTGGAATTTCTGTGGTGTATGTACATGGGGGCAAATAGCAAAAATGAATAATACAAAAGGAGAGGAGAGGTAATTTAGCCATTGATAACTCAAGACGTTACATCCCACAGAAATCGGTCATTATAGTATTAATTAACACACAGGTGCTCTTGGGTGTCTACAGAGCCTCTATGTGCATGAAATATAATGCCTTTCCTAGGTGGCATCTTACTGGCAAACATCACAGAAGTCAGCCACACAGCTGTGTCAAACAACTTAACTGTACAGCATGTTAGATTAGATAACTATTTACTGATAATATGTCTCTGTGCAAAAGGTCTCATACCTTCACAGAGTTGTTGTTTACGCAATCCACAGGCATAAAATTACTTCCTGATGTGTCCAGAACAAGAATGTCAACCTACTACCAGGACACAGAGTCACAGAAAAACCTTGCATGTCAAGCAATAAAACTAAAATACCTTGAATGGATTAAATGTTGTGTACTTTAAACTGTTTTAAACCAGATTACTACGTTTTGGCTCGAGATGCCCATTTCAGTGAGGTTTTGCTATCCTAAGCCCCTTCATAAATACATGCCATCACATAAAGGAATGTGCTTTCACGCACAACTCTGCTACTGTGAGTCGGTGAGCTAGTCATTGTTTAGAGTATTACATCTGCTGCCTGGCTTTGCATTGTAGCAGCTGACATGAAAACAGATGTTATGCGGAGGGAAACGTTTTATAGTCTCCAGAGATATTCCACAAACAAAAACTTGAAAATGGTCCAGTTGAACATATGAATCCAATAAGACCACAATCCCTCGCTGGCGATTTGTTATGCCACATACAGAAGCAGGGGCGCAGACTTCTGAGGTGGTGGCAAGCTCTAGTGGTGGTTAGCAAAAAAATGCTAACCTCGCTAAACATCCTCTCACACAAAGTTCACTGCGGTCTCTGTGGAAGGGCAGTCTCGAAGCGGACTCCAGAGCAGCCATGCCTATGGTCATCTCTCTCTCATCATTCCTGGGTAATAACTTACCCACGTGTGGCCTACTTCACGTGTAGCCCTCCACAAAAGCCCGTTTAGACTGTCATACCAACCCTCAAACATCACCAAGGCCTTCTCCTTCGAGTAACTAACAAGTTACGCCTGGCTAGTGGTTACAGAAGACTTTCACAGTGTCACTACCTCAAGCTTGTGGCAGTCCGCTATGAGCTGAAAACACCCTGATCCCATTGCCATTACACTAGGATATATACTACAAACATGGTGAATATTCCTGCCGTCCCATTTTCAGGCCATACTTTCCAGATTGAATTGACATGAATGAATGTGATCGCCCCCGCTGCCAAAGCCACATTAACACCCTATGCTTTTCACACTGCCCGACATGGCCTGTGAGAGACCCACACAAGCCCCTTTTTCCTGTACAGTGCTGCCATTGTGGGGGCTGGTGGCATGGAGGCCAGTCAATATTGGTAATTAAATACAGCGCCGAGCTAGCTAATCCTGTTTGCGAACGGCTGCACCAGTGTGCCTAACTGCCCTCGCAGAGCCCTAACTGGCCTCCTCTTCTTCCAGACTGGGTCGGCTTGTCTTCCGGAATCATCATTAAAACCAGCACGCTTGAGCGCCTCAGCTTGCGGGGAATGGGAATGGGGATGGGATGGGTTTAAGTTGACATATGATAAAAAAAATAAATAAAAATAAGACACCGAGCGCAATTCAGCTCTGCATCTTGAGACAGCGTTCTCATATTAGCCATGCTAAAGGAGATCAGCGCTCTGCATTAAGCCTGACAGTGGCAGTTTAAATATTTGATGTGCTTTGCAACTGCGTCATAGCCCACTTCCCTGCCTTAGCCAGCCGCTGACATTCTAATTCTTTCGCTCTTAATATATTTTTCAGAAGTTCAGGCGAGCTCACGTGTTCAGAAGGATGAGAGTGGGAGTGCTGGGTTCTCAGGAGAGACTCGAAGGAGATGGGCTCGGGTTGTGTGGTGTGTGTTTAAGTGAGCATGCGTATGTGTGTCTGTTTGTGCATACGTGTGTGCGTGTGTCAGCATGAAAGTAAGACTGAGAAACTGTGCGTGGGGGGCGGGTGAGGGTGGGATGGACAGAGGGAGAAGTAGAGAGCGAAAGTGTTTGTGTGTGCGTGCACGTGTAGTCGTGTGTGTGTGTGTGTGTGTGTGTGTGTGCGTGCGTGTGTCTGTGTGTGTGTCTGTGTGTGTTCGTGTGTATGTGAGAGACGGTGCAAGATTATTGTAAGGGGAGGCAATCAGAATGTTCAGCTGCCTGTTGCAACAGGTTGTCCGACCTGAGCTGACAGCCACAGAAGAAGGCCGTTTCGGCTAAAATACAACAGCCTTCAATCCACTGCTATTAACATCTCAAACCCACTTTCAACATTTGTAATAATATTCATTTTTGAGGTTAACTAAAACATATTAACATGCTCCATTGATCCAAAATGCACAGCCTTTGTCAGATTGTACAACTCCAGTCAGCATCCCTCTGACATATGCCCACTCTGCTCTGACTGGTCATGAAAGCACTTGTCCTCTTGCCATGTCATTTAAACTGACACAAATACTTGGTTAAACAAAAAACAATGGTATGCTTTACCATGGGCAAACATTTTAGTGTCGCTGCTTTATTGGAAAACTAATTTTCCACACTGTTAAGGACTGCAGTTCAAGGTGACATTGCCTCGTGTATAAAAATGGTTGATATGAGAAAAATGAAGGAAACAGCAACAAGCCATGATTCCTGTGGAATGCAGTTATTCCCTCTGGCATGTACTTTGTAATTTTGCAATACTGCACACCAACGACACTATGAAACCCAGAAAAGCAAAGGTCTCTTTTGAATATAATTTAAATACACAACAGCACAACAACATGAACATGCTAACACGCAGACTGAACAAAAGGACCTGTTCATGACCATCCCATCGTCCAACAGCAGTCTAGTTAGCACTTGTGTGCAAAAATATCGTTATCTCAATATATCGTGATACTAATTTACAGATGGATATCGCAATGTATCATGATACTAATTTTCACAATGTACTATATCAATTTCTAAAATATATTGTTTGAAGTTATATTACAGCTCTGTTCAGTTTAATAACTCTGAGTTATGTTGAATTAATTCAGTTTTGATAAGATGTAAAACTATCCAGATTGTAAATAGCAACTGATAATTCAGCTCTTTTTTTACATTTTCACTAAACTATGTAGAATATTGCAATATATTGCAATATACCCAGTATCGCAATGTATTGTGACAGAATCATATTGTGACTAATGTATTGTGATGTACTGTATCATAAGGTCCTTGCCAATACCCACCTCTAGTTTTAACAAACTGTCTGGCTTGGCATGACAGGCAAAACTGTCCTTGTGGCCCTGATCATCAGCTGTAATAACAGAGAGATGATGACCTTCCACACTGCTTACTGAGCCCCGCCTAAATTAAACTATTACTACCCTACACAAAAGGCAAGGTTACTCATTGCCATCCTACTCTGCTCCACATCAGGCTCTTTGCATTCCCCATTATAAGGCTTTTTCAGATCCAGAGGCGGGTGGTCTACGGATGGACCAATGCTGCATCAGTTTGTGTGACCGTCCTATCTAAGGCTTTTAAAACTAATTTCTACAAAAGCGGATGCATACTGCAGGAAAAAACTACACAACATCATTGCTATACAGGAAAAAAAAAACTCCTTGATATTTGAAAACTTTATTCGCACAAAGATTATCCAAAGCTCTTTACCGTCAGCCAGTGCAGTGCAGTGATTAAGCCTGCTGCAGAGGTTAAAACTGATGCAGGGTGAATTCTGTGCAAATACTCAGCAGGGTCTGAGTTGAAACCTTCCCCTTTCAACAGCATGGCTAAGTATGCTGCATGTCAGGTATAGCAGAAGGCTTCTCACACCTCACACAGACACCCAAAACAGGATCTAGGAGGGTATGCTGAACCCTGTGCAATGTTTTCTGTCTCTCAGACACAGACAGACAGACAGGCAGGCAAGCACACAGATGCTCGCTCACGCATACACACTTGACTACCATTTATTACATGTTAGCTTCAGACCCATGTAATGTACTGTGTAACAAGGTTTGTTTCTAGTTGTGTTGTAGTACTTATGTTTACAAACAAGTCACAGGAAAAACATCCTGTACCTTACTTCAATGAATAACACACTGCCCTATGTATAACTACAATTCCTTTGTCAGAGATAAACAACCTAAACACAGGCAGTCACCAATGTCTGTGCTGGTGGTACGTTGATGAAAAAAAAAAAAAAAAACACTATGTAATTAGTAGCAATTTAGAGTAGACTAGGGGTCCTTTCTTCCCATTGATTCAGGATGACCGTCTCATTGTGAGAGAAATACGCGTTCATCCTACTCGCTCTGTTCATAACGATTTTGAAAATCAGTTACTCTGAAGAGTGTGGGTTTCCTGACACCACTAAGAACATAGCTTTACTTCCTGTGTGAGGGTTTGTTGTCGAGTCTTTTTTCGTCTCCACACGAGCTCAGGTAACCACAGTACGCTATAATTTAAGGTCCACAATAGAACTGTAATAACACGTATAATATATCCTAGAAAATCATTGGATCTAGCTTTAGCTACAGCTACAATCAACAACTGAATGGCAACATTACATTAGCTTGGAGAAGTAATGGCTGTCGCAGGCATCCAGTTATTGATTCACTGGAGCGACAATTAATTCAAGCCTTCAATTCTAATAACCTGTCAAAAGAATATATAGAATGCATTAAAAATGGTAATCTATATCATGGCCGCTTCTCGACACCAGTACGCGTTTTTCAGTAGCGCTGCCTTTTATAATGTGGCCAGTCACTACTAGTCATCACGCTCTGCCTTCGAAAACCACACACGCAGGAGGCGCGCAGACGAAGCTTCATAACCGCGCACTGTCGAACACAACAGCAGAGAGAATGGCGAAATGTTGATGACAATAATAATTTACCAAAAACATGTCACGCCTCAAAGCTTGGTTCATTAGTGCCTACACATGCGTGCAATGTCAATAAAATAATAAAACAGTACGGAGCAGTGTCTTATTATGAAAATATTCAGTATCACACAAAGAGTAAACGGATATCATTTGCGTCGACAACAACGTAAAGCCACCTTGCTTAAGGGTTTCTTTTATGTCGAAACCATATGCCGTTACTACCCTGTCGACGTTATCAGCTTTATCGTTACAGTACATTATTTTTTTTCCCACAGATAAGAACAATAGTGAATGCATTTCCAATGTTATCCACATTTCTCACTATCGTTCACCAGCAGAGACAACACGATACAATGCCAGGGGCAAAATAAAAAACAATTACTATTCAATTTGACAATTTGATTAGCTTTGATAGCGACACTATTATTAAAGTCAACCTACCTTAGTAATGACAGTCGTCCTTTGCTCCATGTTCCTGCGACTTCATTGCCTCCTTATCTGTTTAACTGAAAGTAAAATAATAGCACTTGTCAACTGAGCGACAGCTTGTTAAATGAACGCTTTAGATAGTAATTGTAGAGATACACTGGGAAGACGACGGGATTAGTACACCAAACTAGTAGTCTATCCAAGCACCTGACTGCCGTCTGACGTTGCCAGAACATATGCCATCACAGCCCTGAACTTAGTTACGTTCAGCCTTCAGTCGTACCGTTCAGTTTGCTAAATTACAGACTGAAATAGAACTTACTCCTCTTCTTTTACGACAGCAATCACCGCGAAAGTAAATTTCAAAACGATGACTGCAAGGGCTGCAGAACAGAAACCAGCCTGGGAGGGCTATTTCTGTTTATCGCCGGCAAACTAGCTAGCAAGTAGGAAGTAAAGGCTTTCGATTACAATTGCTAGTTTTGAGGACCAATGTCGTAAGCGACTGCCCAACTCTAGCAGGTGTAGCTCTTGCATGGCGTTAGCAGGTTAGCTGACTCACTTACCTGCCCTGAAGGTTTCATCAATTTTAATACTTGTAATGTTTAAACTTTAATTTTAACATGTTCATTGCATCAGCGACCGTGTACTGTGGTCTCACAGTTAGGCAAAATAAAATTCGATAAGTTGGTCTTAAACATAACTAAAGTTAACTGACCCTTGTTGGTCTTCATTGGGGTTCCTTCTTTCAAAAATATTCATCCCGCTTTTACAGAAGCGAACTCCAGATGATTAGACGTGTTATCCAGAATAATTGCTGTCTCTTAACTTCCCGAGTCGAACCTGTTCGTGTCTTCTGTCTTCAACGACGCTGTCAAACGGAAATAAGAACTTCACTGAAGGGTTCAACTTAGTCGTAAAACGGGATAGACTGCTGCGCAGCTACAACTAACAGAATCATGTTACTTGTACACTTCTGGTCGTGGTTGGGTCACCAGAGCGTTTTAAGACAGTGACTAAATTATTTCATAGGATAATGCAAATTTTGGGATTCAACCACAGATCGAAAGGAAACATGTCGACCACAGGAGTTAAAAATGCAAAAGCTGTCGATAGTCATTCTTTTGCGATATCAACTAATTTATGAAAAATATAGAATTGTTACCATCTGATGACAATATTTCGAAGGAATGAAGAGCAACGCCCCTGTCCAGAGCGATTTTTGCACAAACGATTAATTGCAAAATAAAACAAATGCCGTTTTTTAATCAGTCACTAAAACATAGATGACGTTTGTTCGCCATCTAGTGTCCAAAATCTAAAATGACAGATATTTTATTCTTGAAGTCGTTTAATAAATTGGGGTACAATCCTGTCAAAGCCTTACAACAGGACGTTTATTTAACTAAATATTACGTGATTATTCTTGTTTGTCATTTTTCAGCTGTACAAAAATGGCTTCTCCGTTGTGGATAATTCACTCTGAATCAAAACTGTTAAACATAAAATTGCCATTTCAAACAGGAACATTATTATTAAATGCATTGCCTGATTTTAAAAATGATCATACTTTCATAATAACATAACCTCAGGAATTCACAAAATGTTGTCTGCTAAATGCCACAATCATTTTAACCAGCAAAATCCTGCAAACTAACCCAGTCCTTGTAATAACAACACCATTATGGTGTCACCATATGTCTAATCCCTGACATGTGTAGACTACAAAAAAAAAGAAAGACTAAGAGGATGATCTGATTAGTCTATAAACAAACAAGGGCTAAAAAATATGGAGGAACTGCTAATATACCTCATGGAGTGACCCAGTCTTTCTCAGCAAGGAGAAGCAAGGCATATACTTTCCAAACACATTTCCCCCCCCATTCATTGCTGCAGTCTGTTGTCTCCTCTCCTCTCAACCAAGAGTTGTGTCTCTATATATAGCTGCATAAGCACATATAAATAACTCCATATCAGTTATTTCCATTTTATAAGTTAATATACAGATTTACGGACAAAAGTGTGTTTGCTGTGTCTGCATGGGTTCCTGAATTTGATCCACTTTGGTGATAGGGAACAGTTGCCTCTCTCTTCTGGCACAGCATCAGCCTGCTCATAACTCTGGTCATGTACGTCCCTGTATTGCATGCCCCTCCCTCACAGCATACAGTATATAGCAGTGCACAAAGGATCGTCTGACATCCATCAAGCCAAGCTTATGATCCTGTCTTCTGGCTTCAATTATGTTTACGATCTTGCTCAGTATGCAAGCAACCCCCTGCACCCTTACCAGTAATTCTCATTCCTATTCACTGCCTGTGTTCCATACATTTTGCAGTACAAATCATAAAATGCTCTACGGCATGAATCATGCCTTTGTGCTCCACATCATTTCTATAGAGTAGGCAGGGGGCAATGCTTGAGACATTCTTAAAAATAAAAAATAAACTTTCTAAAAATAAAAAAAAAATCCACAGGTAGTCTTAATGTAAACACATAGCCTACACTTGTATTGCCTAAATGTAGGCCTAGGTTTAAAAATGGTCAATGTCTAGGCAGGACATGACATCAACGGTAGCCTCATATGCCACAGTCTCTACACATCAAGGTGCTCGTCCCTGATTAGCACTGTACAGAATACCTTTGGTCTCTTGGTACAATCTAGTATTGTGGAACAGGGTTAGGCTGCCACCCTCAGAACACCCTGACATAGGCCCTTGTTATGACTGCATTACTGGGGAAAGTGTTTTGACCTCCTTAATGTTAGGGACAGCACAATATACAACTGCTAATCTAGTTGGCTATGACACCAACATTTTGTTTGGTCAGATAGGCTAATGTAACCATGTCCAATTCACAGCCATCTTCGTGGCCGTTTCTACTTATGTGGCATACTCAGTAGAAGCTGCGTCAATTCAGACAAATTGAAATGCAGTCAAGTACTATATTTAAGTCCAGTACACAATTTACTTCGTGTAATAAGCTGTTCGGTTTTCATGACCTTGGTTTATCGCAGGCTGCGACTGCTTGCCATGAATTGTGTGCAAGTTAGGGTATGTCTCTGGACATATGTAGCGAACGGATGAAACGGCCCATAATATAACCCGGTTGTTTGAAAAATAGATATATAAGTAACATAGCAACGAAGGCACGCGTAATATTTCTTCAATCGGAAAAAATACAAGTGCATGTTTCGCTGTGGTCACAACAATTAGTATCTGCATCCCTAACAGAGGTGGGTGTGTGGTATGCCTGTGTAAAATGTCTCCACGTAAACAGAGAGGCTGCTGTGTAGCTTTTAACGTTTAATTTTAAAGTTCTGTCATTCAAAACAATACAATGAAAATACGATACACAAACCTGTATATCAACAAATAGACGGAAGCTGTCGTGTGTTTTAGGAATATTCTTCAGGCTCTGTTTTGACCTGCTAACTGTAGCCACTCTTGGGTCCTAATACATTCGAGCGCTGTTTTGTGTTGAGTAGTAAATTTCATTGTGAAGTGGTGTTTATGTTTGCTAAAACCTCAAATGGCATCAACTCTGTTGTCGCCGGTAGTTGATTATTACAATGATGAAGAAGAGCTCGACAGTGTGGATGATGATGATGACAGAAGTTTCAGGGGTAGAGACTCAGAAGAAGGTAAATACTAACGTCAACTAATTTTCTGACTAGCAACTAACCTAGCCAGCCAGCTGTAGACATATCCAAAACCCGATCACTGATTAACTAAGTTAGTTGGATATAATCCATGTGAAACTGCAAGCGTCAGTGCAGGTTCACTGAAAGGTACTACTGTCTATCTCATTATGTCATTATGTCTCGAACTAGCAAAATGATCAGAGTTGTTGGAAGGTTTGTTAACTATTGCTAAGAGACTTGCTAGCTGTAGTTCACTAGCTAGCGGGTTAGCACTTTGGATATAGTCATTTGGGTGTTGATTTATGCCACGGAAAGTGTACAAGAGTAATTGTTGTGGCTACCTGGTTTGATGTTGCACATCATTTGGGGGGTCGTAGAAGTTAGTTTGTTTAAGTGCGTCGTTACATCACCCCAGAACTGCCCTTCCGTGCTGTAGCTGGCATCACCAATTACAATCAGGAATGGGTAAATAGTCCTATGAAGATAAACAGGTAAGCATGTTACTGCTTAAGACTGTAGCGCACTGCTCTAAATATAGGTAAGCTTGCTTATAATCTTTCAATTTAAGAGACCGCTTTTTCTAAGTGTGAGAATATAGAGATCGTATGCCAGTTATGTACTAAGAATATTTTGATGCGGTCATATAGCCACTGGCTGCTGTAGTTACATAACCGATCTGATGAGTTACAAGGAAATATTTCGACGAACCATCTGTTAACATCGCAAGTTAATATAGCTGGCCAAGGTATTTCCGGAGAATTGTATTTGTTTGACAAGCGTTGCTTGATGCTGTTCTAAATAGCACCGTAAAGCAGGGGGCGCAAGTGGGAAGGATGCCAAGTCAACAGAGTTGGCCCAAAGTGCTTTGCAACACAAGCATAAAATATTAAACAAAAGCCATAAAATATGTTAAAATACTGACAAGGAAGAAATTAAAATTAGCTTAACAAATAAATAAATAAATGGACTAAACAGCATCAAATAAAAGCCTCAGACTAAGATAAAAATAAAGAGAAAAGATGGGTCCTCAAATTAGATTTAAAACAGTCTATGGTAGGGGAGAATCTGCAAGGAGTGTTTAAAGAATATATTACAAACCTGGATAACGTTGAAATTCATGTCAAGTCATGATTGAGTTTGCCTGTTTAATGGACTGTTAAAGTAATATGGGATGTTTGTTTTGTCACTGGCAGACACAGAAGATGCCAGTGAGACGGACCTAGCAAAACATGACGAAGATGACTATATTGAAATTAAAGAGCAGTAAGTATTAGCAAGCCTTACAGGATGCAACGAATTAAAAACATTTAGGCTAAACTGTGTTTTTAAAATGTTTTACCCTGAAATCTGTAATAAAAATATTTACCTTTTATACACCAACTTGCCAAATGAAATAGGAATGGAAACTTTTTCATGTAAAAATGTGAGCCTTCCAGGTCTTTCACACAGCCTTATTTGTTTGTCTCAATCTGCAGGATGTACCAAGACAAATTGGCATCCCTGAAAAGACAGTTACAACAGCTTCAGGAAGGTGGGTGGAATGTTGTCTGTACTAATTCAAGATGTCATCAGATGTTAAAATGCCTAATATGACTAATTATATTACAGGGGGAAGTCGTGTAGTAGCAAAGTTATTCGCCCTACATGTTTTGGTGCCACTCAGTAATTCGTGAATTACTGTTTGACAACAGTATGCCTTATGTACTCAAATTTTAACACAAAATGATTTAAATCTTCAAATGATGTCGAACTCCCTTATTGTGTGATCTTCTCCTAGAACTTATAATTGTAACTGTAGTATAATTGAAGTTTTACAGAAAGCAAGTTATGTTTGAATGCTATCTCATGTCCATCCCCTGCCTTTGTATATGTATATTATTAAACAATGTATACTGTTCAAACATGTTAACAGGCACGTTACAGGAGTATCAGAAGCGAATGAAGAAGCTAGATCAGCAGTACAAGGAGAGACTACGCAATGCAGGTGACACAGTCTCTGCTTTCTTGAGTTTTTATAAGCACAGATATCATACACTGTCAAACATTTTCCCATCATAAATTATGTTCAAAATGATGACCAGTAAGAATGTGAATTGCATCACTAACTGATTGTCATACCTGCTTTATAGATCTGTTTTACCAACTTGAGGTAAGTACTCTCAACAGCCTTTATGTCACATGTGTGAGAAGTCTGCAAATGGAATCTTTCGAAGTCTATAACTTAACTCTTGTACAATCATATCTGTATTTTTTTTTAGACGGAGCAGGTGGAGAGAAACTACATCAAAGAGAAAAAAGCGGCAGTGAAGGAATTTGACGATAAGAAGGTGGAGCTAAAGGAGAACCTGATTGCTGAGCTGGAGGAGAAGAAGAAGATGATTGAGAATGAGAAATTAACAATGGAGCTCACAGGGGGTAGGCATCACAGAATAATCAGATGGGAGGGGGTGGAGGGTGATGAAACAAAAGGGGGTTTGGGGATTAACATCTGTAGAATAGTGCAAAGATGTAATTTATTTTTCCTCTGATGTCAGTGGAATCTTTTTTTTTTTTTATAAAGAGAGAAAGGGGGATTAAGAGAGACTGTTAGAGCAAGCCTCCACGACTTCTGAAGAATTGCATTTGGAATTAATGGGTTGCCAATTACTGTTGGCGCTTTCATTGGAGCATTAAGTCTGATTAGTCGCTTTGTGGGAACTTTAAATTCTCAAATATCACTCTCAGATAGAGACGAGCAATGTTCTTCAGTCATTTCCCCACTCGTTTTAACTTCGCCATGTCGCCTCAGACACCCCAAAGGGATGTCAGACCTAAAACTTTTTTGTGTCTTCAGATTCTATGGAAGTGAAGCCCATTATGACTCGCAAGCTCAGGAGACGACCCAACGACCCGGTTCCCATCCCTGACAAGAGGAGGAAACCTGCTCCTGATATCCTTTTCAAACCCTCTGTGGGGATGGAGTGCTGTTATGGTGGTTGAGTGTGTGCTCTGACTGCTGTGCCAGTACTTTTGGTGCCAGTACTTACACTAAATAGTTTTTTCAACCTTACAATAAGGTTGTTTCCAAAACCGTTTGAGTGGTTCATGAACTTGCAACAGTGAATTCAGCGCTTCTGAATTCGCTTTGCGGCCCTCCATGGGCTATAACCACACCATGTGAGTTTGCAAGGTCGCTCTGATTAGAAATTCAAGTGAGACATAAGAGAGACAATTCCGCTTTCAACCTGTAGGGTGACCGAAAAGGAAAAGTGCTTTAATATTGCTTTAATGTTTTGTGAAGCTGCAGTTGGTGTACCCTGCAGTCTGAAGTGTAGTAGAATGGTTTGCAGTGAGGCTGCCCGAAAAGTGCTGGGTCCTAGAGATGGGTAAAATAAATGAGGAATGCTTGTGTGTAGAAATGCATGGATGTAGAAATGCATGGATGTGTGCATACCCAAAAGGTATGAAGAACATGTGTATGACTGTCATACTAATAAGCCTGGCTCTTTGGCGTTGTGGTAAAACTGCAGGTTTGGACAGCCATGTTTTTGGTTTGGTGCTCTCATGCACTTCTTCATCTCCCTCCAGTACACACACACACACACTGACACGCTCACACACTGACACGCTCACTCACTGACACACTCACACACGCTCACACACACACTGATACACTCACACAGAGCCGCCAGCTTGCTGCCATGGCACTTTGTAATTTCTGAGGACCCTGCCCAAAGCATTCTCAAATTAATGGCTTTGATTAATGTTATTCAAGAAAATGTTGCATTTTGTTGCCAGTTAATCTAGTCAACAATGTCACAATCAGTATTGATTGGGCTAGTGCTTGTTGAGCAGCCTGGCAACTGCTGAATGAACATAACCTGTGTTTTGTTGTCTCCCACATGTGCTCTGGTCAGTGAGCTGCTTGAGGCAAACGGGCATTTATTGTTGCACATCAGCCGGTAATTGCGTGATTGTACCATTGAGGTTGCTCCATGTTTGTGCAGTTGATAATCACAGCTTGCATTCATGTCGCCTCCTTGATTCTCCACCCATTCACTTCCTGCCTGTCAGTCCTCGTTGCAGTCACTGAACATCTAAAGTCAAATAGGTGAAATGACAGAAAAAAATCCTTGTCACATTATTTGTTTTTTTTTCTCCTCCCATGTATGAAGTTGTCTGTATATGTGTTTTGTCTTGATGTTGACAAGTTGTTATGGAGAAGTGTCTTCCTTTACGCTTAACACCGCAGTTAAATTATCTGCTGACAGAAGAGCAGATCATGGAGGATCTACGAACACTGAACAAGGTGGTGTGCGTCATTTACTGTAGTTATATGTCGGAGTCACTACATGTTTATTTTTTGTTATGCTATGTAGAAATCATTGTTACTATAATGGCAAGATGAACAAAGCAACTCTTATACCTTTGCATTGTTTTTATATAATCTGGACATTTTATGCAATTTTGTATCCTACCATTACTAGTCTTAACTGAAACTTTTTTCTTTATATAGTTGAAATCACCAAAGCGACCTGGTAAGCCATATTTTAAAATGTTCATATGTATAGTCATATGTCTGTTCTATAAGCATGCACATATTTGTACTCAGTATCATATTTTGCCTTGCATGCAAGAACGTCTTATGAGTCAGAAGCTTTTTAAAACACTTTTTTACCATCACTATATTTTCTCACATTAAATTTACAGAAGCAAGTTAAAAGTGAGCAAAACATGTTGGCTGAGTCCTATATGTGATGTGGTTTTGTGTGGTTTTGTTTTGCCTTCTCCGTCTTTCCTGCCGCTTAGCCTCCCCTTCGTCTCCCGAGCACCTCCCCACCACGCCCATGGAGGTGACGGCACAGAGATACGAAGCACGCATAGAGGAGGGCAAGCTCTACTACGACAAAAGATGGTAGGGCATCCTTTCATCAAACCTGGGATTTTAAAGTCTTATTTCGGTGTTGCTGAAAGGCACCAATGTTGGAACCAGTCAACCAATCAAATGCATTTGTTCCTTCAGTGCTTCTAAGGGTATGATGTTAATTGGCTGGAGTAGTGTGTTTTTTTGAGTGTGCACACACACACATTGGACAGCTAATGGTCAAAGTTCACTTTATTGTCAATTCTACTGTATGGACAGGAAATACAGAGGAATTAAGTGGTAATTCAGCTGCAGAACTGTAAGGAGTAATTAACTGTATGTGACCGTGTATCTCGGAGTAAAATGGAGGCATTTACCTTTTAAATTTAAAATGAACCCAGCACATCGCTATACTTCTCAGCACATTTCTATCAACTGGTAAATGTTGTTTTTTTTATTGTTACCAATTGCGAAGTGGAGCATAAACACCATTAATGAAAGTGTTTAAATTACAGCACAGTGTCTACTCCCCTTTTTAATGACTGCCAATATTATGTATGTAAGATTTTACATGTAAAGGCCAAATGTACCCATCTTTCCACCACATGTACATTATTTTTAACCAATACAACAGTGGTTGTGAGTGTCCCAGGGGACATAAGCTGCGCTGCTTTAAGGTAGAACTTCGGTGTAAAATGAAAATTGGCACGTTAAAACATCATACCGAGTTGGTATGTGTACTGAGGAGCAAAATTGATTTAGCCTGTTGCATTCGGAGTTTAACTATTTTTTATCGTTTGTCCCAGAAGGCTAACAGTTTTGGTGGTTCTCATCGCCACCATGATGAAAGTCCAAACAAGTCGATTGTACCACCTCTCCTCCTATTCTTCCTGCTAGTTCGTGTTCGTCAATCGACTGGTGCGGACTTTCATCATGGTGGCGACGAGAAACTACAGCAAAGTACTGCTTGTCAAAACTGTTTTATTAATAAATGTTGTGTACACTTTCAAAGTTCTCAGTGCTTGGTTTTTAATGTCAGGGCCTTTGTTGTACTACCGATGGAGTGTGGAGTCTCTTCGAGCTGTTTTAATGGTTTAAAAATAGCGTAGTCGTCATGCTTCGTCTGAGGGCACCTACCACTTCCATTGTTAGCCTTCTGGGACAAACGATAAAAAATAGTTAAACTCTGAATGCAACAGGCTAAATCAGTTTTGCTCCTCAGTACACATACCAACTCGGTATGATGTTTTACACCGAAGTTCTCCTTTAATGTTTGTTTTGTGGTCTGCAGTAATGTGTCCCCTTAGGCAGCAGTTCATGCTGAAGCCACTAGGTGATACCATTTCTCTTTGAAGTTTACAGCAGAGGCCCTCAGTTTCTAAATCTTATTTTCTATGCAAACAATCCATGCAGTCCAGCTGAAATGTCTTATGGACGCTGGTGCCTTCCCCCTCCCTCTAAGTACGTTTAATTAGAAGTCATGTTTTAATGGCCACCAGCGCTCTTGCAGTGACACAACATGTTCTGGTGGCGGTGGGATCTTGGCAGGTCATTTTTCGATATACCTCCTCATTGAACTACCGATGGTGTCTTGGCCTTGACCATCCCCATCACAAGGGTCACAAACACATTCAGTCGTGTTCTTATTTTCGCCTTTTGACAGTCGTGTGTGCATGTATGCGCGCCCTTGGGGCACAGAAGGCAAAGCCTGGCACTCGTCACAGTCATTCCTTTGAAGCCGAAGACAGAGACTATTTAAATTTAATTTTCAACAGAAAGAGGTTTTTTCCTTTCTTTACAGTGCAGAGAACAGGCTGTACAGCCGAGTTGAAGTGCTCTTATGCATATTAGAGATGTACCTGGTGGCTGACTCAGGCAGGGGCAATGGAAAGTAGTTGCCACAGGGAGACAGCAAGTAGATTGTGCCTCCATAACTCCATCTTTACAGCTATTTACGTTTTTGTTTTTAAAGCCTGGCCCGAGGCAGAGGAGGTCTGGTAGAGACCAGCCTCACATCTTGCTTTCAATGCCTTTCTTAGTTTATTTTCTTTCTTTCTTTCTTTCTTTCTTTCTTTCTTTCTTTCTTTCTTTCTTTCTTTCTTTCTTTCTTTCTTTCTTTCTTTCTTTCTTTCTTTCTTTCTTTCTGTCTGTCTGTCTGTCTGTCTGTCTGTCTGTCTGTCTGTCTGTCTGTCTGTCTGTCTGTCTGTCTGTCTGTCTGTCTGTCTGTCTGTCTGTCTGTTATTGCTTTTTGCTTGCTTGTTCATTCACATTGTCTCTCTGTCTCTCTGCCTCTTTCCCTCTCTCTCTGCCTCTTTCCCTCTCTCTCTCTCTCTCTCTCTTGGTTACGTGTGTACCCACTCACCTACTTTTTCTCCCAATTTCTCTTCGTGGATGCCAATGACTCATATTAGAGTGGCCTCTGCAGCAGACATGGCTGTAATAATGGTGCTGATGCAGTCCACAGTCGGCGGCCATCTTGTAAGACAGATTGCAACCAACGGGCTACACTTCAGCCACACATTACCATAACTTGAGAGGAGCTCTTGAAATGAAATCTGTCTCAAATATTCTTAGCAGTCTGACAGGAGGCTCTTAAGATTACCTGCATAAATTACACTTTAAAAATTGGCTGCAAGCCTGAACAATGTGGCTTCAAGGTGACCATCATGGTCCCTCACACACCTGCAAGCACATGGCTGATTCTTGCAGGTCATTACTGTTTAGCCTCCTGATGATGGATTCCTTTTTTTCTTCAGAGTGGCTTTGAGATGTCTGCGACATAAAAAAAAAAATTCTATTAAAAGCCGCAGCAAGGAACGTTGTTCAAAAACATGAATGTGTCTACTGAAGAGGCAAGCAAAATTCTTACAGACAACCACCGTACAGTTGCTGCTTGTGAAAAGACTTGCAAATATGCTAATCTATGCCTTTTGGTGCTATAAGAAGACTGTGTATGGAGCACAGAAGTCCATAGTGCACAGCATCGGCGATTGACTCGAATGACAAATGTGTCTGTCTGTACTTTACTTGGCTATGTACCATGCAGTGGCTGGCAGGCCGCGCCACAAAGCAACCTGTCTCGGTCTGCGTTTTTTGTGGGGCAGTTCGGCTGACCAGCTGTCTCAATATCATTTGTGTGCATTGGGTGTGCTCAAGGTAGGCTATGCTTTCCTTTTTTGCACACTCAGGTACCACAAAAGCCAGGCTATCTATCTGGAGTCAAAGGAGAACACCAAGATCAGCTGCGTCATCAGTTCCATTGGTGCGAATGAGGTAGGTGCCCAGGCCAATCAGTGTGCAACAGGAAACGGATCAGAACAGATGTTCACAGCCAGTTTTTCTTCATTAAAGTGAATTGTGTTTCTTATAAGTGACTCAATATCTGTTAATATTGAAAACACTGTGGTTGGTGTTCTTAACATGGTGGTGGTGGTGAAATGTTTTATCTGCAACCTTGTAACACCAGCTGCATAACATCTACCCAGGATCCCTTGCAAATCAGTCAATCTCTAGCAGAGGTTGTGTGTCAGAGTTTTTACATTTTCAACCCTTTTGTGTTCTTTGACTTTTCCCTCAGATCTGGGTGAGGAAAACAAGCGACAGCACGAAGATGCGAATTTATTTGGGGCAGCTACAGAGAGGGGCGTTTGTCATCCGGCGCCGCTCAGCAGCATAAAAGCCATCATTCTGAGGCCTCCCTCCTGCCCTCCCTCCCTCTCTCTCTCTCTCTCTCTCTCTCTCTCTCTCTATCAATCACACACTCCTTTGCCCTCATCTCTCTCTCCCCCTTCCACTTCATCCTCTGCTCCCCTATTCCCCTTGTTAAATGCTCTCATCCTTGGGTCCGTGAGCGGTTGCTCACCCCGTTTCATCTCTCCTTCGCGTTCCTGTCCACCTCTCCCTGTGCCTGAGGTGGTCTTCATCTGCCAAGCGACCTCTCTCTCAACCCAGCCCCATGCAGTCTCAAAAATGGGGGGGAGGGGATGGCAGCACGGCAGCAAAAACAATTTTCCTGTCACCCCAACCCCAACACACACTTTTTTTGTTTATTTGTTTTTTTCCCTCTCTGTCTCTCTTTTTTGCCTTTCTCTCAAGACGAGAGGGATGCCTTCAGAATCCATCAGTGTTTTATTTTTGTATATCTGTGTAATGTTCTTGATCAGGATGGCAAACACAATACGAAAAAGATACAACACATATTTTCCAATCATGCTATTTCTTTTTTTTTTTTTTTTTGTAAAAAGGTGTTGCAGTCTGGGGGGTGAGTGGATAATGGAGGGGTGTGTGGCAGTATGTAATATGTTGTATATATTATCCGAATGTACATGTGCCCAGCTGTCCATGGTCTTTGTTGTTTCCGGCCAAGCGATGCCGTACCTTTTGGAACGGTTATCCAAGTTCTGAGTGGCATCGCTTAATCACGGATGTGGACAGTTCAACAGTGATGTTTGTGTTGTGTTCCATTTATTAAAGAATTTGGCTTACCTCTTGTTTGTCATCCTTCAGTTTTCTTTTGGATTAGTTTCTGCGTTCTGTGCTGACATATTGTCCAGAACTTTCTTAAGTCAAAGGAAGCAGGTTATTGCAAGTATTTCAGCAAATCTGTTCTCTTTCAAGCTCATACCAAAATGTAATACTTTTCTGAAACTGTTTTTTTTTTTTTTTTGTACTAAATTGCCTTACCCAGCCTGCTGTTTACTTACCTTTAAGGCTGTGTGTTCGGAAAAAAGCTTTCTCTTTTCCCAGTGTGTATTGCTCCTGCTGTCACCCTACCTGCTGAAATGAATGAGCAGTTGGCCTGCCCTAATGATGCTACCTGTCAGGCGCTGATTGTTTTTTTTTTACGCTGCACACACCTCTTGCAATGCCTCACTCTTGTTTGTGAGTCTCGGACGGATTTGTCCAATTTTCTTTGAGCATTGGTTTCGGCTCGAGACTAATGGTGTTTCTCATGCTTTCCGAACTGGTCGGGCGTACTCTTGTCTGGCTGCAGCAGTCATTTGTAGCTGTGGTCCTAATGACTACTGAAAGCTATCCAGCATACCCCTTCAGTTTAAGAAAAAAATAAATAAAATGTGTGACTCAGAATGCTAACATTTCCATTCTAAAGTTGTTTGAAAGTGGCAACAATACACTTTGGAGAAAGATTATTTTCTTTATCTAACTTTTTTTTTTTTTTTAGAAAAAAAAAATTAATTGTGTGACTCAAAATGCTAACATTTCCATCCTAAAGTTGTGTGAAAGTGGCAACAATACACTTTGGAGAAAGATTATTTTCTTTATCTAAATTTTTGACAACGCAACAATTATTAACGCTTCCAGTAGAAGTCTGGTAATGTATTTGAGGTATCTTTATTTTCAGTAATTAGCGCAACAAGTTGATGCTCATGGTTTCCCAGAACTTAGATGAAGAATTTAAAAAAAGATTTTATGCTTTTCATCAGTTAGCATGACAAAACTGATCCCTCAGTTCTACCAAATAATTATTAGTAAGCTGTAGCTTAAAGTATTATAGTTTTACATAGTGATATAAATCTGTTTAATCTTTTTTAAGTTTCTGTGTATTTTGGTGGTACATTACGAAGGCCAGAGATGTAAAGAAAAAGCTGTCCTTAAGTTAAATAATGATAAAATGTTATCATGAAATGGAAATCTGATAGCCGATGTTACACCCTTGAGTGTTTCGTGACTTAGCCAGATGTTTCATCACCTTGCTGACTATCTCGCGCTGCCCTCCCTTACCTCCAAACCCCACTAGCTGTCATCGGTCTGTCAATGCACCCACCCAATAGAAGGCCGCCACAATGTCCTCCTTTTAGCTGCTTGTCAGGCTTGTCTTAATTGACTAGTTTTGTGTCAAGTGGACGCAGACACTGTAGCCAGCCGATCCATTCCAAGTGCTCATCTGGCCGTGGGTGTCTGTGACTGTGCTGTGGGTTGTATGTCTTTGCCCATTTGTAACGTTGACAATGAGATGGGAGCAGGGTCAACACATTAACAGAGTGAGAAAACCGTCGACAGTGTCAACTGGGAAACTAATGGGAAAGTAGTACTGCACCACTCACTTCTCATGTGCTTCTGTCTCACCCTGAGGCTAATTGGCAACAATGTAAAAAGCACATTACAAAAAAGATTAACTTTCATAAAATTTAATGGTCTCAGAAACACAGGATTTTTCTAGCTCAGCCATTCTACAAACAGTACAAACAAGCTGCGTTGCCTCCAAAGTATGTAAATTGAAAAGAAATAGCACTCAGTACAAGATGCTGCTTAGAGCAACCCCAAGGACCTGCTGTAATTAAAACCTGTAATGTGGTTACTGAAATATGATGCACTTATTTAATGACTGTGCCCAAAAAAAAAAAAAAAAAAAAAAAAAAAACTTCCAGGACACCAGCGGGTTTTCCTTTAAATTACCTAACATCACTTCGAAGTCCCATACCCCTTAATCATTTCTCCATGTTCCTGTTAGGCAGTGGCCCCTGCATTTATGACCATGCATTAGAGCTGCACGCGTCTGAGGAGTCTCAGCAGGGTGTGGTGGGTGGATGGATGGACACCCATAGGGAGAAGGTCTCGCTCCGTGTTCATGCATTGTTGTGAGGTTTATCTCTAGGTGACAGGCGAAATGGGGGCAGTTTGTTGGGAAATGGCACTGCAGAAGCGTGTCATGGCTGACCTCAGCCGAGGATCCACTCAATCGGACCATGAAGCCAGGGAGAGCTCAGAGCTGAGTGCGTAGTGCAGTCAGCTTCTCATGTGCTTGAAGCCAGAGATTTTTCTTAATACGTTGGTTAACAAATGGTGAGGTTTTTATTTTCTTGACTTTGTTGGCAAGGGAAGGAAACCAGTCACAAATCTTAACTAAGTCACTATGCAATGAGGCAAGATTTTTCCACATACAAAATGTTTCTTTGTACTCTGTCCATTTAACCCAGCGTTGAATTAGATGTGTGCATTAGTAGGCTAAAGACACACTGTATGTTGATGATAGTAGCACATGACAGACACAGTGTTTGATTTTCCTGTGAAGTATCCACTCTGAAATGGCATCGAAGATTAGGTTGTCTGAAAGGATCTATAAAAGGGCAAATATGACAGGCTTGTTAGAGGCACTGTATACCTTTCATATGCCAACATCAGCACAGATGACAGTAAACATAACACAACATAAATAAGCTTTCAGGAAGCATAGTACAGAAGCTATGATGATGACCATAAGCATTTATCTGTCTTTTGATAAATAAATAGGTTTTACTGAGAAAGCACGGTGAATTTTTGATGCCAATTTGACATTGAGTAGCTTGGGTACTGTACTGCTGTGAAACTAAGTACCATGCAAATTGACTCCATGGATAGAAATACCATTATGAATTTTGTTATGACAAAGTCAAACACATCCGTAGACAGGATTTCCTGTTATAGATTGGGGGGGGGGGGGGTCTCAGAATGGCAGACGTGTGTGGCATGAAAAAAGATCATCAGTCTGTATGAATCCAGCCCTGACTGGATGGCTGTCTGTCCTTGTCGAAAGGGCAGTCATGAGCTCCAAATGTTCCCAGGCTGGGCTATACGAACGAAGGTCAGTGAAACATATGAATAGATAACATGCAACACATCTGGCTTCGTCCACGAGGTAAGTGGAGACAACAATCAGGGTATGAATAATTCAATAAACGGAGCCAAACAGTGCCAGCGGGCGGCTTTCTCTCTCTTGCATGGCAGCAAGATGGGGGTGATAATGCCCTCATCTGTTTTCTCTTCTCTGTTTTTATAAAAAAAGGTAATTGTTCAATCTGCCACCAAAAATTTCAAGATGGAAGTGCTGACATTTAAAAATGCATTTGCTGGGGGGAAAAAAAACTTCTGCAATTATATGAGAACTTATGCAGGGTATTTCTCCAGTTTTATCACCCTCAAGCATGCATTTTTGGTCTCTGAATGTTTCCCAGTATGATTTTTTCCCCCAAAACGAGTTATAACAAAGTCTGTCTTATGGAGTGGTACATGGAGAAGAAATTGGTTGGAGAAAAAAAGATTTTATTATGACCTTTTTTAAACCTCTGTCTGTGTGCACTGATTTACTATTATTTATTGCTGTAATCAAAGAGAAAGTATTGTTTTCCTATGATTGATTGGGTTTGAGACATACTGTAAGCATGTGTATTGCTCCATTTCTGCAGATTTCGCATAAAAAAAAACATCTGAATAGATGCTCTTGATTCGGTTTTGATGCTGTGCATCAGGTGTTCTTTTTGCTTTGAACAGAATATAAACCTGAGTGCCCTTCAACATGTCCCTCAGTAGAATTACACATAGAGCGAGATGACTTTTGTCTATCCTGAACAGATCTTTTTTGATAACAGAAAATTCACCTTTATAAGCAGAGAGTGCTAGAAGGACACCCTAGCCCCCGCATTGCCCCGTGGGGCTGAATATTTCCTGGAAGATTTGTCATACCCTTCTCCATGTCATCTCATCTTTTATTTAGGTGCTGATGGAGTTCTGCTGTATTTCTCAGGCACAAGCCGTAGGGTATAATGTCATGATATTGGACAGCTAGAGTGAGGCTTGGGAGATTTTTCTTTCAGAAAGTTTTTTTTTAACTGGCAGAGTGACAGCAATAACACTATTAAATTACCCAAAGATAATGAAATTCAATATTTTTATACATATAGCCACTGATATATTTACAAATCTATTGGACATAGCCTAAATAAACCAGCACTTTTTAAAAGTATAGCCGGCTACAAAAATTATGTTTTTATTTTCCCTGCTAATGAAATTAATTTAATTAGCATTAAACACAAGACCCATTTTAGTGAGATCTGTAGGATTGTGACAAATTCAATCTCTGTCTGCTCGTCCGAGTAATTCGCCGGCTGTTATTTGCAATATGGCCAGTGAGGATTCCTCCACAGACTAGAGCTGCCTCCACAGAGAGAGCTGGAAGCGCACGGCCCAGAGAGCGATCGATACGGCACGAGCCTGGCTCCCTCATCTGTGAGGGCCGCGCGCTGCTCGCCGCTGTCTGTTTTCAGCTCTTTTGCAGCGACAGACAGACAGGGCCACTGCATCAATTTACAGCGTCCTCGCAGCCTCCCCGTGCCCTAAATCAGTTTACGACACAAACCCGTCCTTGGCCTACGAGGCTCCGACAGGTTCATCATTCAAATCCGGCGGGGGAAGTGAATAGAAAGGGATCCAGATGGATGGCCATTCTTTAAGTCGGTAGAGTAAATACAATGAGTAAACATATGCAAGTGCACAGTCAGACAGAATACCTCACAGCAGATTAACAGTGCACTAAATTTACTGTCCTCCTACTTCAAAGCCTTCCAGAGAATGCTGCTTTAAAAGCTTAAAGGTAAACTAAATGGCTGATGTCGTTACACGTCTTGCAGGTCTTGCACTGCTTGCATCTTGCCGAGCTTTTACAATTTACTGGCTCTCAAAACTATACAACTCATCACAACCACCTACCCCCACCAAAAGAAAAAAAGAAAAATACAGCTTTCTTATTCTCAACATGTACCCTGTTGTGGCTTCTTCAGGATGATTACTGTTGTTTGTATTGATTACCTTACGACATGACAACATATTGATTACCACATAACAACAGCATTGCAGCTTGAACAGTTTTGACATCATCAGAGAATAATGCGCTAATGATAATGCACCCTCCTAAAGGACTTCTGTCTGTCCCTGAAAAAGGAGGAAGGAAGGAAGGAAAGGAGAGACCACAAACACACACACTCTCTCTCTGTCTCTCTCACTTTCTCACACACACTCTCTCTCTCTCTCTGTCTCTCTCACTCTCTCTCTCTCTCTCTCTGTCTCTCTCACTCTCTCTCTCACACTCACACACACACACACACACACTCTCTCTCTCTCTCACACACACACTCTCTCTCTCTCTCTCTGTCTGTCTGTCTCTCACACACACACACACACATACACACACACAAACTCTCTCTCACACACACACTCTCTCTCTCTTACACACACTCACACACTCACACACACACACACACACACACAGACACACACACCACCCATCTATTAAGGTGATCTCGGTTAGAAGTATTGTTGAAGGCTCAGGCAAGTTGACGCAGCAGCCTGTGGTCTGTCTAGCAGCTGCGAGGCGATAACAGATTCCGTCTCCCTTCTCTGCATTCTCTATGACTCGTGACAGACTAAATGTCATCAGTTTTGTCGCATTCAACTTCATTGGACCTTTGCAACCCTGTGTCACACACACACTCTCTCACACACACACACACACACACACACACACACACACACACACACACACACACATTACTGCCTTCTGTGGACATCGTTCTTTCAGTTTAGGGAGTGATTGTTAATTATTTGCTATAGCAGGATAGAATAATTTTAGTCAGGCTCAGGGGTGTACAAGTCACTGAAGATGTAAATTGCAGTTCAATTATTCTCCATTTTAAATGAATCATGCTTGCTGTATTTAAAATATGTGTGTTTGTGTTGCTATTTTGAATGCTTACATTTAGTGACATTAGGCTTATATTAAGCAGACAGGTTTATCCACAGAAAACTGCAAGTGAGGAGAAACACTGAAGCTATAACTGTATAACTGTTTATTGGGAACTGCATTGCCACCACTGTAGTTTAAATGTTGTCAGCCCTCCGAAGCTCTTTAGTGGCCTGGCTGCACCAAGCAGCTGCCTGTTGGCTAGCCTCTGTCTATCAGCCAGTGCTAAGTGCTGAACTCACAAACTAAGAAGAAAACGCAGAGGTCCAGGCCAGGATGTAGTGATGTTTAGTTACACACTTGTCCCTCATCTTCTGCTGGTCATTTCCCAAACAACTGTGGCCCAGGATCACCGTAAAAAAAACTCCATCCACCCACACAACTTGTAATGTAATGCCATCCACCTCCATCACATACTCACAGATCATCTAACACACACACACAGACACACACACACACACACACACACACACACACACACACACACACACACACTTATATGATTGTAAGATGCCAAAACTTTGACCGAGCACATCCATTTGGCTGGATGCATTATTTTGTTCCCCACTTCCTTTACATTAAAATTGAGGGCAAAATTATCTTTAAAGGTGTACTTCCACAAGAAACCGTTTAGTACTTGCTCTTTTGAAATATGATAGGTCACCCCGAGTTGCATATGCATGCTGCATATCAAAATGTATTTCTACCCCCATTTTCTATATCAGTCAAAAGAAGACAATAGGCAGGAAAAACGACCCAATGCGAAAAGGGCCTGCAGCTTGACGTAGACGTGCAAATGCATATAAGAGAAACTGACCGAATGGGCTTTAAATGATGTTAGCCTGTGACTGACTCGCATAAGATGAGCAGGCTAGTTAAATGACTGAACTGCATTTAGCCGGGCACTTGCACTGTTTTGTCATGCAAATATTACCTTCATTGACAAACGGTCAGGAAGCGACTCTGCTTGTGCCATCTCTCCTTCCTCTTCGTATTCGGGATCAAACACATAAGGCTGTATCTCTGAAGACATTCTGTGTGCAGTTTTAGCGCTGTCAAGTTGACTTTTCCCCTTTACCTTACTCTGCTATCAAGTTGACTGTGGGGCAAAGGAAGCTGCAGGGAGCGTGTCACGCCTCTGGTGAAATCGTGTCGTTCTCCCGGCCCCACCCCCTCCACCAAACTAAAACAGCCTGAAACAGAAGCACTAGAACATTTTTTTCATCAAAACCAGCGCACAGGGCAATTATTAATACTAGAGAACACCGCAAAATTAATGAAAACACGATGGAAGTACACCTTTAATTAAAGTTGCCACAACAACCTTAAGAACAGTGTATGGGCAACCCATAATAATGTTCTGACAGGCTATTTTTGTGTCCAAAATTATTCTTCAATTATTCTTTCTGTCATTTCATCTCACATACCTTGCCATGGCAGTCCAATTCTTTCGAGCATGCATATCTTTGCGAATACACCATGACGTCTTCTGGCAGCTTCAGTGTTTGTTAGGTGTGTGTTTGTATTTTGACCATGTTATCCATGCATGCTCAAATTCATGTTGTTTCTTTTTTGTCCCCGCTACAGAGCAGGAAAAACCATCACGAGGATGAGATGGCTTCACTTGGCTGTCTGCCTTTCTCTGTTCAATTTGTCATTTTCACTAAAGCACTGTATTTGGTTCTATTAAGGCTATTAAAACTGGCCCCCTTTTCACTTCAGCTTCCACAAACTAATGTTTGCCAACAGATGATGCATGAAGATTGGCTCCCTAGCATTCAAAAACAATTTCCTGTGACAAGCAGGTTGGCTATTAGATGGAGGAAGATGTGGCCTGTGTTATTCATGTTCTTTTGAAAAGCGCTAAGCGTTATGGATGAAGGCTGTTATTAGTTGTGTCATGATGCAGACGTCTGCCGCTGCTGTCACAGCGGATGGTTTTACTCGTATCAAAAGTGTGTCCTAGCTTTCAGTGACATCCTTGTCTGTCCTGAAAAACACATCCTTATAAAACACTGATCTTAACGCTGTGTGTGTTCTTTCAGTAAAGGGTAGCTACAGCGTTGCTAGAGCGTTACTGAATAGACCACAAGATAAAGACTGTGAATGTGACAGAAGAACGTTTGATTGAAATACACATCTAATTTCACCACACATACTGGTTATACTGGTACTCGGTCTAACTGGTGTAATTGAAGGAAAGATACATTTGGTGAGAGGAGGTCGGTTACATTTGACAAAAACTTGTAAAATCATGTTTGAGATTACTGACAGTATAAAATTATCACTGTTAGTCACACACACACGTGCGCACACACACAAACACATCTCTTTCCTGACAGTTTAGTAGGGATCCCCATAATGATAAAATATGTGACGTCGCACACAGCAGAATGATGCATAACTCAAGTTGACTGCCCACTACCATCAGTCCGCAGGCACTGTTCCATGCCTCTGATTATGGAGGTTGCTTAATATTAGGATGAATCTGATCTCTTTTATTCCAATTCTGCCAAAGTAAAAATCCTTTCTGAGGTCAGTGCTCTATCATATTAACTCCTCCATTTATATGTATGTATGTCTATCTATCTGTCTGTCTGTCTATGTCATCTTTGTCTGTCTGTCTGTCTGTCTGTCTGTCTGTGTGATCTCTGACTGTTTATCTGTCTGTCTATTTTTCTGTCTGCCTGAAATGTGTCTGTCTGGCTATGTGCTTGTCAGTCTGTCTGTCTGCTGTTCTTTCCTGTTTGTGTTCCTACCTAGAATACAGATGTTATTAGCCAAGAATATTACGTAGTGTCAAATAAGCAGCTTGTTGTTGTGGGGATGGAATATTAAATATGGATGGCAATTAATGGCATATTTGCCATTGTCATTTAACTTGCAACAAACAAGCCTATCTTGGCATTGCTGAAATACTGTGTGCTGTTTTCTGTCACTCATATTGACTCACAATGACTGCCTTTGTTTATTTTACTTTTCTTACCAGGCCTTCCCTCTCAGGATGATGAAGGTAAACAGATGACAAAAAACAACTCCTGTAATTTGATTTTCCATGCAAAGAGATCAAAGAGAACTTTTCGTCTCCTCAAATTTGAGACATGCTTTTCATCTCTGGTGCTGGGTTTCTGAAAAAAAAAAAAAAACAGACAAGACAAGACAGAGCAACACTGACAACAGAACACAAACAAGTGATACTGGTGTTTTGGCTTAAGATCACTTTGGAGAGTGCCTATATTCCATATGGTACAAGAATGTTCACGACAAGAAGACAACAACTTTAATAAGGTGAATGAACTGTTTTTTGAAGTAAAAATGAAAAAAGTCAAATTGCTTATATCACGTCTGCAATGTGCAAGGAATGTGTTAATCCTGGGCCACAATAAATAAAGGAAGTCCATCCACTGGCAACCTAGCCTGGTAAACCCACCCCTTGTACTTCATTTCATTTTGTACAGAGGGTTTGGACCAGACACAGTCAGAAACGATTTCTTCCTGGAGGTGTGGACTCTGCTGAAGTTTAAAACAAGTGCCTCTGCCTTTACCCAGTCGCTAACGCCTGGTCGTCATGTATGCAATTAGCCTAACTACGCACTACAATTCAACAAGGTCAACGTTATGGCTAACGAACACACCCTCTGTTCGCTGATTGAATCGGTCTTGCTGGGGCCGACTACATGACCCTCAAGAGATTCCGGTCCAGACCCTCTGTACAAAATGAAATGAAGTATGAGGGGCGGGTTTACCAGGCTACTGGTAACCAACATACAAAAAAATTATTGTCCTCTTGGTTCCTTAATTGTTGTTCCATTGTTCCAACACATCCAGCGTTTTAGATTGCACTGGCAAGTAGTGATTCTGACTGTCCAGCAACCCCTTTTTGGGCCAGTCCTGCTGTGGAGGCAAATGTGCTTTGCCATCTGAGTTCAAGCACTAAGTGCTCTGGATGCAGAAACTGGATCAGCGGGGCACTAAGAGCTGCTTTGGCACAGGCTGAATCTGACTGAGATGCTTAAAGTCCATGTGTTTAATGGCAGGCCTGATAAAAGTGCTTATGTGCAACATGGTGTGTGTGTGTGTGCATGTGTGTGTGTGTGTGTGCGTGTGTGTATGCGTGCATGCGTGCATGTGTGTGTGTGTGTGCATATGTGTGCATGCATGTGTGTGTGTGCGTGCATATGTGTGTGCGTGCATGTGTGTGTGTGTGTGGTGGAGGGCAGCTTATGAGCTTGCTTCTGTTTTGAGAGCCCCAAGGCTGGACAGCTTTGGGGGGGGGGGGGGGGGGGGGGGTATCTTTTTTTCTCTTTTCCATCTTTTTTTGTTTTATTTTATTTATTTTTGTCACCCCCAACATCCCTCCCCGACATGCTTTCTGCAAACAGGATAAAATATGGGTATTACAAACCTGCTAGCTGCTAGATACAGACTTTTGTTTGCTGTCATCAGTTCAGTGTGACCTCCCTTTTGGCCATTTGGTGTATCTACAATCTCTAATCTTTAATCCTAATCTATACCCTCTGTTAGAGTTTGTAGGAGATTGGTGAGATCACATGGCACTGAACAAAAAGAGCTGGTCCTCTTTCTCCTATTCTGGAGACTTAAAGCAGCATCTTCAAGACTATATGCAGTCCAGACGTCTGTATTGGTTTTCACATACAGATGAAAGTCAAGTCTATGAAAAGGCTGTTAACCTAGAGCACACTTTTCTTCAAAGCGGCTGACAGCACTATAAAATACTTACGCAACTGATAAGATATTTAATAACTTAATTCCTAATTCATACTTAATTCAGCTGCCACACAATTCAGCAGAAACAAGCCCCATATCACCTCTGATGGTGTTTCTGTCCACTCACCAGTGTATGCATGTTTTTGTATTGTTATGTATTTCGTAGCTATCCTTTTTCTGAGACATTGCTTACTCTAAAAACGAGGCAGGCGTGATGTCCACTAAAAATATATGTTCCCCTGCTGCTGTCATTTGTCCTGTAGAGACTTATCTCGACCCACACACAGACATCCCAAGTCTCTCGGAAGTTCTGGGAGTCTCCCGCATATCGACAGTGGCTCCCTGATGCCCGGAAATTGAATAACATATCCCGGAATCTAGACCAAGCGAGCAAGAGCGTGCACGTGAGGGCGCGGTGGGTGCACAACATCTCCCTGAAATGAGTTTTTGGAGGTTGGGATGTCTGCACACACACAATGCTAAGATGCAAAGATTTGCTTTCACAGTCGAGACGGTGGGAACAAAACTCATATTGATAATGTGCTTCTTTTGTTCTGGCCTTCTCACTCCATCTCATCTTGCGTGTAACTCCTGCGACGGCCTGGCTAAAATTTGAGCCAGACCTGGTTTGACACCTAGCCAGGCTAGCACCGACTAGTGTCTCCACTCAGTTTCAGTTACCTCCAGCAACAGCGTCAGGGAGCATGAACCTAAAAGTTTCGGTACGCTCCATCTCTGAATATGGACGGGCCATGAAAACAGATGGAGGGCTGAAAACGATGATATTGAACTCAAGCTTTCAAATTGAAGATTTAAAGCCAGAACATGAATGCTTGAGGAATTTTGTCGAGGGGATATACGTTATTGGTCTACGTCCAATGGTTTTGGTAAAAACGTAATGTAACAAGCAGTAGCGATAGTTTGAATCAACTGTGGTCCAAAAGAGTGCCAATGCAGAAGTCTCAGACGCTTTGCACGAAGTGAAACGATGTAAAAGTGGCTAGTTTGCTGAACATCTGCTATAGGCTCCACTGCTTTTACAGAAATATGCCCTTCGCATTCACCATTGCTCACAGCCTTTCAGGAAGTGGCTGCACTCTTGCCGTTTCCCAAAAAAAGTACTAAAATAGCTCTGGTACCCTTTAGAAACACAGTTGCTTTCTCTTAATGTGGGTGCTGAGGGCAAACATGATGGAATGTAGCGTATATATGTGCTGTTTGCTTCTCAAATACACACACACACACACACCGTGTACACACAAATTCACACACAGACACAGACACACACACACACTGAATACAACTTCACCTTTTTTATCGCTGTTTGGTAGAGGTTTGCTACATGATGTGGTGTTGACCTTTCCCTTGCCCTCAGGGTCAGGCACAGAGACACATTTTAAAAGCATTTTCTCTACACTCCCCAAACATAACATAAGAGGCAGGGCCAGGGAAGACTTTTTACTAATAACCCCCCAACACAAAGCCAGCCTTTGGCAAAAGGTTAATACACGCATATAGACATTAAATCAAAGCTTAATCTGGCGTTGACTTATTTGATCAACTTATCACATACATTGCTATTTATTTTTTCATTTCTTTGTTTTTATTTTTTTTTACTGCAGGGGCCATTTAGGTACAACAAGAGAATTGCAAAAAGGCACGCACCTAGCCACTAGTTTTTAGACACAGATTGGCTCAAATAGTTGAACTATTCTTATTTAACATCTTGTTATTATGTAACGGATTGATGGGGGCTCTATGCAACCAACTGCTTTTGCTTATACCCAGCACATTCTGGGTAATGTCATTGAAGTTGTTTAAAGCATACCAAAGTCTTGGTGAAGTTATCGAAGGATGTTTGAAATACACCATCAATTTACCTTTAATTTACACAATACCCTACAAGCATTAAGACACATGCAGCCTGAAAAATAGCCATTTTCAAAACAAGCCATGGAAGCAGCACACAATGTGCCATGTAACTGGTGTTTGCTGCAGTCTGTGAAATTGTCAGAAAGTGGTCACCTTAATATTGCAAGTGTAAAACATGTGCACCTTGAAGAACAAAAAAACAAACAAACAAACCAACAATGTCATGTCAGTGCTGGTGACATGTTATCTAGAGCAGCAAACATAATATCAGCTGAAATTACGGGAAGGAAGGGAAATCGCCCAGTCACAGCTTGAGACCTTAATGAAACAACAACCAAACAAAGGCTGATCGCTGAGGACGTGCTGTGGAGAATAATCAAGCCGAGCGCCATGAATTCTCCACAGTTTTCGGAATGAAAAGGCATAATAGTAGCACTTTTATGGAAATATAAAATGAAGACGTGTGTCTTTCTGCTGCAGAGAATGCTTTATCCCAGTGTGGTGCTTGTTGTGATTTGTTTGTCCTGTTTGACGTTCTGGAGGCTATTTCTCACGAGTGTCTTCCTGGATGCCAAATGGCTGCCTATATGTCGTGGAGTCCTAAAGTAAACCTTTGCCGCATTCAAATGATTTTGTACTGTTTTAGTTTTGTGAACACAGCATGAACATTTATGTAGCCATTTACAGTTTTTCTCAATTGCTTAAACACATTTTCTGAAAACATGCCTCATACTCTCAGAACTCTACACACAAGTCAAAAAAACACACACACAATGGGCAAAACCCCTCACTTCTCTTGCAAAATGAAACTTTGCATTCAAAACAGCATTATTTCTTCTCAAAATGCTATTTTGTTGTCAAATGACAAACACAAACCATCATATGAATAGACATTTATAACAACCAGTTGAACACTGATGTGCTAAATGTAAAACACTATGATAAATGGAAAACACTTCTTCTCCATTCATGATAATGATTTGATTTTTTGTTCAGTGTTACACTTGCTACAGACAGTACATGCATAAGTGTGCTATATTTTAGAATATTGTTTTTATACTCAGAACGCACATAAACATTGTTACAAATATATTTTATTTTTCCCACAAAAACAGTGTACACACTTTGCATCCCAATCAACACAAAGCTGCACCTACAGTGGTCTACATGCAACACAACAGAAGAATTTACTGTAGCCTATACAGTTACAAAAACATTTACGCTGCATCCTTTCTTCTGTTTTTGTGTGGCCACAGCACCTCATCCACATCACATGCAATGTTTTTCCTGGCCTAGCAGCGAATCCATCCATGAAAAGCATCAATTGCTATATTTCCACATGCGTCTTCCATAGCTTAGAGAAAGGGTATACGCATTTGTGGATTTTGGTCATACACTTTCATCTCCAGTCAAAAAAATCCTCAATTTTGTTGAGGATTGTAGAATATGGACAGAGATACGTAAACAACTAAACAACTACTGTAAAATAATTTCGTTGACCAAATGGTCAACCAAAATGACTCTGATCTCATCAGAGATTACTGTCCTTTTTCGTCCTCATCGGTGTCCTCCCCGTCCTCCTCCTCTTACTCTCACTCCTCTAGCTGTGGCTCTGCCTCTTCCAAAGCTCTGATAGCTAATTGTAAAGCTGTGTGACAGGTGTTTGCCGATGTGATGAGTCAGTGTACATAATGGGGCAATTGACTTTAGAATTTTGAATCACTGTGTGTTCCTTGTGAAAACAAGAGATTTCTGTCATGAAAATTGTGCCAAATGCAGAGAATTGTCTATAGTGTTTTGAAAAAAGTGTGTTTTAGAACTGCAATTTGAGTGTAAAGCAGGAATTGTGTTTATAGTTTAGCAGAATTGGTTCATGGGGTTGGTGCATGAGTTACATGTTGTGGTCATTGTGTCTGAAGTACAAGGAATTGTGTTTAAACAATTGAGAAAAACTGTAATTACCTTTGTGAAACACAGCTAAATGTGTTTTCCAAATATCTGTAATGTGACAAGGCCGATGTTATTCCTTGCATATCCAGTAGGGAAACTTATTGTGTAGATACCCTAATACCCTAAAAGTAGATGAGTAAACCTTGTGTATAGAGCGGTGTCTTCATACCTCATATAGTAACGTAATAAACATTATGTAGTTACATAGACATAGAGACTGTAATAAAATACTTTGGCATTAAGCCATCAAAAACAACAGCTACATCTTGTGTAAATGTTTTACTGAATCCATATTTCATTTGGTGCCATTCTTGGGCCTGTCACACACTTGTATTTCAAATACAAATGGCAGAAAGCAT
>CM050217.1:24777500-24935000 GCA_027475355.1 Coilia nasus
ATTTTTAAAACCCACATATTTTAATGACTGACTGACAAATATGATTTCATTTAATAATATCAGGCTTCTGTTATTTTTTTCATTCTCATAATGCTACATAGGCTTGTACATCTGGCCCTTTTTAAATGAATGTACCAAGTTGTTAAAATCGAGCTTAAGAAGATTAGAACTAGAAAGAAGTAGTCTCTTTAACCAGGCTGTTCAAGGGTGTTTAGTACATTCTCCTTGTCTGGGCAAGAAACAGCTGATGCAGTACTGCAGCCCTGCCTGTCTCTGTCTGTCTGTGATGGTAGTGAGTGATGCTCTGCTGATTCCTATCTCATCACATCCGTCCATGTCAATCTGCGATTGGCACTAGCACATTGTCTGAGGAGACTGAATATGCTGATGGTGCCAATGTGGAAAAAAAGAGGAAGACGATGAGGAAGACGAGGAGCAGGAAAGTCACGGCGCATGAAGGAGAAGTGGTCTGTCTGGGTCTGCTGGACCAGAGAACGCCCTTATGGTACGGCAGAAAAATATTTCACTCCCTTTTCCTCTTCCCCTCTTGTCTTTTCTCCTGTTTCCCCCACTCATTCTGTCTGCCTCCCTTTCTCTGTCCCTTTCTCTGCTATCTCCTCCCTCTGTTGTGATGCATTCTACTATGCTCAGTTCACACTGGTTGGTGGGACTGGGAGCTGGGGATGGCGTTACAACCCTGCTAACACATGTGACAACCAATCTGGATGCCTTTCATTTGACACACAGCTTGCTGCTCTGTTTGTACAGTTAGCATTGTTGTTAGCACCATCAATAGAATCTTGGCCATTACTAGCATTTCAAATCGATAAGCAGCACATTATATTGTATTTTACGCATTAACACTGCAGCAGTATGTCTACAGGCAACAGTAAGAGAGTACTATGTGCACAAGTTAATAAATGCAGGAAAGTACTTTTACAGCGGTTAATACTACAGCTTTAGCTACTGGGAGCAGCCATCTTGGCCAGCATATTTGCGATTCTAAAAGTCAAAACTACTTGACAGGAAGAAATTAAAATGTGAGAAAGCATTTATTTAATTCTATTTGTCATCTTATGCTTAGTAACTGAAAAAAAAAAAACAATTGGAAATACAAACCCCAAGTCCACAAAAAGCCATAGTGGAGAGACACACACACTTTTTGTATGTCTGAAGTATACCTATAGTACACCTCTTCTGCTGTTCCATACTTACCTCAGTGTACCCCCCCATATGGGTGGACACACACACACACACACACACACACACACACACACACACACACACACACACACACACACACACACACACACACACACACACACACACACAGATGGACAGGGTCATTGCAATACCTGGTCAGTTCCTCCAGGGACCAGGTAAAAATGCTGTGTTACATAAACCTTCACGCTAACTTAGACAAAATTAAATATAGACAATTCACTAAATATACAGACAGTACAATAAATAGACAGATAGTCAGACAACAGACAATAAAGTAGGTAGTGCAAAACAGAAAAAAGTGTCACAATGCAGTTGTAACCAGATAATATTTTGTGAAAGTGTGCTCTGACAGTTGTCTGAAATATTTTCTATTGAAAGTGGTTACTAACATGGTTTTTGTCAGTTGTGCTGTGGTGTCTCCAAATGTTACAGATACAATATGTAAACAAACAAGCAAATAAATGAACTACATAGTTGTTTACTGCTGAAACTGGCTGACTCCTCCACATCCTGAGCCACTGTCGCACCACATGAGCAGCAGGGTAAAGCTGAGTTTACACGTCTCCAGATTCCCCAGTGGTGGCAGGTGTCTTGTTCTTTCCTCCGCTATTTTTGCTTCCCAAGTGTTAAAGGTGTGAAATAAAACACCAATCTTGTGTGTTTGATGTCAGACACCAATGTTAGGTGTACAACGTCTGCAGGTGCGATAACAAAATGGGATGTGTTGATGGCACAGTGGTGTTTCCAGATATATACTTCGTCACGTGTTTTGGCACGTATCAGAAAAATTTTGTGGAAAATGACAAGAAGAGATTAAGCCACTAGCTGTCTTTGGTTCCACTACATTAGGGCCCTGATCTGCTGAAGTTACATCATAATTCAGTAGATCCAACCCCTAATCTGGTACAGTAAGTAACGGTCAGATAGTCAGGATCTGTGAGTGATGAGGACCAGATTAAGATCAGATATACTTGAGTACCAGCAGTTTTAAGGGTTTATTCAGATAGAGACTCTTTGGTATGACCTGTTCTCTTCAATTGCCAATTTCCAGTGGGTGGTGAAAAAGAGCTGGCATGCAAACAGGTGAAATTTCAACAGAGCCACACACAGAGGCCCAGAGGTGACAATGCTGAACAGCTGTTTGCAAGTCCATCTGAATGTGGATTAGTTCTGTTTCAAAGTAATTGTCAGCGGGCACCTATGTAGCTGACAATCAGCAAGGAATATGTTCCTACAAAACACATGAAACTTTAAAATCCTATGTGTCTGGATAACTTTATATATAATGTTTACACTGAAGCAAAGTCATAGAATGCCAAAAAAAATGTCAAGTTTTTTTTGAGAAATGACTGCTATTGTTTTGTCAGGTAACATAACCAATACTGGACAGTCTGACAATACTTTTTAGAAAATACATTTCCCCAGGATGATACAAGAACCTTCCAAACTGCACCAGGGTCCTATTCTTCCTGTGGGGATGTATTTTTTTTTAGGAATGACCAGCACACTATACATTACTCCTGAATTGTTTTTCCCGTTCTCAGGAAATGATATGGTTTGTTCCAGATCTAGTCATCCATTTGAAAGTAAATGATAGCAACTACCACTTGAACCATTGGAAGGCATATCTTGGCTGTTTCCATGGCACCGTAGACATTTTACTTTTGTGGTAGCAATAATTTTTCTCAATTGGCCATTACAGCCACAATTGGATGTCGGAAAGTGTATATGTGTAAAAGTGTACAAACACCAACCCTGCTATTGCAATGTAGAATCTTTTCTCTCTGTTTTCCAATCTGCAGGTCGCTATTACCCCTCTGATGCGTTTGCAGAGAACCCCCTAATTCACTGTGGTGCCAACGCTGACATTTATTCACGTTACAAACCACTACCCAAAACGACAGCGCTGACAGGAATCGCTCTGGTGATGAACTGAGCCTGATTCGGCCCACAGCCTGCTCTAAGCCCGCTGCCATCTATGGGGTCATTGAAGCTATTAAAATGGATACTCTTGTCTGCTAATGGTCACATCTGCATTGATCTCTTCTTATCCCATTACCCTCCTCATTGCCACCACATTCTGGAAATGGGTATTATTTTGTAGACTTTATTCAAAGGAGACAGATGTGTGTACTCTTATGATATTTTGAATTACATATGCTGTCTGAAGGCGTCCTGAATTAAACCCGAATGTCGACAACAGTGATTGATTACTATCCAAGGCCAAACATGAATGAATATGAAACAGCATGAGGATGGAGACACAAATAGGGTGCCCTACCCAGCTACAAGCTGTACAGTGTACAAGGTCAAGGAAGGGTTTAGCCTTTACCCTCCATCATACATCACTGAAGCACCTGAGATCTTAAGATCAGTAGTGTTCTGCTTTTAGCACATAATATGCAACCACTTGGGTTGGTCACTAGGGTAGCACTAAAGCACTTGTCACTTTCGTACCCATCAGTGGAGATGTACTTCAATGTTCTGTGCATAAAAGGGGTGGTCAGAGAGCAACATGCAAAAAAGGATAGTAGTGAACAAGGTCTTTCTTCCCGGTATTACTTTATGGAAGCAAGGACAACACTTTAGGTTGCTTTTTAAAAAGCTTTTAACCGCCAACGACGAACATTTCAGACTATGCTCCCTGCTTTGGTATATAATGGCAAAACGCTTTTCAAAAGGCAACTGAGAGTGCTGTCCTTGCATCACTACACGTGGGAGTCAGCACCCAGTTAAGTTAAAATAAGTTACACGATGTAAGCACATTTTTTCACAAAATAGAGTTCTATGTATTACTACAATAGCCACCTTAGGGCTATTATTTAACACGCGCATGCCAAAGGAAATATCAGACCAGGCCTAACTTGTTGACGACACACACAAAATATCAGCAACGTCAACCTCACTGGATTCTTTTAATAGAATTGCTAATTATCTTGGGCTGACAGACATATTTTCGAAAGACTAGTTCAACTTTCCTCTTGCCTAAGTACCTGTAAGGATATTTGTTTGGAGTAATGGCTTGGTATCTTGCCATGTGGACAGACCAATCAATTAATCAATCAATTAATCAATCAATCAATTAATCAATCAATCAGTCAGTCAGTCAATCACAGTGACTCATTACATGCTTGCTTAATTACATTGTAATAAAGGGTGTGTATGTGGAGCCAGTGCCGGTCTGTAGCTCCCATAAGTCTTCATTTTCTCAGGAAAGCAACCTTGTGTGACCTCATTTCCCCACTGCCTTTGCTGTTTGCCACTGGACTTCTTTCAGCTCATGGTCCAGAATGTGTAGTAATAAAATTGAAATGTCTTTGAAACTCTGAAAGAGGCAGTTATTAGTGGCTAAGCCATTTCACTAAAAAGACAGGAGGATTTACGGGAGTAATCGCCTTTACTGTATTATCTTAATCCCTTGTAGTTAAGAGATTCGTCTCATGTTAGTCATGATAAAACTGTCTGTCAGGCACTGCCAAATTCTTTTTTTATTGGGCAATAAATGGAACTTTGTAAAAACATCTTTAAAAGGAATTTGTCTTTTGTTTCAACCTTTCTAGTGATACTAGAATTTTAACAACCTTTACATCAAAACATCTCTTTTGGATGACTGAAGTAATTAAATTTTAGTATGTAGAAACTTACTGCAAAGACATATATATTGTACAGTTCCTCCCATCACATTTTCTGGTGGCTGCACTGAATACTTTATCTTAGAGCAGGAAATTGAGTTTCTTAATATTTTATCCTCAGCAACCCAAGACATATTGTGAAAACAGAACAACATATAATTTGGGAAACTATGTTGTTATATTGCAAATGGCATTTCATCACTATGATTAGTATTATGCGTGACTGTCTACTTCAGCACTGATTTCATCTAAAAAAACAAACTAAAAAAAACAGTGACAACCTGTCATATTGGCAGCAGCTGCAACAAACAGCAACAGCACGAGTACGACCTATCAGCATTTCTGCAGGGAAGAAGAACACGCAGCAGTGTATTTGCATTTAGAGTGAAAATGAACCGACATTACCACACACAATTAGACAGATCTGAGAGGAAGGAACTATCCGTCTCACAGGGCAACCAGCTCACCTCTCAGAGAACCAAGACAGAGGAGCCTTTTTTTCCCACACACAGGGTTAAATTTTAAACTTTAAAGGTTAAAATCACATGAAACCGCAGTTTTTAAGAATTTAGAAAGTCTTGAGAAGCTGAAATTCAGATTTTGTACTCTTACACAAAGACACTTGCTGACAGGTGAATGCTGATGCTGTTTAAAGGAGAACTTCAGTGTAAAATGAAAATTGGCATGTTAAAACATCATACCGAGTTGGTATGTGTACGGAGGAGCAAAATTGATTTAGCCTGTTGCATTCAAAGTTTAACTATTTTTTATCGTTTGTCCCAGAAGGCTAACAATGGAAGTGGTAGGTGCCCTTAGACAAAGCATGACGGCTACGCTATTTTTAAACCATTAAAACAGCTCGAAGAAACTCCACACTCCATCGGTAGTACAACAAAGGCCCTGACATTAAAAACGAGGCACTGAGAACTTTGTAAGTGTACACAACATTTATTAATAAAACAGTTTTGACAAGCAGTACCTTGCTGTAGTTTCTCGTCGCCGCCATGATGAAAGTCTGCACAGGTCGATTGACGAACGCGAACCAGCAGGAAGAATAGGAGGAGAGGTAGTACAATCAACTTGTTTGGACTTTCATCATGGCGGCAACGAGAAACAACTGCAAACGACTGCATGTAAGAACAGCTTTTTAAATAAACGTTGTGTACATTTACAATATTCTCAGTGGTTCATTTTGAATGCCAGAGCCTTTGTTGTACTACCAATGGAATGTGGAGTTTCTTCGAGCTGTTTTAATGGCTTAAAAATAGTGTAGTCGTCATGCTTCGTCTAAGGGCACCTACCACTTCCATTGTTAGCCTTCTGGGTCAAACTATAAAAAATAGTTAAACTCTGAATGCAACAGGCTAAATCAATTTTGCTCCTCAGTACACATACCAACTCCGTATGATGTTTTAACATGCCAATTTTCATTTTACACCGAAGTTCTCCTTTAAGTATGCTATGCAAAACTATTTTAGTGGCTTTGTTTGTGAGGGACACTAAATTAGCTTGCCTTATCTTCTCTATGGGAGCTGAACAAATACAGGTATTGGCACAAAACATTTTGCAGTCCTTGTGTAGGGGCACTATAACCTATAACACACACACACACACACACACACACACACACACACACACACACACACACACACACACACACACACACACACACACACACACACACACACACACACACACACACACAAAATTAACTAGATAAGCACATTTTCCATGGTTTTCTCTGCATTTCAGTTTTTGTCTCTGCATTTGTCAGTGTTCTTGTTTTCTAAAATCAAAGACATTGATTCACACTGTCAGTATTACTGTACAGATCTTGAAGGTGCACTTTGACTCCTGGCTGTGAAGATGTCCCTGGGTATATCTGGGCCTCTTCAGGTCACAAGTGCTCTTCATCCAGAGATGTTGACCCTCTGCAGGGAGCACCTCTGATCTTCCGCTCCTCTCAGAAGCTGAGCTTCCTGGATAAAATAACACAGGGAAGGGTGTAGAGAAACACTGAACATCTGAAGCTACTGCTTTTGGACAGAGATGTTAAGACATGAACTGATAGATTGCACTGGTACCTGCTATGACATTCTTACTAAAACACACAAGTCTTTGTCAGCTGAATATGGTGAGATCCAAATAGCATAGAATAGGATGAATATGAAGCCTCTCAACAAACAATACACATCTATACCAATGACCTTAACACATCATTTCTACAATTCCTGCATTTATTTACCATAAATGCATTTGCTACTGCATTTGTTTCTCTCCATGTGTATACAGAAAGAAACACGTCTTAACCAGAATATTTGGTAACAATTTGACAACAATCTGCAAATACACAGTTGTGGTATTTCAGTGAAACAACGAAATGAAATGACACCATCATTTTATATTTGAAGTTATAGTGCTTTGTGTAAATGAGTCATCATGTACTGTATATTTTCTGGGCATGTCAGATATGTCTTGGTGAATTTCAGGGTAGACTAAACCCTGGCTGCTACACCCTAAGGGTGTGCTTTATTCTTTGCTTTCTGAGTGGAATGCACAAGGGATGCCTGTTCTTCTCTCCAGGTGGTAATGCTGCCCTTCAAGATCTTTACGTATGATTTTAAAACACTCTGTTAAAGCGTTACCCCTGGAGAAATGCAACTTAACCACTAGGAGTCAAGACTTCCAGAACTGACATTGCTCTGAAAAAGTGCACTGAACTGTTGATTCTTAATAATCATGTAACTATAACCAGCTGTGACCTATTAATGACTGCAAATCTTCATAAATCTTTTTTGTGACCTCCGAGCGGTACTGATAATCAAACACCTTTATCAAAAATGGATTCGCTTTATGAGCATACATAAAAGGTAATTCCTTGATAGGACTGACAAAGCTAAATCCAAACTGGGCTGAGAGGTGCTAATATGCTACCTTTTCACTTCCCCATGAGAGAGTCATTTAGAGCAGGAGTGTAAATGAGGACAGTATAGGGGAAAATCCATCAGTGTCCTTTTTAATCATGGCAGACCGTTCATCACGGAGCAGACAGGAAAATGAGAGGGCAACCACTCCGTCTGCAATACTCTCATAGGGACACTTTTAAATATACCGACAATACATGTTGCTTTTTTAGGGCAAATGTGGGAGAGAGTTGGGTGAGACTTTCTGTATAAATGTATGTATTCTCTTTTAATGTATAAAAACGATGTTAAATGTCTGTTTTTGAGTATGAACAGAGGAAAAAACACACCTTGACAGCTCTGCATTCTGACCTTGAGTTGCAGTGTTTTTCCGTCTTCTTTTCAGTCAGTTTTTCTCTGAATGTGTGTTGCTAAGTCAGGTAATATATATTGTAGTTGTCCAATGTCTTAAATTGAATGCAAAACCAGGATTACGGTTTGGCTACATGTTACGTAATTGATTTGCAATAAGAAATGTAAATTCTTATGCAATCAGTCAGCTTATGAATTTATGATTGTTAGCAATAACTTTGAAGTTATCTATATACAAATTAACCTCCAGGTAATGCTTTCAAACGCACCTACAAATGACCCTTTGACGATGTAAGAGACTATGCAAAAGGAGAGACATTAGAAGACCAAGAAATCTATATTAATAAAACTAAATAAAAATAAAAATAAAATATACTAGCTTGTCCATCAGGGAACAGTTGTTTGTCTTGTGCATGTTTGACCTGTAACATGTCCACCAAACTCGTGCTTGTTTCTCTCTCCTCTTTCTCTCTCCCTCTCTCTCTCTCTCTCTGTCTCTCTCTCTCTCTCTCTGTCTCTCTCTCTCTCTCTCTCTGTCTGTCTGTTGTTTCCATTATTCTCTGTCTCTATGTTAAGTCTGATTGCCTGAGTGATGGGGAGTTGCGTTTTAATAGCCTCTGTCATCAGTGGTCATCATCGTGACAACTGCAGCTCTGAGTAACACATCCCCAGAGGGAGCCTGAAGAGCTCACTGGGGCTGGGACACGAGTGCCACTGACCTCTAAGCACAGGGACATGTCTGTGAGTTGGGCATACACTCTTCCGTTACAGACAGCCACGACTGGAATAAACAACTACAGCATATCACTAAATTAATCAAATGAATCAAAGCAAATCAGGAGATCAACTTATCATTTTATGTGACCCCATCTTGCCATCTTGGCATTGACATTTATGACTCATTTCTCTGACTGCATATTGGCTACATTTAGACTGCAGATGTTGAGATATTTCAGTAAGCCCATCATTTCTAGCAACATTCCACTGCAATTTTTTTTCTGTTACCGATGTCATATGTCACTGTTACCAATGTCATATGTCACTGTTACCAATGTCAAATGTCACTGTCACTGCAATAGGAAGATGGATGCTTTTACTTCACCTATAAGTACATAATATTTACTCAATTGACATAAGCAGAGCTAATCAGTTGAACGTAATATCTTGTGTTGATAATTCTTCATCATCGGTAAAGACTGAAGTCAATGTAATACAGCAGCAATACATCCACGCTTCCCGTCTTTAAAATGCTTTACGTACAGTAGCTATGACTGCAGACCGCCTGCGGTGCAGACTGTTTTCAGAACAGTTTTTTTGCCCTGCAGATGGTCTATATCTAATTATGCTCCTGATTTATGTGATCATTTCTGTTGTATCCGGGGAGGGATCATGGAGAATAGAAAATCAATGATTCTCATTCGCGAGCCAGAAATTAATATCAACTGCTCGGGGTTTTTTTCCCCTAAAAATGAATCGGTTGGGCCCTTGGGAGTAACAAGTTTCACAGGAGTTGATTACAGGCCGCATTTTAAGCGAATTAAAATAGAACGATTAAAGGAATTGTACAGTATACATTAACACAAACCGCCTTCACTGGCCAGGTTCTTTTTCAGACGCATACGGTATGTGATCACTCTGTATTTCCAAAAAACTGGAAAAAGGAAATCTAACCCTGACCCTATGCAGTTTTCAAAGGAAAATAATTGTACACGGTCAGAAATTATAGGATGGCTTACACACACTCACATTACATTTAAAAAAAAAAAAAAACTAAGAGGTGCGAATATAGTATTTTTCCTGCATGACCTTTTTCGCCAATTGCTGATTTTGTTGAACAGCCAATAGTAGAGAAAACTAGTGATTATATGATAGTTCAGATGCTTTAAAAGCTTTGTGAAAAAATGGACCGTCCAGCCCACCTTCACCGCAGGATGGTGGTAAAAAAAAAAAAACTATACACAACTAAGGAATCCGGTGCAAAAAGGAGGTGCAGATTTATTTACAGTGCTCAAAAGTGTAACGGTAAATAACAAAAAAAAAAAAAACTTTCAAAAATGCAAAACAAAAATCAACTCAAGGGTTGTTTTAAACAAAGCACTATTTACAATAATTCTTAAAGCCAAATTCACAATCTCGCAACTTACAGCTTCTCCAGACACCAAACACCATACTTTCTCCTAGCTCTCCACACCAAGACTGGAAACTGGGCAGCTTAAATACACTGAGCTTGATGGGAAAATTGAATGATTGGAAGATTGGTTGAAACCAACTGAACGGGTGAAATGGTGAACAAGGCAACTTCATATTACCTACTATTTCCAACTATTAAAAATACATTTACACACAATAATTCATTTGCAACTGAATAAATGCATGGTGGTGTTAATTACATTGCAAACTACATGATATAACAGGCTAATGTATGATATTTACAAAATGCATACGACAGCTTCATCCCCGCAGAAAACCAGTCCCTTTCAAGCCTCTGCATGGGGAATAAAGTTTGCCGCTTACTGGGGCTCGGGTTTCCTCACGGGAGGAAAGTTTGGGGAACAAGGAAGTGTTTGTCAGCGTTTGTGTTTGAAATGTATGGATTAACGGCGTGGAATGAGTTGTGGAGCGAAATCGGCGGGTACCTCACCAAATGCTGTGATGTTGGGAAACTCCGGTGAGTAACTGCAAAGTTTTTGTAATTGTTTAGCGGTATCAGGACTCCAAACGCGGTTGCCGGCTCTGCGTGTAGGAGACCCAATTAACGTGCGTGTGTGTGCAGGTGTCTGTGTGTGCCTATGGGGAAACGCAGTCAGTTTACATGGAGGGGATAGGAGAGGTTGGCGTGTTCGTGAAAAGGAGGGGCTGCTGCCTTTTCACAAGCTTAAAAAAATGAAGGACAGAAAAATAGTCCTGACAGTCTGACATTATAACACAAAAGAGCAAATATCTGTCCTACATAATTATTTAACAGCCCTTTTAGTTTTTAACCTTGTGTTAACTAGAGTGAAGATGTTTGTTAAGACCTGATCACTGTTGAACATTGTGGCCAAAAAATACAGGATAACTTGTACAGGGTAACTTGCATCAGAAGTCAAATAGTCCAGTGCACACCAGGAAAACAAACAAAACTACTTTTTTATTATGACAAAAAGAGCAAAACATTGCTGTGGCCTCAGGCTTAATCAACAGCCTATGAACACGTAACAACCCACAGCACTCTAAAATGGCAAACTCCAGAAATGCCACAAGAGGAGAGAAAGCTCATTGGCAGCGTAAACTAGGACATTGTTTTATACCAACACCAATGACATACTGCCACCCTTAATTGTACAGGTATTTATTTACATTTACAGGGACAGCGTGCATTAATAAATGTGTAAATGTATCAGATGTAGAGAGCCAGATGATCTTTATCCTACTGGCCCTGAGTAAACTGATACCAGAGTATTCTTTCACCTCAGGGAGGTTTTGTCTGGGCCACAAAGAATTTTGAAGTTGTTGTCAATAATACAGAAAGCCATGTAATATGAACACCCCTAATGTGACTGCTATTTTTCTCTACTGTCCAGTGGGCCTGAATAACAGTGCATTCTAGTTTATTTCAGGCCCAAAACTGCAGACTAAGGCATATTTTAGAAGAAAGTAGCTGAGCAAATGTTTACATGTTAACAAAAAAAATTGCAGAGTCGCTAACTACACAAAAAGCTGAGCACTGGTCTACGTATTGGTTCTCATTTATCAAGATTAATCTTTTAGGCTTCTCCACACGCACTGTATATCATTTATCCATTTTAAGAGACCCCAAGAGAACCCCTGAGCCTTGCTGTACACATGTAAAGAATGTGCCCAATGCCATCAATTGATTTCAATTAATGGCACGTAGACTATTCTGTAACTTAGGCAACGTTTCATTTATAGCTAAGCATATACGTGCTATCAATACATTTTTCACTTATCAAATAAATTTGCCATGTTTCAACCGAATTTAGGTGAGGCAAGAAAAGAAGTCTTTACTTATTCCTTTTTTTTTGTTTTTGTGAGTTGGAAGCCATTTGATGTCTACCAACTTCATTAATCCTGATTCGTTCCACAGTGTCCTTTCTACCCCATATTTTCCCTTTTCCTCTTACTCCCTGCCCAGTTCTGCACACAGCGAAGCCTTTGAAGAGACCAGTGCGGCACAGACGATCCATTTGAAGCCGCAACGGTCTTGTTCGCTGTAAAACATCACAAGCTCGGTTTCCACACCTTCACAGATTCAAAAGCACCCCTATGAATATGTAGATTAGATGGTGGATTAGTGTGAGGCCGCCTTGCCGTATTCAACTTGCTGCAGGACCTGCACAGCATCTTCGGTATCCTGATGTGAGACAGTCCAGTCTATGGCCTTGATGATTGGCAAGATGATCTCTCATCATCAGATGATTTTGATTAATGACATAATAGTATCACCCTTCTGTGATGACAAGTGTTGGAGTTTACGGCAAACTATCCATAAATAATTCACATTGCAGATGAACTCAAGAGAAGGGATATATTGTATAACTAGGACACATTATATGGACACATGCTCATGTCATGTGAGGTTACAGCCTCTTGGCATGTAAGCCAGCAATAATTACCATAATAACTCAGAATGATTTGCCTAGCAGTCCAGTATGAGTTTGAAAACTGGATATTTGGATGCATCTCTACAAACAGCCATATGAAATTATATGAAAGTGCATGCTTTGATTTGTAAACAAGCATGCTTCGATTTGTATCAATTTCTGGGTGAACAAATGTGAATACATTTACCATAAAGAAATTGAGCTGAGATTAAGTTTTTAAGCTGTGATTCAATTAAAACATATTAAAATAGGTATAATTCATATGTACAATAACTGCATATCAGATACATGTTAAATTATATTTTGGGCATGGTTATGGTCTATGTTTTGTGTACAGTGTGGATACTGTGAGTACAGTATAAAAACAAATAATACATTTCTACAGTGAGTGTCTTTTTCTACAGTGGATTTTGCATAGAAGTTATTGAATCATGCATCATTAGTAGCCAGCAGGAATTACACCCTCCACATTATATATACACCTGCCCTTCAGGGCTGCTTTGGCCCTTACATGGCCCTGATCCATCAGCTGAGTCAGCTAACATTTGGCCAGGTTTAATTGGGTAGTCTCGCACTCGTGTTCAAGCAATATTAAAGTTTAAAGAGCCCCAGTAAGAAGCACGGCCTCCCTCTGCGTTTTTCCATCAAAGCACAGTATTGTTTCAACACACCCTCTTTTCTCTCTCTCTTTCTCTCTCTCTCTTTCTTTCTCTTTCTCTCTCAACGGCAAGGATGACAAATGCTCTATTTTAAATTGCCCCAATTCGGCCCAACTTCTTAATATGAAACCTGTCAAGGATAATTTGTTTCCTTGTGGATTAAAACATAAAAACTGCAGGGGAGGACACCGATTCCAGTTTGCAACCATCTGCGCTCCGGCGAGCAGTGAATCTGCCACACCACCTCATGAAATATTGAACGCAGGAGGGAGAAGGGCTCAGGCAACTGCAATAGCCCTGCTGTGCACAGTGCACACATCCCTGCACGCTTTGACCCCTGTTGGCTTCTCCTGGTCACGCTGGCACGTGTCCTGTAGCGGCCTCCCTACCTGATTATATGAAACAAATGGGTGCCGAGGAGCCTCGGCTGGTGGTGTTTGTGTGAAGCTATCAGCCTTGGGACAGCCGCACACCCCCATGGCCCAGTCTTGGAAGCGGGCCTGCGGCTCACTTGTAAGCATCACCCTGCCTTGCCACCGCTGTCCAATTATGCAGATTTTGTTGTTTGACAGGCACGCTCACTGGAGGGAAGATGGATTGGGTTCCTGGGTCCAAAGACCACAAACCACTGATAAGTCACCCTTTTTGTGCAACGGTCCTGATGCACACTTTGCAACAATGTCAGAAGATTGCATATACTTAGTTTAGCATTTCATTAAGTCCAAAGAAAAATGTAAAAGCAAATGTGAAAAAAGCTGTCAAAGAAATGACCTTAAAATATCGACGTACACAATGAAATTACACAACGAATTCCTGAGATTGATAATGGTGAAAAACAATGTATACATTGTGCTCCTGGGTAACTCTTTAAGCACAGTTTTAGACCACGAACAGTGAATATAGTTTGCTCTTAATTCAAAAATATCCCACTTCAGATGGGCAAAAGAAGTTAAAGTGAGATTGGCATCGAAGCATCGTTAGCATCTAGCTCCTGTGCTCTGACAGTGTGCCAGGCATTATGCAGTCTTCACTTAAAATAACTAACTTAAACTGGTGTTATTGGAGCCAACAGATGGGCACCCATGACGTGGTGCGTTATAATCTCCCAGTGCAAGCGTGCTCTGCCAGGCTGGCAGCCAAGCCAGGCCAAGCCAAGTCCAAGGCAGGAGGGGGATCAGCTGGCCTCGGTTCTCCCTCGCTTACTGGTGGATGGCGAGGGACCTTAGAGATGGTGGAGGAGGTGGGTGGGTGGGTAGATGAGGGGGCATGGAGATCATTGCTGCCCCATTGCCCCTTGCCTCAAAGCCTCGGTCTGCAGTCTACGGGGGCAAGAGGGTGGCAGACAGCCCTCTTCCACTTGTGCTGCTGTTAGAAAACACAACATAACACAACACACACACACATACAACAACACAACACAACACACACACACACACATACATGTATATATGCTGGCAGCACTCAGGACATCTGACAGGAATAGACAGGGTTGCTCTGCAGCACCCCTATAGCCCCAGTGATCTTAAGGGAAGCAACATGCAATGAAACAAGGCTACAGAAATCAAGAGCATACATCAGCAGACATGCTGGCATTTACATCAGGGGATGCTGGTGAACGGCCTCCCTCTGCCATGCTGGTCCTCCTGCATCACTCCTCGGAGCATACATGAAGTGCAGTCCATTTGTGGAGCTTGTTTTTTTTCAAGTGCTGAAGCCAGAAATAGAGAAATGTGTGGTTCCGTTTCTCAGACACCCAACCAAATGTCTCAGAGCAAAACAAAGATTGGCAAAAGGAACAGATGAAAGCGAAATTTCTTTATGTTATTAGTAGATGAGATGTTATTTTGGATCACAAAGCAAAAAGAAGTTAATGGACCTGTAACCAGAGCGTTGCAGGTTTGAATCCACCAGGTAAGGTAATGGACCTGTGACTAGAGGGTCGCAGGCATTAAATTCTATTACTGGATTGGACATCACATGACTTTTGGCGTGCCTACAACACCGCCATTTTGAAAAGTGCTACTTTCGTCTGCAAGCATGGTAGAGCAGCACCAACCAAGGAGATTATCGCTGTAAAGGCATCCAGTGTTTTGCTTTTGGCTGCTACAACTATGCCAATGAATACTACAGACAGCAGGGCTTCTCCTTTTACAAGTAAGAAAAAATGTTCATGTTTGATGATATGTAGATATTATACCACATAGTGCTTCAGTAATGCAAAATTTAATTTGACTTTTTATTTATCACGATTTATCACAGTTTGACTATTTATTTATCACGAACAAAGTAAAATACAGGCTTATCTGCAGCCTACACCATTGACAACTGTTTGTTTACATGTGCAGTAGCACTCTTCAAAATGGCGTCGCTATGCGCACGTCGCCTAAAATGGTAGCCGATAGGATCTGTCCAATCCAGGAATAGAGATCAATGGTCACAGGTATGAATCCACAAATGCTATGGTACCCTGAGCATGTCCCTCCCCCACACACTGTTCCCTGTGCTGCAGCTCACATGTGTGATGGGTTACATGCAGAGGTTGAATTTTGAGCTGTGTGTGCTGTGTGCTCGCATTGACAAATGGGAATCACTTTCAGGAAGAGACTATTTACTTTCTGTTGGGTGAACATGTGTTTTGATGTTTGTTTTGAAAGGGTGAACATCTAATTTTGCCAAAAAAGTGTTGTTGCATAGATCATAACAAATGTCAATGCAACATCCATGTTTATCTAAAACAAAGGTGGTATTATTTTCAGTCAAATAAGGTGTTAGGTTCACTTGTATTTTTTTAGAAATCACTGTGATATTTGAGGACACACCCAATCTATTTCCATAAGTCAACTCAATTGCATGGCGGGAGACACTGTGGCAGTCTATATGGGACATGATAATGACAACGGAAATAAAAAAAGGTGTCACGTGTGTCACACAGTGGGGATCAGTGGTGTTTCTCCGAAAGTGTATTGATTCCAGCATGTGCTCCCTGAAACCTCTCGCCCCTGTCAGGCCACCTGGTGCCCTTATCTCAGCGCCTCAGCATCCCTAACACATCCAGCAGGAACCACCTCATGACTTGGGCTCTGAGCTGCGTGCAACCTGCCTTGCAAATTTGGAGCCATTAGCATCCATCACTCCGTGGGCAATGCACAATGTGACTGTGAGAAAGGTAGGGAGACAGAAAGGATGGGAAAGGAGGGCACAGGACAGAGAGAAGGAAGGGTACAATAAAGACAGAATAACAGATAAGCATGGAAGAAAGAAAGAAAGAAAGAAAGAAAGAAAGAGTAAAAAAAAGAAAAAAGAAAAAGAAAGAAAGATGAAAACAAAAGGTGAGACAGAAGAGAGCGAGAGCTAGAGAGAGAGGGAACAGTGAGAGAGAGAGAGAGAGAGGGAACAGTGAGAGAGAGAGAGAGAGAGAGAGAGAAAGAGCGCAGTCGGAGTGAGGACAGAGGATAAATTTGCCTCCCCACTTTGGCAGGTGTCACAGAGGCGCGGCGGAGAGACAACATCAGATGTCATCATTGGGTGGAGGCCGGCGAGCTTCTCTGCCAGCGCTCGCGAGGTTAAGCCACTCCAGCTGTCAACACTGATTCCCCCTCACATTCATCAGCGCATTCCACAGGGTGCTTTTCATTTAAGCCAAACAGATGTAAAGGGATCAATACGCTATCTACGCACCCACTGTGGCGTGTATTATATACCCTGGCCAGATGAAGGGGGGTGGCGCAGCCACTGTTAGTTTCTTCCTGTGCTCCACCAGGCTTGGCTATCATAAGAGTCCGGCCATGCAGCTCCTCGCCTGTCAGTCTGGAGTGCAGATGATACATAATGGCTTAACAGGAATCACTGCAAAAAATATTAGTTGTTTCAACTCAACCTGCTCAAGTCATCTTGTTACTTTGACTATGAAAATTTCAATATCAACAACAGTGTACATGAAGTTTAACAATGACTTATAATGAAATTTGACACTGCACTTTGACATATCGTATTTCAGTGAAAGCAGTCAGAAAAGGCATAATTTGTCAGGATGCTGACATTTCTTTTCATAATCAAGCCAATTAGCTTAGTTTTACCAGATATTGTACGAAATAATTCTGTATTTTTATATTCAACAAGTCTAAATTTCTTCTTGCAGCAAAGCAACCAGATGGCATCGCCTGCAAAAGTCTTTTGTGACCATTTGTGTTTCAGATGTAATTGAAAGATAGCTAGGCTACTAATAAATAATAAAAGCTGCTTCATGTACCTGTTAAAAAAAGCTAGCTGGAAGCAGTCTTAAAATGCCACTGTAAAAGCACAGTAAAGGAATGACGTGGTAAAAGCACACTTAAGGAATGTGTGTTGGTGCTTCTTAGAGCTAGAAATGATGTTGATGCCTTCATGAGTGGTGTATAGTGGCATTAAAGTCTATCATATGGCTTTCCGCCTGTAATTCCCTGCTTGAGCGTGTCAGCATCATGCACTGGCCAAAGTGCTCTTTTCCATAACTATGAATATCAATGTAAAAAGTACATCTACAATGAGACCAACAGTATCTGCCGACAGTGTCTGCTGGTTTGTGGCTTGTTCTAGGCCTATCTGCTGGCCTGGTCAAACACCTATTATGGCAATAGTAAAATGCTGTTTATTGTCATGTTGATGATCAAGAGGTTAGTTTATTAGCATTTGGTTCACTATTAACCAAGTTTGCATCAAACATGTTTATCCTCACTTGGAAACTTGATGATCTTGATGAAACTACATGATCTTCTGATCCACATACACATTTGATTGGTTTGAGAGGGGGTGGGTTACCTCTTCATGCACATAGGGCATAATATAAATACAGACTCTTCACACATGACTGTGTTCCTAAACTTATCTACATTACTGATGCAAATATGTTTAACAGAAATCTGACTATTATGACCATACTTGCTTCAGCTTTAGTCTAGAGCCAGAGTGGTTGGGTTCAGAACAGGTTTTTTTAACTAAGACTAAAAAAAAACTAGTACTGAAAACATAATTTCGTTAACTAAAATAAAAAATAAAAATGACAGTTTTTTAAAATACTAAAACTAAATAAAACTAAATTTAAAATGTAAACAACTAAAATGAAACTAACAAATGAACTGAAAAGCTAAATTAAAAAAAACTAATGAAAACTATAAACCTATAATAACTCTGGATCAGAACAAGGTTTAGAACTGCATGAAACACTTATCATGCTCAGAAAAAAGCCAACTAGGAAAAGATTGTTATTGTGTTATGGCCAAAATATCATTCTGTCTTTTGTGGCACCAACCTTTTATGCCTTTATTTTTATATGCCTATGTAATCATGTGACACAGCACACAAATATGGAGGTATGAGATGCAATTGCAGGTCTTCAGTAGAAGATTTCAATACACATTGAATACGCATGTTTCCTCATTTGTTTTCCTCTCCCAGAATCCTGAGCTTACACAGTGTCCATGCATTTGCATAACTGATGTGACACTGTCTGGTGTTTTACCCTGCTAATTTCAGTAGTGAAGGATACACGTATGAATTTCCTTTTTTTTTTCTACTGAAAGTGTGAAGCTGTGAATTGTAACTATCAACCATTCTCACTTGGTTGGACAGAACCTTCTACCCTTTTATCCGCACACACACACACACACACACACACACACACACACACACACACACACACACACACACACACACACACACACACACACTCCCAGCTGCCTGTCCTCTGAGCCAAGTCTCCTTTGTCTCCAAATTAATGACTTTTCTCTCAATGTGACACACTGGGGTGAGACGATAAGCTGGGCACCACACAGCCAGTACCTCCTGCCATTAAAACTCGATTTTCATTTCACAGATGCAGTCCATTCAAGGCCAACCATCCCACATCATACCCATTTCCTTTGCTAAAAATGCATCTTGTAATAGAATCGTGTGTTCTGTGTGTTAGGTTCACGTACACCTACTGTGAGTGAATAAATAGCATGCCAGTCATATTCTATTAGACTACTGAGGTAGTAGCTGGACGTGTTGCCATGGCACTAACATAGTGCTGCATCTGTGAAATAAGACATATTTAAATGCAGGTTCATTTTCACACCTTGCCATGCTGTTATTGACTACAATGTGCCTGACCGCGCTCTGCATGCATTGCAATCCTCTTTTTGTATAGCCTATTACGTGTCAAGTTTTTAATTGCATTTCTCTGATTTTTTTTTCTATATACTATATAATAGTTAACTTCAACTATTGAATAATAACATTCCAAACGGAACAAACCCTTAGCTGTCTCAATGTATTGATAAATGTGTGTCTGAACTATTTGCAAAAAAACACCATCTCTGCATTATATTCAGGTAACACATACATTTATCCAAACTGATAAAAAGTTATAGGTCATGTACATTTAGACTAGCCTGGTAAACCAGCCCCTCCTACTACATTTCATTTCGTATAGAGGGACTGGCTGTGCTGCATTTAGAAATGAATGCTTACTGGAGGTGTAGGCTCTGCTGTTTAAAACATTGAAATGTTTAAAACAATTGGATCTGCCTTTACCTAACCGCTAACGTCTGGTCGTGTATGCTATTAGCCTGGCTACGCACTACAATTCAAATGTAGCACACAACAAAGTCGACATCATTACTCATGAACCCTCCTTCTGTTCTCTCATTGGCCCGGTAAAGATTCTAATGGAGTCAACCATGTCAATGGAAGCAAACCCAGACTACCACTGTAGAGAGAAAATATTGGAGCGGAAGTATGCAGGCAGGCTTATAGCCAGGCTACATTCAGATGTCATTAAACCCTATGATGTAGTGTTTTGCTTTACAACTATTTAGCTACAGGAGCATTGTCATCCACTCAGTTGAAGCAGTATTTGTGTCAAGAGAACGTGTAGCGCATTGTTAGGCATGTCATACACCTCTGCTCTCCTTTCTCCCCGAGGAGCTCAGTGTAGACAGCATGGACAGGTAGCCAGAGAGAGGGAGAGGGGTCAAACGTCAATAATGACAGCTCTGACAGGCCCCTGCTGTGGTGGCCCGTCGCAACAGACAGTCCTGAGGGGGTGGTGGTTGGCATAGTGGTGGAGATTTCTGAAAGTCACCTTAAGCTGCTTGACCCACCTCTCTCCCTCCTTCTCCTTCTCCTCCTCCTTTCCCTCCTCTTTCCTCAGTCCACCCTTCCTTCTCTGCAAGTCACCTGTGATTCAGCCAGACAACACTGCAACCCTTGGGCAACAGAGGGGGAAAAAATAGTCAGTCCAGGGAGAATTCACTAGAAAGATCATCCACTCCCTCGGGGCGGGAAAGGTGCGTTCTGTGCCGGGATTGATAAGGATAGTGGGTGGCGGGCACCATATGTCACTTACAGATTAAAAAAAGGCTGGAAAAGAGTGACTCTATAGCGAGGCGTTTCTGTCTCAGCAGAATCATCGTTGCAACATGGCCGACAAGCTGACTTTTTCCAGCCACTAAACAGGATTAGACTTGGTCCAGCTCTTTGGAGGTCACTCTCTATTTTTCTCTCTCTCTCTTCTCTCATGCATGCCTTTCCACTCTTCCCATCTTAATCTCTCTCATCTGTCTCTCTCCAAAACACACGTTTACTCTTCTAATCTCTCTCTGTCATTCTTTCTTTCTCTACCTCTCTTATTTTTCTCCCTCTGTCTTCCTTTCTCTCTTTCTTTCTCTCTTACAGGCATGCCTGGATATCAACAGAGAGAGATCACAGGTTCTTGCCCTCTGTCATAGTTGCTACAAATAAAAAATCTGCTCCTTTCGCATCATTCCATCCAAAGGACTTTAAAGCAACACTAAGTAGTTTTTTTTAACCTTAAAATAACGTTTCCAAATCGTTTCAGTAGTTCATCAACTTGCAACTGGGTAAAAGGCACTTCTGAATTCTCTTTGCCACCATCCATGGGCTATAACCGCACTGAGTAAGTTTGAAGTAGCAAGCCGTCTCTTTAGTTCAAATGAGAGACAATTTCGCTTCCAACCTGTAGGACAAACGAAGATGAAAACTACTTAGTGTTGCTTTAAAACATTTTTAGGTTTTGGACTAACTTTCCCATGATTCATTATGCTGTGGACTCCTTGAGCCATTCAGCATGACTGTCCATGTATTATTGTTTTTTTTTGGTAAAATATTTTGAATAATGTTTGTTTTGTTTACTGCACAAAGATAAAAAATACAATAATAGGCCACGTTTGTGTGTGTTTCTCTGTGAGAGATGAGCCTCCAACATTGCCAAGGGGGCTTTAGCCATATGCCAGCAGGCCTGCCAACTCTCACACTATGAGCTTGAGAGTCACTTAAATGCCCGTTTAGTTTTGTCACAGACTCATGCTAAGTAGCTATTTTTATGCACAAAAAAGCCTCAGCATCACACTGACCAACACCTACACAACCTGCACAGATTGGACACCTTGTGCTCCACCACTGTCATGCAATGGTGAACTGAAGTCCCATTACAAATCTGGCATGGTTATTTGTCATTTAATTAAGACTACAAGTAGAAAGATTCACCTCATTCATAAGGATGAGACATGTATGCCTTCCTGTAATGACAACACAAAAATGGAAATTACTAATTCAGAAAGGAAACAACCACTTGATTTCTCTCTGTGTTTCTCTATCATTCATGCACACACATGCACACACGCATACACACTCACACACACGCAAACACACGCACAAACACACGCACAAACACACACACACACACACACACGCTCACACACACACGAAATGAGAGAGAGAGAGAAACCTTTGAAATAACCTCAGAACCATAGAAATCTAAACATCTCAAGTGAAGGTTCTAAAATTAATGTCTAGCAGCCTTTTCTTGGGAGCCTGAACTAACATACACACACACACACACATACACACACACACACACAGACACGCACACTCACCTCTGTCCCACACCACCACCACACGCACACACAGACACGCACACACAGACACGCACACACAGACACACACACACAAAAACACGCACACATGCGCGCACACACACACACACACATACACTTTGCTTTCTGCTGCATTAAAAGGTCCAGCACCATACAACCACAATGGCAGAAAAAACTTACCGATACCAGTATATCTAGTGCTACTGCTCTTTGTTTTCTGAGCTAAAAACAGGAAGGCACTATTTCCAGATGCTGAGGTTTTTAAAGTCAAGCATGATGAGCATAGTATTATCCTCCAACCCTGCTCCCTACCTCAGGTTTAATGGGTGTGAGCTGTGGTCTGACTGTATAGCCCATGTCTGTGTGAGATCTCCATCATTAATGACAAACAAAGTGTATTGTGGTGGAAAAAATCTCTTTCCATACTCAGTTATCTAACAAAGTAGCACTCTGGATACCTTACCAATTGAGACCAGTTGAGACGAGAAATACTTGATGATTGGAGAGCCTTTTTTCACAAGACCACTCAAAACCAACAGCTTGCCTGCCTGCTAAGCCTGCTCTGCAATGAGATGGCGAGTGGACCAACAAGGTGTTCTGCAGAAGACCCAAAGAGCTCCCTCTGAGATCCAAGCTTGATCTGAAGGGAACCTGTCCCCTCTCTGTTATTTTAGTCTATTCAGCTAGGGTCAGCCACTTCCTCAACCTGTTGTTATCATGGTAGACAGTCTGGTCCTTATTCTTAGAAATGATAATTATCACGTCTCGCTTCTTTTTCCTGTCTGTCACCATGACTTCGTTCCACCACCATGCCACCAGCACACTTGCTTTTTGAGAATGCCAGGGGTTACACCAGTTCAGCAGGCCTGACTTCAAACATTTCCATCATATTGTGCATTAGACATTTCCAGCATTGTTACCGTGTCATCAGAATATTCTTCCACAGTATTCATTTGCCTTGCATGTCGCCTGCCCTGCAAATTTAGTATGGCATGTTTTTTTTATGATTTATCTGACTGAGGTGTAAAAAAAAAATTGATAAAATCCTGACCTTTCAGAAAAAAAGCCTATTAGCAGCTGTGCTGTTTAAATATCACAGGGTCACTGTTTAATGACAAATCCATAGCAGTGTCCACAGAAATATAATAGCACGCCTCGCTGTAATCTGCATTACTTTTCATTACGCCTCCCTGCCCCTGTTCTTTCCCTTTATGGCTTTGTAAGTCACCGCTTGACCCTGTCTTGCATCTCTGTGCAGGTTACAATAGCCTGTATAAGGCCACGGTACATGTCCTCGCCTCCTTCTACAATATGCCATCGGGTTCACACTCGCCCCAACGCCTTTACAACCGATAACCGAACGTTATTCAGGACACTATTGTCCACTGAAATGGAGAGCGTTCGTTCACATTTCCTCCGGCACAGTGAGTTCAATGGTACACTGACATGGTGTTCAGTCACACATGCACAGAACAGACTGAACTGTCATCAGTTCTCTGTCATTAGTTTGCCTCTCCGGGTAAGTGACCGAATAGGCAAAGCCACCGTGGGGCTTTTGTCATGGTTAACAAAACAACACAAATGATTGGCAAGTGCAAGCCAAAAATGAAAACTGCCTGTGTCTTTTTTTTTCAGAACAATTTGTTATGAGAGAATACACAGATATTCTGATATACTTACTTTTAATCAATAGTACTACAAAATATAGTAGTAAACCTTGAGTGTTTTTAAAATAAAAAGGTCTTAAAAGGTTTTTTAATAAATATTTCAGTTTAACAACCTCAGTATACACAAACATAATATAGAACACATAAAACTGCCTGAAGAGTAACAGAATGGTACAGCTGAAGAATAGGATATGATTTTGCGATGCAACGCAGGCGTGCCCTGCTGGCACAAGTACAACACAAACACTACCTAATGGCATTATTCCCACAGGATGTTATTTATCTACACACTAATAAACACAAATATGAACACACACACGCACACACACACACACACACACACACACACACAAACACACTTGGTCACAGCATTGTACCTAACTATTCACCTTGATATTCTGCAAATAATTGATAACACAATAGTATGTATTTAAATGGACAGTAATGTTTGTAAGCACGAGTGTAGTGTTTACTCTCTGCAGAGCTGACAGAGCTTTCCCTGATTATTGCTGTCACAATAAGTGAAGTGGCATCGCAGATAAGCCAGTGCTACCCATGATGGTTTTTGCCTAGCCAATCAGCAAACAGGGGAACGTGTGCTATATTTGAATTGTAGTGCGTGGCCAGGCTAATTGCATACAGTGTATGTCACGACCAGACGTTAGCGATTAGGTAAAGACTGAGCCACTTGTTTTAAACTTCAGCAGAGTCAACACCTCCATGAGGAAATCGTTTCTCACTACAGCACTGCCAGACCCTCTGTATAAAATGAAATGAAGTACAAGGGGCTGACTGGTTTACCAGGCTAAAAGGGGCCCTATTGCATATTTACCCATGTGAAGGGAACCATATATTCCCCCTTTAAAGATCCTTGTAAAGATAAAACTTTTGTTTTCTGTAAGAGCCATGAGAGGTGCTAGAGACTTTCAGTCATTATTTATGGGGTTTCACATAGCAAACTTGAAAGCGTGTGAGGTGATGCTGTTGGTGGACACGGTGCAAATCTTGGAGGATTTTTTTGCCTTGGAAACTGAGTAGAAGTGGTAGAGAGACAAGTGCAAAAGTATGAAATATACTTCTCCTCTGGTGTACGCATGACTTTAAGGGGTAGAAGTCAAATGGTGTTGACCCTCTGGGAAATGCTCTGTACGTGTTAACTGTCAATCATCTGTACCCAGCATTCCCATTGGTAATCACTTCACTCGCATCTCGCAGTTAAAATAAGTCTCGTGGCCCGCCCACATTGTATTGCTTGTACTCTCCTCGCTTGTCCTTGCCACATACACATTGGAACACATTGAATGGAACACACTGAATGGAACACATTTATATTCTATTGACTGTTATAGCGAGTAGCAATTTATCTGAATGGGACTTTAGCCTCTGTGTGTTCCATGATCCAAGGTCATGTACGCCAGTGAGCCCATGTGCCTTTCCAAAGCTTCTGAATCATGGAGATGTACTATCTATCTCAGTTAGTTGTATGAATGTGAAAAAAGCACTGACTCTCCTTAGCATGTCATCCACTGTTATTTTAATCTTTGTCGTACAGTAAGTCTCTGGTTTTCGGTTTTCTGTCATTTTATTCTGTCATTAACTTAGCTATGACTGTTTTCAAGACACCTGGTACCTTTGAAAAGGCAGAAATGTAACCCTAAGAGACAAAATGAATTACTTTCTTTCCGCTAACAACTGTATAATTATAGTTGACAGATAAAAGGATGAGTATAGGGAAAGAGAAGACTGGGACAGCGGGCCTAAGGATTCTAATGAGTTTCAAATGACATTTGGAATGCCTCATCCACCATCTTTCCATGCACAGAGGAAAAAAATATCTCCTCATCTTAATTAATATCACCAACCGAACAACATGTCTCTGCACTGGGGGAAATTGATGGAAGATGGCCGTGTGAAAGAGCATCCTTCTCTGAAGAGGCAGCTGCTGGATAATTAGCTCCAAAAATGGTCTATTTGAATTAGCCCACACCATAAAAGCTGTGGAAGGAGGGCAAAATTATATTTTTAGCCCTTCCCGTTGTTGAATTTGAGAACAAGATATAGGCTCTCTGTAAAAGGGCGGGCAAAATATCAACTTTATCTTGGTCGGGAATGATTGCACAGCTAATCACATGGCAGTTGAGGTCACTCTGTCCAATTGCTTGGTGATTAGGTAAGGTGTATTCTTGCAAGCTTTGACACAATAATATTCATGAAAATGAAATCATTTCACCAGCGTTTGCACAGATCCAGTTCTCATTTTTCACACCATGGGCTAAAGGTCTATTAACTCAATAATAGATCCACACGCTATTAAAGTCATTTTCCATATGGAGGCATGTGACACTGAGTGCCCCGCAAGCACATCTTACCATCGTCTTTCACCCGTCACCGATATTACATTTTCTTATGCTGGAAAATGTCTCCAACCACAGGTCTTGTACTTCCTGTAGGCCTTGGCTCTGTGCGAGCACACGAATCATGAATATAAAAAGCTATCTATAGGATTGATGCCCGATGTGTCATTCACAAACAACAGGATGGCATTCACAACTCAGATAATGCCAAATAAATGCTATTTTAACAGTCAACCCTGGAGTGTAAACCAGAAGTGGACTAAAAGATTTAAGGTAAGATAGGATGACAATCACAAGAACAAGATAAACAGTGCTGGGTGAAGGCCCCCTGTCTGAGGTCTGACAATAGCAAGAGTCATCTCTGATCCTGCTGATAGGAAGAGGCTGGGACAGGGAAGCCTATCCTCTGACATCCAGGCAGGGACCACCTGGTGGCAGTGGGGAGGAGCGAGGGGTCTCGAAGTTAGCACACTGAAAGTAGCAGGGAGGAGAGTGAGGTATGGCAGTTTTAATACAAATGAATACTTCCTGTTGGTTTGTAATGGATTAGATATAGGTACATTGACTTTTTCCATTGAAACTACTCACAATCAGTCATTAGTTAGTTGTAAGACGTATGGAATGTAAAGATGATGTAATAAGCGTCTCCCACACAGAACTTTGACTTAAGCTATCATTACTACATACATGACAACTGAGCTCTGGGTTCTTGTGGAAAAGCATCTTTAGAAGAGGAGATGAACAAGGCGAAGAGTCATGGAGTTAGTACTATAATAACAAAAAAGTAAAATGGCAAACAGTGGTTAGAAAAAGCTGTAGTCACTGACTTCAATTTAACGTTAAATCTGGCATTTTCTTCCAGTCCATGGCTTTACTCGGCCAAGCGCTCTGATAGAACTCAGTGCACTTTGATTACAGGGGCAGTGATGGTATAGTGACGACGGCAGCTAATAGCAAACTCACCGCACAGACTTTACCCTCCAGTTCAAAGATAACCTCGCTTGAGGTTTCTGAGACTGGGGTGGTTATGAATGGGACCATACCGCTGAAATATTCTCAAAGAGTCATTTACTGTATGTGCTGTTGTTGTGACAATTCATTAGAAAATTCATTACCTCTGAAGGTTGTGATGTCTTAGATGGATTTAGATACGTTAAGGAAATATGGACTGGTGATGGAGGGAATAGCACTATGGTCATATCAATGGATCAGAGTTTACTCCCCACAAGTGATGAGATTTATTGATTTTCAAAGGCCACATTTCTCCCTGAGAAGAGGAGAGAAAGGTTCTTCGATTGAGCACAGATCCTATACAGTCAAGGTCATCAAAGATGGGAAGAGTTTCAATTTAGCATGCCCATATTGGTGGTTTTTACCAAACACCCTCAAGATGACTGCTGTATTTCAGCTGCTGTACATTCCCATCTGTTATGAAGACACAGAATTAATAGTGATTAAATAAAATCATGTCATTTAATGATTTTACTCAAATAGACAGCTTTTCTCTGAAGTAATTTCGAGTACAGGCACATAGCCTTAGCAGGTGCTAAAGTCATGACCTTTGCTATTGATGTTAGCAACCAGTTCTCTCAGCTGAGCCACAGGAACATATAAAGTGTATGTTTGATAAAATAAAATCTTATTACGATTTCTCTTTCTTTATTATTTCTTGGAGAAGGGATGGGTGTGTTGTTCCTCTGTTCTATTCAATCCAACATTCAGCTCTTTTGTTCAGAATCAGCCTCAGCAAATTATTATTTTCTTTCTTTCTCTCTGCAAAGGAGTGATGGGAGACAATGAAGAGAAGGATTGACTCATTAATTTGTGTCACGCTGTGCGAAGACAGACTGTGAAGCATGCCAGCACAGACGGCTTGCTTTTTGCGCTGCAAAACAAGGTGGTTAAGGAAGAGCACTTCTCTCCCCAGTTTTCTCCCCCCAATTCTCCTCTGGGCCAGCATACAGACCTGAACCCCTCTACCCACACCCCCAGTTCAGGAGGTGTTCTCCACAGTGGGAGTAGACCAGAAGGAAATTGAATTATTTCTCCCTACCACCTAGGGCTGCTCAATTAATCAAATTCTAATCGTGATAACGATTTCAGGGCCAAACGATCTCAAAACAAATAAAATCGAGGGAATCAATGTTTTTGTCCTAATTATTTTCTACTGTTTGTACTGTACATTAGATTTATACATTAGACATTTCTACTGTTTGTACATTAGACATCAAAGAAGATGTTTACGAAGAAAGGTATTAGGGAAAATCCGAAGGTACATGAATGTTTTTTCGAAATGTTTTTGAATACATTTTCAATAAATGAAGCATGTTACTGAGGAAAACAAAATAATCGTTTGAATAATCGTGATTTCAGTTTTGGCCCAAATAATCGTGATTCTAATTTTTTCCATAATCGAGCAGCCTTACTACCACCCCATTTCCTGGAACTACTTTCATTAAAGAAACACAGGTATCACTTCAGTCTCTTCTAGTATTATTATAGAGTGTGTTCAGCAGGTGTTTTGAACTGTAGATATGATCATGTAAATTCACAACAGTCTACAGGGTATCTCTATAACTAAATAGACACATGTACGCACACACACACGCATGGACACACATGTGCGTGCGCACACACACACATACACACACACATACTTGTATTAATCCTGTATATATACATATTTAATAATGTACACACATAATTAATAATGCATAACCTAATGAATATGATGATAAAATAATACTTTGTATAAACATACACGTGGGAGTCAGTGTTAAACCAGTCTGTTAATTAACTGACCAATCCTTTCCCACAACCTGCTGCAAGTTCATAATGTCAGTGTGCTTTCGACAGTGCCTAATTCATTAAGCAGGTCTCAGACCTGGGCCACATGTGTCTGTCTGTGTGTCTGTCTGTCTGTTCTGCAGCACTCTGGGTAATTATCCATGCAGGTGTACTGTGGACAGGGTCTGGCCGGCAGGGTCTCGTCTAGTCTTGTTTTGTCTCATCTCGTCTCGTTCGCCTGGAGACAGCCTCTCAGGAAGCCCAGGGGGAGGCATTATTTCTCCGGATCAGGCATGGCCGGCCAGGTGGGAGACAAGACACCCTTGTCCTGTCCTCCCCGAAAATACCCTAAATTAGCTGAGGACGAGGCAGCATCCACCCTCAGCCCAGGGATGACACAGAGACACATGCAGAGAAAGCGACAGAAAATACTGACAGAGAGAGAGAGAGAGAGAGAGAGAGAGAGAGAGAGAGAGAGAAACAGTGATAGAGACAGAGACAGAGAAAGTACAGAGATTGTGTTTGTGTGTGTACGTGCCTTAGAAGGTAGAATAGGCTGAAGCACAAATATAATAACAAAGCAGAGATTACAACTCTGTCTCTGCATGTAAATTTAATATTCATGGACATGATAATCCACAGTCCTTATGAGTAGGTGATTCCACACTGAGGTAATGGCTGGAACAAGTAATATGAGGTCTACTCATATTTATAATGTTGTAAGACATCGCATGTGGCAGCTGCAATTTATTTTTCATTATAAGCCTTCAAATAAAGTTCCAGTTACATCCATTATGAACCGTGAGGGGCTTCTGCTTTAAAGTCTGATTCCAAGTGTGTTCGTTAGCTTTAGCATGATGTATGGCATTTGAGCAGACATCACTCTTCTATACTTCTCTCTCCCTGGCAGTCCCTGGCATGAGACACTTTGTCACCGAGAAGTATCAGACTGCTAATAAGAGACGAAATTATCCCTCAAAAGAAATCGTCTAATTTTTCGCCACAGCTCATTTAACCTTCTCAGAGCAGAGAGGCGATAGAAAGGCAATTATCATGAACAACATGTAGCCATTGTGTAACATTACTTCAGGCAGCCATATCATTAATCCCATGGTAACCGGAGTGATTGCGCAGATGAGAAGCTCAACAGTCCTTTCCACCCACACATATGTCACAAAGTTTGTTACCACAGCAGGGGGTTCTGCTCCTTTTCAGAACTTTCCTAACGTTTGGAAAATATGCCCTTGGCATACACATACCATTGAGCAGACAATAAAAAGATATTTTTTCCACTGATTAATAAGATATATGTGTATATGTATGTTGATATATGTTCAAGGCTCAGATGTTGCTGTGCTAAGCTGCACACGACTGCATTCCTTTCTTCATACAGCCAGACACTGATTAGCTGAAAGTGTTCAGTAAGTGGAAGCTGATGAGATTCATGGAGGGGGTGTCACCCATTACATTGGGTCTGCCGAGTCCAAAGGCGCCTGGTGGAGAAACAGGCTCTGCGGGGAGACTTGAGGGCAAGACGGACACATGTTCTGGAATGTTCCTTGCATTAACTGGCCACATCATCAATAGTGCTTAGCCACTGAAGTGTGATGGGTCAAGACCGAGAACAGTTTAAGGGGTTCAAATGTAACCCATTTACCTCTGTTATGAAGGTGTTACCTTTGAGAATAGACCACCAGCTTAGAGGGGGATGAATATTTATTTACTGTGTGACTCATGTATTTAAGGCATAAAGCTGAGGGGATAAAGTGGTGTGTGGTTAATGCAGATTACATGGCAAACCACAAACACAGGTCTGTATACACACACACACACACACACACACACACACACACACACACACACACACACACACACACACACACACACACACACACACACACACACACACACACACACACACACAGTCTGTCTGTCTCTCAGACAGTAAATACAGATATCAAAGTGCAAAAGGCTCTGGTCTCAAAAGATGCTATGAGCCAGTCTGCAGAATTAATGTGGCTGCATCAGCCTTCGACAGGCAGAAACAAGCCAGTCACTGGGCTCCACAAAGGTGTATGTCCGAGAGCAGAGAATTAATGCACCCTTGTGTCTGTAAAGTGTTGCTCCTTATTCAGATGCTGTGTTCCATGTTCTTAAAAACAAATAATTCCCTTGGTCTCCTGCTAAACTAGCAGCTAGCTTTCGCTTTGTTTTGTCGCACAATGAGTCCAGAGTGGTTTGACGAATAGGTCCAAAATGTTTTTTGTTTAAATGACCTCAAAAGCGGCTCACAAAAGGGCAGGGGAGGAAAGTAAATCTCTTACCCAGAATGCATTTCTAGGCAATGGCAAACATTTCCACTTTCTTTGTCAGAGTGCTTGCGAGCTTTGCGAGTACACTAATAAAGTAGGCGTAATGCATTACTGTAAAGGGAGCAAACAGCTGATCGATAGATTCTGTGCTTCAGTTTATTGATTGGTTGGTTTATTGTGGCAGCTTTTTGACTAGCATTAGAAGTGTCTGAGTCTCCACACCTTCATAATCCACTACTGTCCAAAGATGCCAGGGACCAATGTGGATGTAGTGAGGTGGTCTTTAGCTAAAACCGAACTTACATTACACTTAGCAGATGCTTTTATCCAAAGCGACTTACACTGGGGGAGGGTGGGGGACAATCAAGAGATTATAGGGTTAGTACAGAGAGAATACAATAGGTGTCGGTTAGGTGGTTAGTGTGTTAGATTTGTTAGGGTGAGATTTTTTTTCTTGGAACAAAAAAACGTTTTTTCAAGAGCTTGAAAACAGTGAGGGATTTCCCTGTTCCCTTGAAAAGTTCACTCGTCCACTATTTCGTGCACTACTGTATGTAGGGAACAAAAAGTAGTTAATCACACCCTATAGAGTGCACTATGTAATAAACGAGTGAACATTTTGTACGTGGCCTTTGTCACACTCACTTATTGTAAGTTTTCCAGCGCTCCACTTTGCTGCGGTCCGCTGGGCAATAGCACTCAAGCCGAACAGCAGCAGATGGAGCACTAGAACCAGAACCAGGCCAGGTCTACAGAGCACCAATACACAGACACAGACACCCACCCACACACACACACACACACACCCACACACACACAATACACACACACACACACACACACACACAAACACAGTTATAGACCCCCCCCCACAACCACACAATTATACACACACATGCACACACACACACATACACACACAATTACACACACACATACACAATTACACACACACACACACACACACAGACACACACACACACACACACACACACACACACACACACACACACACACACACACACACAATGCACACACAATAATGTCTACAGTTACACTATCACAAATAATTGTGTTCTACTACCTTGGAACTGCTATGCTGCCTGGGTGTGTAGACTTCATTCTACCACATGATTGAGAAAATTGACATTAAATGAAATGTATACATTTAAATTTAAAATGATCATAAAATGTAATTGACTTTGATTCTGTGATGGCAGCCCACAAATAATAAGCCACTCTTCTTTGTGTTTCCTGTTTGTGCTGATTGCATGTGTGACAGGAGATACGGTAAACAACCCCCGCTGTTGTGCATGAAGAGAGGCTCTCGATGGCAGCTGATCATTCACACACTGTAATTTTAGTGGCTGTGTTACAGTAATAAACAAAGCTGTCAGCTCTCACAATCAGCTTAAAAGTCATGCAAATGAACCTTTTCCTCACTCACTCACGCTAAGCAGCTATTTCTCACATATTAAAATACGTTGTCCAACCCACGCCCTGGAATGAACACTGAACTGACCAACTGATCAACGCAACACCCACAGAATGGACACCTCGCACAACACCACCAGCGCACAATGGATATGCAACCCACGGACATTGTTTCAATTTGTGTCTGGTTACTCTCTACAGGCTTAACTGTACTTCATAGTGGCTAGAAAATAAAAGTTAGCTCTGTGGAAAATGTTTGTGCGAGAATGTGTGTGACCTCTGCTACTATAAAAAAAGGGATAAAATGCCACTCTTCAGTTCCTTTGGAGTGGTTATACACTATAAAAATGTAAGCAAAGTCTCGATAGCCCTGGAGGATACATGCTGTATATGTGCGCACACAATAGCATTAGCTGGGCGCAAGACTGTAGCTGCACTCTTTCTGGATGGGTTGCTTGATTGTCTGCCTGCGGACTTTTTTTCAAATCCATCAGGCTTAATGGACTGGCTTTCAGTGCTATTTGTTGCTAGCTCTGGCCTCTGGACACAGCCAGTGAGCATGCCCACTATGACCCTGTGTGCCTTTTATGTCAGCAACATAGCCTAGACAAGCACTGCACACTGCACCCATTGCAGTATCGCCACCTTAGCTAATGTGTCCAACAATCAGAAACTAAGTTCATCACAACTAAATCTGGCCTGTTAGCCTGTATCTAGTTAGTCTGTATGTACGTAGTCTCATCAGGGTCAGATCACTGACTTTGATTGTTGGGTTTGTCTCCTGCTCTGATTAAAGACAAGAGTATAGTTAATGTTTTTAGCCCTGCTTATTTACTGCTATGGCAAGGTCAGCTATTAACCGTGGCCTATTCATCTAAATGGATTACAGTGACTGGACCTGGGAGAGATCTGGACAGAATGCTGACACAACTCTTTCTCTGGCTCCATGCAGAGCAGTGTGTGTATGTGTGTGTGTAGGTGTGCGCGTGCGCGCCGCGTGTGTGTGTCTGCAAGAGAAAGAGTTAAACAGGGTGACTTCAGTTTACATTAACCACAAATGAACGGGTTAAAATACATTTCGTACTGAAATGTTTTCCATATGCTTCTGCTCATTTGTAGAGTAGTAGTAGAAGTCTTTATTATTACTATACAAAGTATATGAATCATGCACATGATGATCATCAAAGATAATCTTACATTTTTGAGCAATTACACATGTAGTCTACATTATATGGGTGGACTCAATTTGTCTTCAATTGTGGATCTAACCACATAGGATGAGTGTAAAACCTCCATCGGTCCTTTGACGTATTTTAGGGTCATGTTCTGTTCCTGGGCTAAGGCTTAATTGCACACATCATGCGCCTAATGGAAAGTGTGTTCACATTCAGGCCTGCACACTGGCTGTGCTGTGCCTCGGATAGAATTCGTCTAATTATCCAATCTGTTTGCGTGCCAATTACCCAGGTGCCACACACGCCGGAGGTTTTTGCGGAGGGAAAAAATTCAGTGGGACGGGAAAGTTGTGGGGGGATGATGGGCAGAATCAATTCGGCCAAAAAAAAAACAGAGTCTACAAGGTCAATTATCTTCCTGAGCGCTGCTGAGCTCTGCCTCTGCCTCTGCATCTGCATCTGCCTTGCAACGCCACGGCCAACTACTGTCTGGGCTGAGCCGAGGTCGAGCCTTGGTGTACCAGATCTCGGAAGCCTGAAAAAGCAACAAAAATCATCACCACTACCACTGCCACCACCACCACCACCACCAGGGATAATTGCCATATTGTGTGCTAATTCCACAGTATATGATTATGAAAAGAGGGAATGAGGGGCTGATCACTCACAACCCCCATAGAGAGGAAATGTGGGAGAACCCAAGAAGAGAGAGAGAGAGAGAGAGAGAGAGAGAGAGAGAGAGAGAGAGAGAGAGAGAGAGAGAGCATGCTGTCACAACAGCTATCTAAAGTGAAAATGGAACAGAATACGAATATATAAAGCTACACCGTGCGACAGGCCCACCCTTATATGGATAAATGAAGATGTAAGAAAGACATTTAAAAATGACTCTAACTATTATCCAGCCTCTGACAGAGTAAAGAACAAAAAAAAAGAAATAATAATGCTGTCTCCTTGCATGACGTTTGGCGAAGTCATTAACATTCACTGGGAGGCCTTGCCATCATTGCCGATGAGCACGATGTCATGTCCACAGGGCTTGTCTCCTCTATGATGTTGAGTGAGGTCTCCTCTCCTCTCTTCTCCTCCTCTACTCTCCTCTCCTCTCCTCTCCTCTCCTTTCATCTCATCTCCTCTCATCTCATCTCCTCTCCTCTCCTCGCCTTGCCTCTCTTCTCCTCTCCTGTCCTCTTCTCTCCTCTCCTCTCGTCTCATCTCCTCTCTATCCTCTTCTCTCGTCCCCTCTCTCTCCTCCCTCCCCTGGAGTTTTATCCATTGTGCTGCTGATGGGATGGGAGAAGATAGCTGTGCCCTCTCATCCGCAGTCCTCTCGCTCCAACAGCTCAGCCCCAGCCCCAGCTGAAGCCTCAGCCCCACACTCGCCAGAAAGTAGCCCTCCGTAATACCCACACTCACTTCGCCATCCACACACAGCACACACACTAAAAGCTAGCTCCACTTTACAGCAGGAATGTGGCAACAATGTCCATTTTATAAGAGATGACCTGTTGGTACTGTATACCCTGCCATGGAAATACATGTATGATGTAGACTCCTGTGCACCCTGCAGTGCATGTAAAATGGTGTACTTTTACTGTAACTGTCACCCTACTGTAATCCATGGTGTTACAAGGTGCGCTTGATGCTATGGTGCATTACAGGCATTACAGGAAGCTGGCTACTGACATGATGCATAACATTCAACGCACACTTGACAAAAATGACTTACAGGTAAGTCTCCCTGATGAAGGCTTGATTGCAGAAACACATCAGAGTCTTTAAAGGTTAATATGACCAAGCCATAACAATAAGGGCTTTTAACTTTTGTGAAACGAAAGTGCCTTGGAGTTTCTCTTGGTGCTTTGACTTAAAGGTACTGTAAGTAACAACACTCAAGTGCCCATGAGGGATCTACTGTAAGGGTGAGTGCTAAGTATGAAGTTCTATTACAGTAATAAATAAAGTCGAGATATTAAATACATAAGCTTTGAAATCTTTCAAGTTTCCCCAAGTTACAAGTAGTAGAGTTTAGGTGATGTTTTATTGTATTTTTTCAGTACAAGCCTGGGGGCCTAACCTCTGAGTTTGTCTGGAACACATAATAAGTCCCCCATTATATATTTTTGCAGCAAAACCCCAATTAGGAGGATGTGGTTCAAACATAATGTTTTGTCATCAAAAAATTATTACAGGTATTACAAACTTGAAGACAAAAAAAAACCCGCCTAGGTTGAATGGCGGGGTGACGATGACGCTGTTGTACTTTTTGAAATCGTCAAGGACTTTTTAAGTGGTGTATGTATGATGAAAGAAGGAAATAAGGCAGAAAAAGAAAGTTTTACTTTCTCTGAGAAAGTTCCATCAAACTTTCTTCTCTTGGGCTTCTACATTACAGAGGGGTAACTAAGGTCTGCTGTGCAATAAACTGAACAACAAAACACTCAAAGAAACATCTAGTATCAGGTATAAACCTTCCCATCCTGGTACTAAATGACAACAAAACATCCCCAAAGGGAAAACCTTACTTTCAGTCTTTAAATAAAAACTAATGGAAACATCCATCCCCTATGCTGACTAGAAGCAATAGTTTCAGTTGATGGTTATGAATTATCATGGGAAAAAGTTGCTTATTTCCCCTTGTTAAATTCAACGTGTTAATCAATCTTCGCTGCCTGTGTCAATTAGGAATAGTTGCTGAATGTTGTCTTTTAGAGGAGTTTTCAACAAGAGTGCTCAGTGAGGTCTGTCATGATGAATTTGTAAACTGCAGATGGAAGGTTTTTTTTTTTATTATTTGGAAGGTCTGAAAGAAATATTGTTTGAAGGATCATTGCACTTCTGGTAATAGCGTGATGACATATGGCTCGCAGAACAAGAGGGAGGAAAATAAAGAACGGCACAGACCTCCAGACTTGCAAAACTTTTCTTGCACTCTAATTCAAAAGTCATGCTGAAAACTATCAATGCCAAGGCCAGAAAAATAAGGAGTCCACTGTGCAAAAGAGTTACTTGGGTTATCAACGCTTTATTTATTTATTTACTAGCTATCATGTTGATTGTTAATGATGCTTCATACAGTATATAAATAAAATATAGCATATTGTTTATATGCTGTGTAGTGCGTTTTTGTAAAGTTGTGGTGAGGCGGACGATTAATTTTCACAGACAGCGGAAGTTTTCAGGGAAGCTGACTGTTTGTTCTGTGCAGTAAGTCCGCTGTCGAGCAACAATGAGGGGTCCGGACACAAAGGAAGAAGACACTGCGCTGGAAACTAGTAGCTCATTAAGCCGTCGCCGCCGCTGTGGGGTCTGTTTAATTTGTCCACTTTGATGGTGATCAGTGGTCATCCGGGGATGGGGGCATTGATTTTAGATAAGGTGTCCTCGCCCGTCCGGCAGTGAGTGAGAGCAACCCATTAGAGTGGACATCGTTTGCAGGAAAACAGCAGGGGGGCTGGTCTTGCATCAGGCCGTAGTGAGAGGACATGGCTTAGGCCATCTAAATAATGAAGTAACTACACGCTGCCCAGCCAGTGTTGTGTGGGTTTATTTTGTTCTGTCACGTTTTCACTGATTAATTCATTGCATATGTTCCTCAATACGCAATTACAAAAAGTCATTCATCTATGCAATGCTGTGCTGAAAAACGTGTAAGTTATAGACATAGCTTAAAACTAACATAATGCCTCATTTCTCATGCCAAGTATATACATGTTTTTTGTGTGCAGTCTCTTTAAGTTCACCCAGGTTTTTAAGCTCTTAATGTACATTTCCCTTATTGAATTACTGTATTTTGGGTCCAGTCTCCAGTTGTTTTAAGGCTTTTGATGTAAACAGAATCATACTAGTGACTGAACATCTTATTTTTTCATTGTAGGTTGTCATGAGGTACAGTACATATGCATTTTTGAAGCATAAGGTAAATGCAGATCTCAAATGTGAAGGAGCCTAACCTTTATTATATTTTTAGCTCACAAGAGACAGAAGGACAAGCCTGTCTCAATTGTTTTTTGTCTTTCATTTTAAAAGAGGTTTGACTATACTCCTCAGCTGAAAACAGACTATTTACAAGATTAAATATTTTATAGCAGCTGTAGTGCAGAACAATACTTTGTATTTACTTTTGTAGAGACTTTTTGATTGAAATGATGTGTTTCCTACCTGACGTGTTTTTTTCTTCGTAACAAATAACACTTTGACATGTTGACTGTTTAAATTAAGCAAAACCTGACACAATTGGACAGTTTCACAGAATTCCTGTTTGATCCTGTGACAGGAAGAAAGGACGGTTTCTATGGCGATGTGCAGGAAGGAGAAGACAGCCTGGCTGGTGACGGGTAATCTTTATGTTATCTCTATACCTTGAAGTAAGCAAGGCAGGGAAGGAAAGGCACTTGCGCTCATAGAAGACCTAATTATTATATTATGAGATTGACTACATGGGCTGTTTTTACATAAAGATTCAGCAGCAGCAGATATGTAAGCTAGGAATTACTCTGCAACCTCCTCAGTTACTTATTTGGTGAACCTGAATAAATAAGAAGATGGCAATTTCGACTGTTGCTTCATTTGTCTGTCTCACTGCGCATAGACTTAAATATTTCACATCTTGTTATTGACAGAGTGAAAAAGGGTTTCACCAAACAAAATTACATTGATGTGTTGCGTACAAACAAATGACTGCAACCTGTTTACAGCAGTAGAAATGCCAAATACATATTCAACAGAGTAGTTCATGGGTGGGTCTGCTAACTCTCCCATGTGTTAGCCCATGTGTTTCAGCTCTGAGCAGCATTATATTGGATAAGTAACACATATATACTCTGTGTGTGTCTCTGTCCTGTAAATCAAGTGTAGAATTATGACCATAACCTCTTGCTGAGCCAACCCTGAACTTTGGCACTAAACCTAACCCCAACCCAGTATCTCAACTGGCAGTATTTCCTGTTTTTCTTAAAGGGATGACAACAGGTTAATCATCCAAGAGGGCCACTGGGCCTGGGGTCTGTTCAGTTTTATTTTTCCAATATGCAACTCTAAAAAAGTAACTGACAGTTTTTCTCTCTGTCACACACACATGAGAGAGAGAGAGAGAGAGAGAGAGAAAGAGAGAGAGGATTTTTTTTTTTACTGTAGATTCATTGATAAACAATCTCATAAACCTTTCCACTGCAACCAAAAATGCAAAAGAAAATACATGCAATACAATGAAATATTATACAAAGACTTTTTTCTCAAACTGCATTCTGTTTACACTCTTTCAACAGCACTGACACTTCTGCTTACTGATATCCCATCTTCCTTAGATGAGCTGCTTCATAATCGTCTGCAGCTGCAGAGCTGTATGTTACTTGAGTGACTCATTTGAGTTATTGGTGTTTTCTTGTTACAGTTAATTGTTTTTGTGAGTGATTATTGACTTAATTAAAACTAATAATAAAAAGAAGTCTCTCTTTTTAATGTATAGTAAATAGACTTTTGGCATCCAGAATTGAGTGGCAATTCATCCACTATATTAAGCAAATATATCAAGGAAGTTATTATTTTTATTTACATGAAAGATATATTTACTTATTTGCATGTGGATCAATCTCATTATGTAGTCTGGTCCTGGGGTAGATGAGGTCAATTCAGGTGGCCCAAAGCTTCACAGGGGCCCAAAAGCAACTATGTATTATGTGGTTGGGGTGGGGACCCAACATGATTTTATTTCAGGGGTCCCACAGTTTCTAGCGGCGCCCCTGTATATCGTGTGAAAAGCCAGATTAAAAACATTTTTTTGATATGATGTTATCAATACGACTCACAGCACTCAAGCTATTTACTTCCCTTCTTTTCCCCTAGAGAGTGAGCGTTGTATGCTTTAAATAGTGAAGAGCTTTTAATGATTATTATGTGCTGAATATTACTTATTTAGAGCATGTACTGTATGCGGAACTCTCTTGTTGTTAAATTCTGGTAATTTCTCTGTGAGAGTGAGCTGGCAATTAAAAGGCACATGGGAATGAAAATTAAGCAGGATTTGTTATCGGTGAAGTGAGTAATAATGGTTGCCTCGAGGCTGTAGCGTATACTATAGACTAGTTACACAGATAATACCCTGGTATTTCCCCTTACTGATTTGACTGTTTTGTTTTTCTTGAGATTAGAAACATATGTATGGAATTGTGTTTTCGAATCATTTTTACACCCAGCTTTCAACAGCCATCTTTAATATCCCCAACCTCCAGACAGCACATCTGCCTGAGGCTGTGCATTGTTTAGAAACAGCTTCTAATGGTATGCAAACGGTTAATATTCCTAGGCACAATCAAACATATTTTCAGTTCTGTTGAACACGTTTTGTGTTGACATTTGGCTTAATTCAAGGGTACTTAAAGCCCATCTTTATTCAAAGCACACTGACAAGCCACCCACTTATCATTAAGCGTGAGATGTTGTTACACATTAAGTTTGGTGATAGTGGCTGAAATATGCATAATTAAACAGCAGAGTAGCTAGCTGTACCGGCTGCCTGCATAGCTGCATAATGTTTCTGAAAATTGTGATCCCCAATGCCTCAGTAGTATGACTTTTTCCACCCTTATCAGACTTACTCATAGGCGGTTTTTGCATTGGGCAAACATGGGCATTTGCCCGAGGCCTCGTCCAATCAGGGGCCTCGTCGTTACTGCTATGACAGTAATAAAAGCAATATTAATGTTAAGCATCATTCGGGTTGAGAGCAGGCATATTATATTATATTCTCAATGCGTGTACTCTCAGTGAAAAAACAGTCTGTGACCTGACATCACACACGACTGTCCGGCTTCGCTCTGGCTCTGGCGTCTGAGGTAGCCTAGGCAACGACTTGAGCGAACTCAGCGGCAACACCAGTCTAGAGTCTTTTTTTTTTTTTTCGAAACGGCGACAAAAACGTATTCATACAGAATTAAACAATTTGTAAGCGGCAGGGAGAAAAAGAAGAGAAAGAAGGAAAATGAAAGATTTGTTCAAAAGCTTCCCAAATTAACCACCTTCTTCACACCAGCCCATACACTTGCATTCGTGGACTTTACAATGCACCACATTTACATTCATGGTTTGCACATACATGGGCTTGCCATATTGCACTACATATGCATTGGACTTTGGATTTAACTTTTTATTCAACTTTTTTTAAAAACCTTTTTGACCTTTTTTCCAGGGGCGGAGCTAGGGATTGGCTTTTGGGGCTGAAGCCCCGAATCTCACGTCAAAAGCCCCGAATCTTTTTTAAGCTTTAAAAAATCATGACAACCCTGAGAATATGCTCCCTGTAAATTACATTAAAACTGAGTAATGGGCAAATAGCCTACAACAAAACCCACATTTCCCTCATTCTTAAAATGCTGTTATTCTAACGTGACACAACTAGAAAAATAGAATCCCACTAAAACAAGGGCTTGCATGTGTTCTAATTCTAAACATTAACGTCTTCTTTGTACAGTCTATGCTCCTGTCAGAACTCGTCTGTCTTCCTTCAACCATGGACATAAGACATTTCTTAAAAAAAAAAAAAAATACGGGTACCTTGTCATCAGCAGCAGCCAGTAAGTTGTCACACGTTTCAGGTCAGTGATTAAAACATTATTTTGGGTTAGCACGGCAGTCTTGACGTTTGGTAGGCTACTAGCCACAGCTTGGCTGTTTACATCGGCTAGCTAAGTTAGGCTGCTATAATAATTCTAGCCTAGTAAACCAGCCCCTCGTACTTCTTTTTATTTTGTATAGAATTCTGAAATGAAGTACGAGGAAAAAGTTAATGAGTTAGTGAAATTGGGACGTGAAGAATAACTTTAAAGGTGTTATGATACATTAACTAGTAATTTTCTCCATTCCTGAGCTTTGGGTAAAACTGTTCTTTGCCCAGGGCCTCAGAAACCCTAAAACTGCCCCTGGACTTACTTGACAGGCTTTTGTCTCATATGAGAGGAATAAATAGACTATGAACTTGCGAAGCGGTTACACTCCTTCAAGTTCCCAGAGGTTGCACCTACAAACCCATCTTAATTTCATACCTTCACATTAAATTCGTTCAAACTAAGTATAACACTTATGGCACTACACTATGTATTGTCAGTTACCTCAGAAAGGTCAAAATTACCTGCTTTTAAAAAAACAGCATCCCTACACTTTGGTATCTCAGGTGGGATTATTGTGGTTATTCAGACGGGTCTGTAATCTTTTCCACGATGTAAAACTCAATGGTGTTTATCATGTGAATTATGGAGAGGCAGAAAGGGGTGTTGCTGTTTATTTCCAAATGCACATCCACCCCCCCGTGCACCTGTCCATCAACTCTGAGGCAGCATTTGTTGGCACGGTGTCGGTACACAGCTGGGCTGCGGCTGTGGCTGTAAGTGATAAGTTTGCCTTTGACATCTTGGCTGGGTGCTTGAAGGAGGAAGCATTTTGTCTCCTCGGGGGGCTTGGGCAGGGGTGGGGGTGGGTTTGGGTTTGGGTTTGGGGTGGGGGTGGGTGGATGTGGATGTGGATGTCTGTCAGGCTGGAGCATTCACCACCTGCTCCTCTCCAGCTCCTGCCCTTTGTCATGCAGATGCACCGACCACCGACTCGGGGCTTTGTGCTCGACTCACAGGCACAGAGAGAGAAATAGAGAGAGAGAGAGAGAGAGAGAGAGAGAGAGAGAGAGAGAGAGAGAGAGAGAGAGAGAGAGAGAGAGAGAGAGAGAGAGAGAGAGAGAGAGAGAGAGAGAGAGAGAGAGAGAGAGAGAGAGAGAGAGAGAGAGAGAGAGAGAGATTCTGTACTTTGTTTTGTTGTGATGTTTTCTACATATATAATGAATGCTTTGGCAATGCTAAATTTTTTTCAGAAGACAGTGCCAATAAAACTTGCTCAATAGAATACAAGAGAAGAAAACAGAATAAAAACGAAAATGAGAGAAGAGAAAATGAGAGAAGAGAGAAGGGGAAGTAGAGAAAGAGTGAAAGAGTGAGGACAAGAAAGGGAGAGAAAGGCGAGTAACTGTCAGTGGGAAAAAGAGAGAGAGAGTCAAAGAGAAGACAGAGGGGGGACCGAGAAATGTTTGACTGCTAGAAGTTGAATAGCAAGAGACAGAGTGCAGTAGAGTCAGAAGAGAGAAGAGAGAGTAGGGGATGTAGCATTTGTGTTTGTGTGTGTGTGTGAGGGAGAGAGAGAGAGAGAGAGAGAGAGAGAGAGAGAGAGAGAGAGAGAAAGAGAGTGAGAGAGCAAGAGAGAGAGAGAGAAAGAGAGTGAGAGAGCAAGAGATAGAGAGGTAAACAAAAGGAGAGGGTAGAATAGAGTGGTGTGGAGTGGGGGGCTGGGGAAAGATAGAATGTATCGCCTGCCCCTCTCTGACCTGACCCTGGTTTCTCGGCGTCATTGCCTGAGCAAGACAAAACAAAAGTCTCCATTAGCTTTTCACATGCGCTTCATCACACACACACACACACACACACACACACACACACACACACACACACACACACACACACACACACACAAACACACACACACACACACACACACACACACACACACACACACACACACACACACACACACACACACACACACTCGCTGGCATACACACAAACACCACTACACACAAGTGTCTGTAGGCTATACATGCATACTCTTGATTCCACCCTAAACACACACTCGCACATGAGAGTGCAAGTCACACACGCACACACACGTGTGTTTGCAAGTCCACAGAAGACCTTTCGCTTTTTGTGTTGCCTGACACCACAGCTGAAGTAGCAGAGAGGAGGAGATGTGAGAAGATAGGTGAGGATAGGAGGAGATACGAGAGAAGAGGAGAGCAGAGAAGATGAAAGGCAGAAAGTAGAGGTGAAGAGAGAATAGAGGAGGAAAGGAGAGAGAGAGAGAGAAGAAGGGAGAGGAGGTGGGGACACTTCTCTGTTCAAACTGAGGAGACAGAAAAAGGAGGGGAGGATAGGAGGGAGGGGAGGAGAGAGGAGAGAAGGGGAGGGGAGGGGAGGGGAGGAGTGGAGAGGGAGGGAGGGGAGGAGAGGCAGTCTCCTCACTGAATGGGGAGGGCAAAGCCGACCTCCTCACGAGCAAATAAAAAGCAGCTGCACGCCGAACACCGTCGCCACTCTCAGCATGTCCACACAGGAGGGGAAGCCACGCGCGGCGCACACACACACCGACACACACAAAAAGCCTCTGGGACAAACGGAGTGAGGGGACGCACAAAGAAAGGACAGAACAAAGGAGGGAAAAAAAGGAAGGAAGAGGACATATAAAAAGAAGAGAAGAGAGGAGAGAAAAGAGAAAGACGCGGGTGAGAAGACAACAAGCAACAGCAACAGTGTCTTTACGCATCTCTGTCCTGTTTTTCCTCGGACACATCTCTTTCCATCTCTCTTCCTTGCCCTCTCTCTCTTAACTCTCTCTCTCTCTCACACACTCACACATATACTCTCACTCACGCTCGCTCCCTCTGTTTTCTGCCTTGTTTCAGAACTTGGACAGCTCCCGGGCACATGTGCCTCTCTGTGGACGTACAAATCGGGAACATTGCATAGAGAGCGAGATAGAGACGGACAGACAGAGATAGAGACAGAGAGACTGAAACACAGAGAGACAGAGAGACAGAGAGACAGAGAGAAAGACTCCAGAGAAAAGATTTCTCTACCCTTTTAACTCCACTTTCACTCCGGAACCTAACAGCAGCAGCAGCAACAGCAGTAGTATCGGCAGCAGAAGTCTGTTAGATCTTTTGTGATTCCCCTATCAATCCCCCCTGAAGAAGACTACAGTGACCACCACCACCATCTCCTCCCCACCACCACCCTTTCCCATCCCGTCCTGCGCCCCAAGGAGCGGAGGCACGATGGCCAACATCAGGGAGCAGGAGAGGCAGCTCTTCGAGAAGTTCTGGGAGGGGACCTTCAGAGCTGTTGCCATGCCGCGACCAGAGAGCATCATCATGGCCAGCATCACTGCCGGGAGGAGCCTGACAAAGTGAGTCTCTATGTTTTTTATTATTTATTTTTTATTGTTTTTCGTTCAATCCTGTTCCTAAAGTGGAGCTCTGGACATGCACAGATGCAGTATTTGCTATTTCATGCATATCTGTGCTCATTCAGTGTAACTGGGCACACAGGTGATTTTAGTGACAGCACGGATGTTGCAGCCACATAATAATACCACATAATAATAATCTTTACTTCTATAACACATTTCTTACAACGGATGTAGCTCAAAGTGCTTCAACAGTTTGGCAAGAAGGACCACAGGACAGAGATACACATGGCAAGCTTTGTTATAGTTCAGTAGCACCAGAGAAATCTGACAGGGTGCTGTGGAGAGATCCACTAATGTCCTCCATGGTTCCCATGGGAGCTCAGCTGCCGGGCTGGTAGAGGGAAAGTCTCTGAGTGTGAGTCTCCAAAAAGGGGAGTCCCTCTGTCGGGGTTGGTAGGGGGAAGGTCTATGAGTATCTTTTATTTTTTCTCTTCAGCTGCTCAAATATCGACCTGTTATTCTCAAGTGCTCCATGTTCCCGCTGTTGCTTCGCTTCAACAGTTTGGCAAGAAGGACCACAGGACAGAGATACACATGGCAAGCTTTGTTATAGTTCAGTAGCACCAGAGAAATCTGACAGGGTGCTGTGGAGAGATCCACTAATGTCCTCCATGGTTCCCATGGGAGCTCAGCTGCCGGGCTGGTAGAGGGAAAGTCTCTGAGTGTGAGTCTCCAAAAAGGGGAGTCCCTCTGTCGGGGTTGGTAGGGGGAAGGTCTATGAGTATCTTTTATTTTTTCTCTTCAGCTGCTCAAATATCGACCTGTTATTCTCAAGTGCTCCATGTTCCCGCTGTTGCTTCGCTGCTATGGTCATTTGAGCTATTGGCTACTGACAAGTCACTCGTCATACGCAAGGAACATCTATTATAGGAGCTGTGGGAATGCTCGGTCCAAATGCCTTCTTTAAATGCCTTTTATTATCTTTGTGATCATTACAAAAGTGATTACTTAGTGTGACCAGTTGAAAGAGATTTGTGATCATTGTAAATCCAAGGTTTCTTGTCAATTATGGTGAATATTGCCATCATTTCCAATGTCTGTAGCACAGTGAACAGGAAAATGACACTCATACTTTCTAATTTACTTTAACATGCTTTGTTTGACGCCATTTCAAACAGCTAACACTGAGTAGCATGGCAGCTGTTGTAACCATGTCTGCGTCCATTAATACTTACCGTGCTTGCACATAGGTCGTCAGTTCATCATGTCTATACTACCAAACCCTCAGGACTTTTTTTTTTTTTTTACAAATACTTGGATGTGTGTTATAATGCCTAGTGCACAGAAGTATAGGAAAGGCTAAAAGCGTCGATATATAGGGTTGTGTGTTTTTATATACTGTAGGGAGAAAGAGTGGAAGGTGAAAAGTGCTAGGAAGAGCCAGCTTAGCCACCTGAGACCCAAGGTCGTATCTGGCACCTTCTGAAAGCAATCTCCCTCCCTCCCAGGGGCCAGTTAGACTGCCCATGTCAGTGCGTTAAGGGCAGTGGTGGTGTGCTGTGCAGTGCAGTGCTGTGCCACTGCCGCTGAGTGGTCTGTATAGGAAAGGGTTACAGGCTGGGTCAACAGCTCCAAGCAATGGCGAGACAAGAAGATAAAAGGAGAGAGGGAGAAAGAGTGGAAGATGAAAAAAGAAGAAGGGATAGAATAAAATCAGCCCTGCCCTGGGCAGTGATTCACAAACTCACACTGTCATCCGCCACCTCCACAGCGCGTTTATAGCCCACCCTGTCTTTCAACACCTCCGGACAAAAGCCTTCTCTGAATGTGCCCATGAAGAACGCATAACATCCTGACAACTAGTCATCCTACCAACACCATCTCACCCCTCACGCCCCACTGGCCCGGCATGGTGTGCAGGCATTCATGAGTGAGGCGGAGAGGAGGAAGAGGATGGCCTAACTTGGCTTGGTTCGGTGCGGCTCAGCTCGGTCCGGTCCGGTCCGGTCCGGTCTGTGCAGGCCGGGCGCATTACAGATAAACACACCCCGAGTGACTTCACTGTTGTCACATCTTGTCATCATTCTTATGACCACAGTGCTTTACTGTGGCCGCTCCTTACCAACAACACTCTCCCGCCCCGGGCATGAAACCCCCCAGCCCATGCTATCTCAAAGCAAGAAAACAAGCCGATGGCTCGCCGAAATGTGATTTATTCTCTTTCTGATACGTCTTGATTTTGCTCTCTTTCTGAATCAGTGCACTGCTCAGAATTAGTGCGAAATGCACCAAATGACAGCAATAATGAATATATATATATATATATATGTTTCTGTCTTGTTTCAGAGCGCAACGCTCACCATTAGCACAGTAATGTACTTGACAACAGCACCGCACAGTATTGTAATGCATTTGTGGAGTCTGAGTCTGTAGCAGGCATCCACTTTATTGGTGCTCATGTTGATCCCTAGTTTTGTTTTGTGTTTGTTTGTTTTGTGCTGTGTTGCCACAAGTATTTGCGAGGTGCGACACAAGACGTGCACTTGCGTGCAAACTGTCGCCCCTCCCCTTGGAGCCGTGTTGCGGCACGCACGGACTCCATATTCATGAGGTGCTCCGGACCCTGCGGGTACGGACGACGCTGATTGTCGGCCTGAGCGTCGAGGAGGGAAAGCGATAGCACGGAGACTGTGAAATGAAATAGATGTCACTAATTCAGCCACTGATGCTGGTGCGTTTCACACATTCCACCACCCAACCCCAGCATTCTCTTCACGTCTCTCTCTGCTCATGGCAAAAAATGTTAAGAAGATGAGGAAAAAACAATATAAGACAATATCAGAACATTACTGTGCCTGGAGTGTGAATCAAAATTGATGGCAGGAATATGGTTATGATCTTCATGATACCAAGCTCAGTAGCTGGCTAAGTTTTGAGATCTACCCTGTTGCTCCAGTATTGTATTAAACGTCACATGCAGTTTCGTTTATAAACTCTTTCAACTGAACAGTCTTTGGGATCGTGTTCCATTGGTAGTAACTACAGAGGCAGTTGTTGCTCTTGGAGAGATTCATTTGAGGGTATACCCCCTTCCCCCACTGTGATTCAGTGGCATCCTTACATATCTCATACTATATTGTGCTTTGGCTCAATCCAATGCAGCATACTGCCACCGGGGTCAGAGTGCTGTCTCAGCTTGGTCTTCAGCCCTTCAGTTATTGTCCCAGTGTTTTATTTCTGTCCTTTGTCATCATCACCAACCCCCACCCCCCTGTTGGTCCTGTCACAGCCCCCGTGCCGCCACACTACCCTCAGGCGTAGCTCATTGAGGTAATTAGAGCTGGACAATGCCCCTCCCTTCCCCATTGACCCAGAACTGAGCTGAAGATGGGGGGGAGGTGAAGAGAGGATGAGAAAGAAAGAAAGAAAGAAAGAAAGAAAGAAAGAAAGAAAGAAAGAAAGAAAGAAAGAAAGAAAGAAAGAAAAAGAGGAAATGAATTACTGAGGGTGGAAGGAAGAGTGAAAGAGGAAGAGAGAGAGGGTAAGGGAGAGGTAGAGAGGGAGAAAGGAGAGATAATTAAATCGTAAGAAAGGAGAGAAAGAGTGGGGGAAAGAAGGAAAAAGAGAGTGGAGAAATGAGAAAGAGGAAAAGAAATTGAGTGAAAGAGAGCGGAGGAGAGGAAACAAGAGAACAAGAGGAGAGAGATAGAAAGAGGAGGAGAAGGTGAATACAAACTCACAGACCCTACAACTGGAGGCTCAAACCACAGATTAATATTCCCATGCAAGCTGTTCACTTTTATTTCTCTCTCTCTCTCTCCCTCTCTCTTTCTCTCTCTGTCTCTATCGCTCTTTCTGTCTTTGTCTCGGTCTGTCTATGTCTCTCTTTCTCTCTCTGTCTCTATTGCTCAATCTGTCTTTGTCTCAGTCTGTCTCTGTCTCTCTCTCTCTGTTTCTGTCTGTCTGTTTCTCTGTCTCTCTCTGTCTTTGTCTGTCTGTCTGTCTGTCTGTCTGTCTGTCTGTCTGTCTGTCTGTCTGTCTGTCTGTCTGTCTGTCTGTCTGTTTCTCTCTCTCTCTCTCTCTCTCCCTCTCTCTCTGACTCTGTGGCGCATGTCATTAAAACCGTGGGGTTCTGGGGGTAAGTAGGTGGGTGAGCGAGGGGTTAACGAGAGCAGGGGCAGATGGTGGACAGGGGAGAGCAGAGGGGACAACAATAGACAGACTGTGGAGTGAGGAGGGGTGGCGAAGTGTGCGTGTGTGTGTGTGTGTATGTGTGCGTGTGTGCGTGTGTATGTGTATGTATGGAGAGAGGGGGCAATCCTTTAAACTCAGCAGATGCTGGTTTAACAAGGCAAAAGAACATGGGGGAGATAAAAGGACATGTGCCTTTGTGTGTCTGTGCGCGTGGATAGATAGGGCTTTGCGATCCAGCAAATCAAGCAGTAAAAATGTCAGCGGAGGATTTTTGCAAAAATATTATAAAAATTCTATTTTAATTCCATGTAATAATAATTGCTTTTCTCTGCATTACCAAGTGAAATTGTGGGAAGTATTTTTGGCTTGGGTTCTGTTTCAAGATGAACTAAAATAAATTAAACAATTAGTGTACATTTGTATCGGAAAAAAAATGCTGGCATGAGAAGTTGAGGGCGTGTAATTTCAGGCCCAAGCGATCGATATGCTAAGGCAGAAAGAGCTAAATCAACATGTCACTGTTGGATCCCTGCAGATTACAATAAAGTATGTACTACGAAGTCACATTAACAGAGTTACATGTACACTAAGGAGAATAACTGAGCATTTACCTGCTCATTAAACCCAACACATAAATTTAGCATGACCAGGCAACATAATAACAATAATGCACATGTACCTCTACCACTACCTGTGGTGAAGTGCATGGTAAACGCACGTAAACACCATTTACGCACATCTTTCATTTAAAATATTACAAAATATTACTTCAATTACATTAACCTTCTTTTTTGTTATCGCTGGTGTTAAAGATCTGCATAGTTTACCCACCTATTTTACTGCAGTGCGTATTGTTTAACTATTTTTCATTCTGCCACACTGTACCCCTTAAAGGTGTACTTGCATTGTTTTTTCATTAATTTTGTGGTGGTCTTTAGCATTAATGAATGCCATGTGAGCCGGTTTTGGTGAAAAAAAAATGCTTTAGTGCTTCTGTTTCAGGCTGTTCTAGTTTGGTGAAGGGAATGGAGCAGGGAGAATGACAGGATCTCGGCTATGCTAGTTACAGGCTACAATCATTCAAAGCCCATTTGGTCACAGCGAACCAAATAGATGATTTAAATGTCCTAAACAAACACACCTACTTACCTCTACTTCGCTAAGTGAATGTGTGCTACAACGAGACTTCTCCAGTAATCACAACTGTATCATGGCTTTTTCTAATTACCAAACTTACGTCACTTTGTTGCCCTTTTTCTTATTCACTCGTTTTCCCCGGGTACTTTCTTTCATTGACTAATGGAGGCAATCGGGGAAGAAGAACATTTTCACGTGCAGCATGCATATGCAACTTGGGGTGACCTATCATATTTCAAAAGAGCACGTACTAAACGGTTGGAAGTACTCCTTTAAGTTACTACAACTGCTACTGTTACTACTACCCACAGTACTGCTACTGCTACTACAACTATTACTTCTACTACCTACAGTGACTTACTTCACCGAGTATGACTTGTTTTAAGTATTTCTCGAAGGTAAAAATGTGTGATAGGCAGATGAGCATTTTTTTTTCACTCCGAAGAAACAGTGGAAATGGGAAGAGCAAATCTAAGTGGTCATAAATACTTTTGGCAGTGGCCATGTTTCTGGCAGAATGGTCTATTGCTGAAACAATAACCGTCGGCCTATTTCTCCATCTGTCACATTTACAGTGGTGATACAGTGGTCGATCAGTGGCCTTTTCATACAGAAAAATAGAGGTTTAAGGTTTGGGGGTAGACTACTGAAGTGGGGTAATTTGACAGAAGCCTAGACGAACGATTATTGCTGTTCTTGGAACTACAACAATAGCCACTTCCTATGCAGTTTGCATTCTGTGTTTTCTATATTAAACCTGAATTACTTTATCACTGTTTCTAGCATAGCAGTGTGTGACAAGCAGCAACCCATAGCAGAGAGAATTGAGATGCCTGTGTGTCTGTATGTAAAGCAGCCCTGTGTGTTAGCTGTGTGTTGACAGAGTAGGAAATTTGCATTTTGCTGGAAAAGACAAGCATAACTTATACAGGAAGGAGGCTTGATTGTGTTAATAGCAGGTGCTATTGTGTGTGTACACGTGTGTGTGTGTTGAGCGCATGTTTGTGTAAGCATATATTTGTGAGAGCATATGAGTGTTGGTATGCATGCATACAAATCCAACATCATGAAATAGGCTGAAAGTTTCTACAATAATTACCAAACCCCCCCACACTCTTCATCCTAAGCAGAGTTTGTGTTAACTGAATATTTTCCATCATTTTCTTAACCATGGCAGAAAAATATGAAAGCCGTCCATCATTCTGACAGAATATGAAAGGGCTTGTTTTTCAAACAAATCCACAGATTTTTTTTACTGTGTTCGCTGGTCTGCAGCACGAAAGTGCCTTTTACTAAAGTGTGGAATAAAAACAAAGATTAAAAAGCGTTTCTGACTAATTATAAGAAAACAAATCTAACTCACCAATGTCACTGGCAGGTGTTCCTCTTGATAGCATTTGCTCTAAGTTATTTAGTATCTTGTGTATGTGTTAATAAAACACAAGCAAATAATAAATATTAAACGCAATTGAAAACCCATTTTGTCAAAAACATAAAATTACATTGTAATAACGGATTATGACAATCAATTTACCACTTTCCATGTCCAAAATGACAGATAATAAGGAAATGTAGTGCCACCCAAGCACCTAACAATACCTAAGCCACGCACTTCTGTTGGGTTTTCTTCTTGGTGACCATTATGTTATGTGGGCTTCTCTAGTTAGTGAAAAAGCAAGAAGTGTGCGCACATCTCCAAATAATTATCACAGATCCTGGATACAACCACACGTGTGAAAGGAAAGGAAAGGAAAGAGAAATATCCGCACACCGCGTAGCTCCCTCACAGTGATTTATTTGATGAAACTAACACTCACACAATGTTTCGACCAAACAATGGTCTTCGTCAGGTGACACGTGACGAAGACCATTGTTTGGTGGAAACGTTGTGTGAGTGTGAGTGAGGGAGCTATACAGTGTGCGGATATTTCTCTTTCCTTTTTTCTACTTTGTGACAATTCCTGCAGATGACATGGCTTCCCAACCACCCACCACCACAACCCCAAACTGTTACACACACACTCACCAACACACACACAAACACACACCTACACACACACACACACACACACACATACACAAACATGCAACTACACACACACACACACACACTCACCTATACAGATACACACACACACGCACACACACCCATGTGCCCTTTGGGGTAAGTGATGGTATTCTAGATGTAGAGGTCTCTGTAATTCCCTCAAACCCATATTCTCCTCCCACGCTTGAGTCACAGGGGGCCTGTGTAGGCCCACAGGCCCCTGCAGGACATTTGTGTGTGTGTGTGTGTGTGTGTGTGTGTGTGTCTGTATGTGTATGTTGGTGTGTTTGTGTGTGTGTGGACAAGCCGCATAAGTGGGTGTATATGTATGCATGTGTGTTTCGAGTGTGTGTGTGTGTTTATATCTGTTTATGTGAACATACATATGTGTGTGCAGCGCAAGTGCATGTGTGTGTTTGTATTTGAGTGTGTGTATATGTGTGTTCATGCATGTGTGCGTGTATGTGTGTGTGTGCAATTGTTTGTGTGTTTGTAAATGCGTTTGTGGGTGTGTGCCCTTGTGTGTGTGTTTGTACATGTATGTCTGCGAGTGTGCGTGTGTGTGCACATTGTTGTGTGTGTGTGTGTGTGTGTGTGTGTGTGTGTGTGTGTGTGTGTTTGTGCACATTGTTGTGTGTGTGTGTGTGTACAGTATGTGTGTGTGTGTGTACACATTCTTGTGTGTGTGTGTGTGGGTGCAGCTGCGTGCATCTCCATGGAGCTGGAGCAGTGCTGATAGGGCCGTCCTGCAGGCCTCGCTGCCGTAGCTCCACCGTAATCTGACAGCGCCAGTGCTTCACCGCCGACAGGCACGTTCCCAAAGTTACAACGCGGTGGAACGAGAACGCTAGTTTCGGTTTAAATCTGCAGTCCTCAGAAAGAGACACTTTGGCACTGAGCAACCGGGGAGAAATGGTTGATGTTACTGCTGCACCCTGCATTCTACCATTATAAAGTCCACACCAGGCCGAACAAACAAACAATTCTATGGAGAACGTTGCAGTCAGTAGATTAACCTTTTCAGAAGCAGTTTGGTGTTTATTCACAACCCATTGAAAACGTAGAGAGCCCAATGACCTAATATGCTGCAAATACCTTATATGAAACAAAGGACCTCATATACTGTATGTAGCCTACCTTATATAAAACCTGAGGACCTCATTTACGATATATACTGTACATAAAATACTATATATATAGCCTAATGACCTTACATATAGCATTCTATGTGTACAAGATGTGCTTCATCTTGAACTGATTGCCTTACCTTTTAAAAATATAAAATAAATTGCTTCCAGTGTTTACTGGACAATTAGAACAGATAATTAGAACAGAACATTGAAATGAAAATAATTGTTTCCCAACAATGGTGTTTCAAAATGGAGGTCTCAGCAGGCTTTATGTTCAGTGAAAAGGCATTTGCTGGGCTTCATCTAACAGCTCACCTGAGCCAAGGCAGAAAGAGATTATACTGTATGTGTATGTACTCCAGTATTTGTGCATTTCTGTGTTTTCTGACCTTCAGTGGGAGATGATTACACATCCTATCACCCATTTTGTGAAATAACATAAAAATATCGAGTACAGAATTGACAAAAACAATTCTCATGGCACTTTACTTTACCATTGCTATTTACCCAGTGATGTTTTTCACAATTTACCTGACAATTGCTCGTTGTTTATAAGTCTGTTTGCTTAGGCATTATATCTCTTCAGACACAACAACGTAAATTTTAGACATTACAGAAATCCTATCAATGCAGTGTGTTGATGATGCACAGCCCCTTTAAATTCTTGTTTTCCAAGATATGTGGCTGATGGGCATAGAAAGCGTAGAAGTGTAGAGTGGGCCGAGATAGAGATAGAAAGGGGCAGAGAGGGACAAAGGAAAGGCAGAATAGAGGAGACCGAACAAGATAGAGAGTAGAATAGAGCGAGAGAAAAAACAAAGGGAGAAAGCGATAGATAGAATGAGAACAGAAAAGCCATTTCCACTGATTAGTTTTTGGGCGGGACACACAGACACTCGAGGAATGAGGCAGCTATACTGGCCGTCTCCGAAAACCACAATGTAGTTCAGTTCAGTCCACCATCCCTTTCTCTCTTACCGCCTATTTTTTCTCACTTGCTCTATCACCATCCCTCTCACTGTCTATTCCTCACTCTCTCTCTCTGTCTCTCTGTATATCTCTCTCTTTGTCTCTCTCTGTCTGTCTCTCACTCTCTCTCTGTGTCTCTGTATATCTCCATATTTGTCTCTCTCTGTCTGTCTCTCACTCTCTCTCTCTCTGTCTCTCTGTATATCAACATATTTGTCTCTCTCGGTCTGTCTCTCACTCTCTCTCTGTCTCTCTGTATATTTCTCTCTGTCTGTCTCTCACTGTCTCTTTCTCTCTGCCTGTCTGTCTTTCTCTCCTTCTCTTTGTTTATCCCTCTCTCTGTCTTCCTTCCTCTATCTATCTCCCACTTGTAAATGAGCGAGGGTTCCCAACTAGTCTCAGGATGTCTCTGGAGGGTCCAACGTAAGCAGGGTTCACATAGAGTTTATTAATGTAATAAAGTCTACCCTGACATCACAGGGACGGGTGGGCACTGCGCTGAGCATAACAGACAACATGGCTTTCCAACAAAGGGGCCTGGGAGGACGTGGCTCTGCGTAGATAGACTATAGAGTCAGGCCGGGGGGAGCAAACGAACCCCAGTAAATGGCATCTACCCTTTCAGTCAGGGGCCGTTTCATGTTCCGTCCGCTCATTTGTCCACAGCAGCCACAGGCCTGACTCTGTTATTCATTCGGAATGTCGCAGTGAGAACGCAGGGGCTTGAAGCCCATGACAGCAATTTGTGTGCGGTCAGTTCATCTTTTCAGACAGGCAAGAGGAGAGAGCTCTGCCCCTTCCCTCTCTCTCTCCACCTTTTTTTCCTCACCCCCCCCCTCCCCCCCTCTCTCTTGGTGACTCATCTGTTCGTTGGGGAGTTGAGTTCGTGCCCCTCCAGTGTCCATGTCCATGTCTGTGCATAATCATGCCTTCACTGTATAACTGGTAGCCAGATGAAAAGACCATGATCAGCAGAGAAGGCACAAAGCACGGCACAGAAATGATTTTGTGCTGTTCTAATTTCGGAGTTTCTCTATGTCTCCACACCAAAATGTGCAAATGCAGTCCAAGTTGTCAGAGCAAAAAGGAATCCAGTGATCAGTTTCACAATCAAATCCAAAGACGACTGAGACAGAGACAGAGAGAAGAATAAAGGAAAGACATTGTGCATAAAGGAAAGACATTGTGCATAAAGGAAAGACATTGTGCGTATGAGTAAGATAAAGAGAGGCAGGAATTAGAAGGAAAACTCAGATGAAAAGGAAGAACGACAGATAGACAAAAAGAAAGAAAGAAACAAAATAAAGAAAGGAAGCAACAAACAACGAAAGAGATGAAAAAAGAAAGACAGAAAGAAAGAAATGAAGAAAGAAAGAGGGAGGGAGGGAGGGAGTGTGCAGTGCTTCAGAGGAAGCGGATGAGTGGGGGCATTAGAGAGATCATGTCACCTCTGGCTGTGGAGCCGACGGACAGGCACACAGGGAGGCGCACCAATCATCCCTCGCTTCAGCCAGACGCCTGAGTCGCAGTCCCCACGGGGGGAGACACAGAAGGGCAGCAAAAGACAGACAGAGAGAGAGAGGAGAAAGAGAGAGAGAAGAACGGAATGGGGACAGACAGGAGAGAGAGAAAGAGAAAGACAGAGAAACAGAGGACAGTAAAGTAGAGGGCAGACAGAGAGAGAGAAAGAAGAGTGAAGAACAGGAGAAGAAAGAGAGCAGGAGAGATGAAACCAGACAGATGAGTGAGGGAAATGTGGGGGAAAGAGAGAAAGAGAGACAGAGACAGAGAGAGAGGGAGAGAGAAAGATGGGGGGGAGGAGAGAAAAATAAGAGAGAGAGGGAGAGAGAGAGAGAGATGGGGGGAGGAGAGAAAATAAGAGAGAGAGGGAGAGAGAGAGAGAGATGGGGGGAGGAGAGAAAATAAGAGAGAGCGAGAGAGATGGGGGGAGAAGAGAAAATAAGAGAGAGAGCGAGAGAGAGAGAGAGAGAGAGAGAGAGAGAGAAAAGACGTGAAAGGGTGCCAGAAACAGAGACAGACAGGTGCAGTACAGAGTGGCTGAGAGAAAGAAGGAAAGAGCAACTTGCTGCTCACTATCTGCTCACTGCCTGCCCTGCCCTGAGACTATAAAGAAGCCCCTTTCACACGGCCCTCACAGGTCCCCTGTTTGCCTTGCGGATCGGTGCAGGCTTCTGAAGAGGCTGGTAATAGTGCAGGTGTCATTTCAAATCAGCCTCAGCATCCCCTTCCACATTTCCCTCTTTGGCCTCTGCGGGACTGAGCCAAATGGAAAAAGTGTGGCGTGCAAAAAGGGAAACGGCGATGAAGAGGAAGAAGTGAGAGGAAAAAGAAGGACGAAAACTCATAAGAGAAGTTTGGGGTCTGCAAGGTGTTTAGGGAAATAATACACAGCCATGAGGTCCTGCGCGCCTTTTGATGTTTCATATAAAAAGCACTGCAGCGGTGTGTTCAGTCTCCTTTATGTCTGCCACCAATAGATTATTAAAACAAGCCCAAGCTCAAACAGTGCCTGGTCTCCAGTCTCACCTGAGGCTCCCATTCCATTATCTACCACAGTGGGCTAGATTTCCCTGTTCATGGATTAATCCAGGAACTAGTATAAAGTTTTTCCATCCAAAGTTTTTTTATTAAAGTTCTATTTCAGACCATGACTAAGCTTAGGTAATTCTAATATGAGAAGGCAGCCCATCATGTTTACGTTAGTTCTGTTACTGGTGGCTGCCATAGCCAGAAGTATGCTCTACATTTAAAAAAAACAAGTAGATGTTTAGATGTCATTAGTGGAATAGAGAGAAGTAAGAAATGCCAGTGGAGGAAGTTTGCTATGACTGCTGTGCAACACTAGCCTGGCTGTCGCACCAAGCTTGCAGACAGAGCTTGGTCTAGCAAACCTTCCCTAGACACAATTTCATTGCATCAACGGGCGTCCTTCACATGCCTCTGTGTACTACTGGGCAGAGCTACAATCAGACCACTGATACCAATGACGTATGCGAAGCGTTCTGGCAACAGAACAGCCAACAATAGGCAGGTTGGCAAGACTGACTTGAACGCGAAATTCAAGTCACAGGCAACCTGGGCTAGTGTCACAGGCATTATGGGCTAGCCCAGGCTAATGCAGCACAGCCAATAGTGAGTATATAGTGAATGGGCTAAGCTAGCCTGATAAACCCGCCCCTCGTACTTCATTTCATTTTGTACAGAGGGTCTGGACCGGAATCTGTTGAGGAGCATGTAAGAGGACCGAGCAACTCCTATCCAATCAACGAACACAGAGGGTGTGTTCGTGAGCCATGATGTTGACTTTGTGTGCTACATTTGAATTGTAGTGCGTAGGTAGGCTAATTGCATACGTGACGACCCTCTGTAAAAAATGAAATGAAGTACGAGGGGCCGGTTTACCAGGCTAGGGCTCAGCATCTCCAGCTTGATGTTTTCACAGAAGGCCACAGAGAGTCAAACGCCAACCTGAAGAAGATTGTTTCCAGGCCACATGTTCATGTATGCCAGCCAGTCAGTCAGTCAGCCAGCCAGCCAGTCAGTCAGCCAGCCAGTCAGTCAGTCAGTCAGTCAGTCAGTCAGTCAGTCAGTCAGCGTTCTTCTCATGATGGCACGACCCCCCTAGGAGTGATCACGGGCCATTATGAAAATGCAAACTTATCAAAGTCAAACCTTCAGTGCTTAAATTAAATAATTTCAAGCTCGGCTGCCTCCCGCCCCGCCCGTCCTGGCCTCCCCTTCATTTTTCATTTCCGTCCCTTGCCCATCCTCATTTGGGGAAGGCGATCTGCCATTCACGTCAAATTGCTTCCATTTGCATAACTGATGCCTCCTTTTTTTCCCACCTTCTTTTCTACGGAGGAAGCAGCTCTCGTAGCTGCCTGTGTCACAAGGAGGCACAAGGAGGAGAGATGAGTGACACATGTGTAGGTGTGTGTGTGTGTGTGCCTATGTGTGAGAGAGTGTGTTTGTGGTGTATGTTTGTGTGTGTGTGTGTGCCTATGTGTGAGAGAGTGTGTTTGTGGTGTATGTTTGTGTGTGTGTGTGTGTGTGTGTGTGTGTGTGTGTGTGTGTGTGTGTGTGTCTGTGTGTGTCTGTGTGTGAGTGTGTGTGAGAGAATGTGTTTGTGGTGTATGCCTGTGTGTGTGTGTGTGTGTGTGTGTGTGTGTGTGTGTGTGAGCAGGTTGTCGGATGTAGCGGGGGGAGGAGGCACATATAACTGGCACGTCATCACACAGAACTTCTTCCTCATGACACAAAACTCCTTCCTGCTTCTCACCTCTGAGCGAAAGCAGCTTGCGCAGTGACAAGCTGCTGTTTTCAAACCAGATCTTGTACCACACGACAGCTGTGCATTGTCTCTCAGTAGCTGACACTGTAATTTCAAGTAGGTAGCCCAATGACACGAGAGTTTTGTATTATGCATACACACACTGTAAGACTCTGTTAAACAGCCTGGTGTGAAGACACGAGGGGAGATGATTTTTTGGGGTAGGGTGGGGGGGAGGGGGTGTTAGGGTCTATAATTGGTATGTCGTCTCAGTGAAACCTCCCTTGAGTTAAGCTGACTCATAAGGAGACATTACCAGCTCTGGATGAAAGGCCCCATTCTGCAGGTCAGGATTGTGAAACCTATCAGTTTTACAGATTGTGATTTCCTTCGTGAAGGAATGGTTGTGATGTGAGTTATGCGTTTTATAGCAAATACAATTTGGGAAGTTTATAACACTTACCGCATTAGATGTATGGTTTATGTATGTGTTTAAAATATAGCTATACTATTTAGGATAGTTTATTATATTTAGCAACAAGGAATACAAGACATGAGGAGACTCAGTACTTGCATGGGCGTTGGATTAATGCATATTTATTTATTTAATGGGTCCCCATTAGCTGGGCAGAGACCCCAGCTATTCTTCCTGGGGTCCTATTTACTGTAAGTAAAAAAAAAATCAGTGCATCAAATTTTATCAAGTTTAGCTGCAGAGCTTAAACAAGGAAAGACGACAAGAAAAACATCACACACATTATAGGAGTAACACCTGACTCAAACCCTGCATTATAAACTAAGATGGCCATGTCACAGTCACATAATTACTGAGACAGGTATTATGATACCATATTAGTGAATAGACATTAATTGTTGTGACTAATTACAGGATATGATATTTGTCATGAAATGTTCCGAACACAGTCTCATGAAGTACAATCCATGTATTACTAAAGTCTGCATCACATGTGCGTAAGTGTATGGTCATTTCTGTATTGCACGGCACTATTTATAATGCTATTTGTAATGTGAAGTTATTGCTAGATTGCTCTGATTTGCACAGATAAAATAGCAATAACATATGCGCAAGGAGGCTTGTTTAAGGGACTGTAAATTGACACACTGATACACTAAAGTAGCAGATGTTTTCATCTTATCATAATAAGATCATCATAAGGGCTATTATTTATTAAGTCCTTAGGAAAGCATCACAATCACATCTGCCTTTACAGTTTAACATGGAGCAGATATTTTCATTAACAGCCATCTACACACGCAAACAAAACCACAACAGAATTGCAATTTCGCAAGAAAAAAGAACAATTAATTAGAGGAAACTAATTAGAATACAATTGTGGTAAATCTTGACCCTCTTTTGAGTGTAGGGAAACAGAGGACAGAAAGAAAGAGAGAGAGGCAGAGAGAGAGAAAGGGGGAGAGAGAGAAAGAAAGAGTTTTATTTGTCTAATATGCAACTCTAACTCTACTTACACATACACACATACAGAGAGAGAAAAAGAGAGAGAGAGTTGTATTTGTCTAATACCCAATTGTAAACTTCCCCCCACACATACACAGACAGAGAGAGGGAGCGAGAGGGAGAGCGAGAGACAGAGAGAGACAGACAGAGAGAGAGAGGGATAAGCTAGGCCTGCCGTAAATTGTGATGGCCGTGAGGCATGAGTGTTATTGCGACTGACATCCTGGTAACCGGCACCTTCAGCTGAGGACTAATTAGGGGAAGCGAAGCTGACAGCTCTGGAGTCTCCCTCGGCTGCAGACGCTCATTGGGAGCTGCATTAGAATGGCCACACTGTGCAGCGCTGGAGGTGTGGGGACCATGGCTTGGCCAGTGCATGACTCCTGGCCAGGGCCGGATTATAAGGCCACAGGCCCCTGGGCACAAATGTTGGAACCCCCCACCCCCCCACCCTAAAAAAAAAATAAAAATTGGGGAAAATTTCAAAAATGCTATCAAACAAAACACAACATAGTTCCAGTTGCATACTCAACAAAATCAACAAAACTGAACTTATAACGGTCACCAGTGCACTACGCCTAACTTGTGGACACAGAATTATTCTGATTTCAACTGGAACCTCTGCCCACTAATGGAAACCTAATAAGAACCACAGCCCATGTTTCAGAATCATTTTAAGCAGCGCTTGAGGAGATTTATCCGGGTCATTTTGAATGACGTTTTTGAACTGGATTGTTTCACAGGCAAGGTTGCCATCTCAATCAGATGGGTATGACATGCAGAGCGTTTCTGCCTGTTTATGGATACTAGTGAAATCATCAGTTTCAACAGAGAACCTTTTTTTTTTTTTTTTTTTTTTGACGGCACGGTTTTGACGATGAAGTTAGAAACATGTAGCAAAAAGAAGGCGGGCATGTTACTATCACTGTGTACCAATTATATCATTTTATTTAGCCTAGGTTAAACAATCTGGAAAGGGGCTTGGCAGCATGGCAAAAAACTGGGCGGGTACTATTCAGAAACGAGCGGATCTTACACTAACTGCAGTTAATTGTTATGACTGCATAGCAGTGTTAGCGTTATTGTTATTATTATTTAAGTGCTGGTGGGCCCTATGGCTGGGCTGGACCCTGGGCCCATGCCCATAAAACCCACTGGTTAATCCAGCCCTGCCCCTGGGCCAAATGTGTCTTGAGGTGGGGTCTCCTTCTCACAGTTTTATGTTCTCTGTTTTAGGGTCCAGTTGGACCATTAGCCATTGAGTGATAAGCCCAGGCCAAAGCAAAACAGTTGTCATGGAAATAAGTCCTAGGTGAGATAGTTCTGTTGTGATAGTTCAGAATTCTGGGATTCTTTATTTGGTTCTTGTTGAAACAGCAGTTGGCTGTTTCTGGAATAATTAGTCTCTCAAGGGAATTTTCGTTTCTCAAGGGAAACGTTAAGGTATTTGTGTCATAATAGCACAGCCTTTGCAGCTTTGCATCATTTTAATTAGTTCTGTTTTTTTTTTTCATGATGCGTATCAGAGCCCTTTCATCCTCCCAGTCAACTTTCCATGGCCCCTCGAGATTTAAATATCTCTCTTCGTTCCCTTTGTCCTCTTTATCCTCAAATGTCTTATCAAATGAAGCATATTTATATGGGCAACATGAAAGCATGGCGTTGTTAATCAAGTAGTTATTTTAGGGTTTCAATTAAAGAGATTTTGTTGTGCTCATTGGCAAAAACGAAGTGGCTCTTGTTCAATCCGATCTGCAGCCATAAAAAAAGATGACGGCTGGACCAATCGAATGCGGGAAGGGGGGTGGTGATTAAAAGCACAGCTAATTTTAGTTAAAATTCTATATGGGTGAAAAACCTCTTAATCTCTACATTTCACCAGAAATGTTCCCTCCCCAATCTATTTTGATGTTCCAGTCTTAATGAGACAGACTATGATATACTATGCTGACAGTGACAGTGATTATTTTTAACATAAGATATAAGAAAGATCATAATAAGAAGAAAGATAATTTCACTGTCAACAGAAGGTTATTGCCATAAAGCATGTTGCACAAGTATGCACGAGTAATCAAATGTAACTGGCTTAAGAGGTAACTAATTACTGCGTAAAACATTAACATGAAATGCATGTTGCACAAGTATGCACCAGGTCATTAAATATACTGGAATTAAAAGGTAACTAATTTCGAAGTAAAACATTAACATGACAGTGTGACAGTAACACACTTTAAAACGAAAGGTCACCTTTGGTGTTTGTTTAGACAGAGGAGAATAGCAGGTATGTATTCTTGTCGTATGTACCACGTTACGCGCTCCGCTCCTATGGATGCGGATCACTGGCTCCAGCTTGTGGTTCAGCCAACTTGCATAATTCATCAGAGCGGCGCATTAGCTAAAGGCCTCGCTTGTTGGGTGTAAATGTCACCGTCAGATCACAGAGCGTGGCAACATCCTCCCTCCTGACCTTGTGCTGGCGGAGATCAGAGCAACGGAGCCCTTGTGACGCCAAGGTATAAATAAATTAGGTGTGGGTGCGCCGTGTGCCGTTGGAGAGATGAGCGCAGAGCGACGAGATGGTGAGCTCAACACGGCTCAGTCCTGTATGTGCAGCACAGATTATGAGGGCTGGGGTTAGGGTTAGGATTAGACAGGGTTATGGATTTATTTAACGAAATAAATAAATTAGCTGTGAGTACGTCGTCTGCCGTTAGAGAGATGAGAGCAGAGTGAGGAGATGTCGAGCTCAACATGGCTCAGCCCTGTATGTGGAGTCCCGATTATTATGGTTAGGGTTAGGGTTAGGGTTAGATAGGGTTGTAGATTTATTTAACGAAAAAAATAAATTAGTTGTGAGTGTGCCGTGTGTCTCAGAGAGAAGAGAGGAGAGCAGAGTGAGGAGGTGGTGAGCTCAACATGGCTCAGCCCTGTATGTGCAGTACAGATTGTTATGATTAGGGTTAGGGTTAGATGTGGTTGTAGATTTATTTAACGAAATAAATAAATTAGTTGTGAGTGCACTGTGTGTCGTTAGAACGAGGAGAGGAGAGCAGATTGAGGAGGTGGTGAGCTCAACATGCCTCAGACCTGTTTGTGACAGTACAGATTATTATTATTATTCTGGATTTAACGAAATAAATAAATTAGGCGTGAGTGTGCTGTGTGTTGTTAGAGATGAGAGGAGAGGAGAGCAGAGTGAGGAGGTGGTAAGCTCAGCATGGCTCAGCCCTGTACTGTATGTGACAGGTGGCCTGGCCTTGACAGAGCACATGAACCCCAACCCAAGGTTCAACCCAGTCAGGGTTACAGCATCCTCAGCATAGCATGGGTGGATGGGTGCCTAAATGACTATGGCTGTGTGTGTGTGTGTGTGTGTGTGTGTGTACATAAGTGTGTATGCGAGCCGTGCACACATCTATGTGTGTTTAGGCGTTTGTGTGCGTGCGTGCATGGGTGTGTGCATGCACGTGTGTGTGTGTGTGTGTGTGTGTGTGTGTGCGTGTGTGTGTCAGGAGAAAGGTGTGATAAGAGTGTCAGCTGCTGGTAATGTATTTTGACTTAACCTTCAGTATTTTTTCAGGGGCAGTTATTCTTCATAGAAACTGGTGTCTGCATTTTCTCCTCCTCGTGTAACTCACAAGCAGTTCACAGCCACTCGTCTTTGTTGAATAGAAAGACTGCGACAGAGCAGAGAGTCTGCACTGATAGAGTGAACTGCTATCCTGGAAGTATCAAAAGAGCCAGTGACTGTTACGACCCGGCTTGTGGGCCACAACACAAAATGGAGATGGACAAAAGAGTATTACAAAAATAAAGCAGTTTTTAATTAGAATAAATAGCCAAGGTTAAAACAAAGACAAATGTGGGGATGAGCACCCACACCAACACCAACACAAGCCAAAACACAAAAGGAAGTTAGAGGTTAGAGCTTTAGGGAAAGAGAGAGGGAGAGGCAGGCAAGGGCTTTTATAGCCACATAATGTCTGTCCCAATTAAGGGTCTACATGCTTCGAAGTGCTGGGTCATCGGCTACATACGTCACAGTACCAGTCACCAAGCCCGCTGTCCCATTTGGAAGGCACCTCAGAATCCACCCAACAAACTCACACTTCATTTGGCGTTCAAAGGAGGCTACTGGTGGTGGGTCCTCCATCGCCTCATTTCTCCCAGAATTAATTTCGTTCAGCATGGTACAAGTGCAAATGACGGAGCAATACGGTTTTAAAAATATTGGGGTGAAATAAAAACAACAAATGTATAATTCCTGCGTCCATTTCTGACACAATATAGCTTTATTTCTTATGTTTGTTGTGACTTCTGTAGTTGCTAAGCGACTAGAAGAGCTCCTTAGGCTAGGTATGCTGTCCCATTTCATAAACGGTCAACGGCCATGGTAGGCTACAGCTACGTAGGCCAGTCCATAGCAGCTCACTCCGAAGTGTGTAGACCCTTAATTGTGATGAACTGATAGACACAGGTGTAATGAGTCATCACCACCCAAAGGCCAGGCCAGTGGAAGTGCAGAGGGATGTAACACTCAGGCTACGTTTACACGATGACGGTCTGAACAGAAGACTCAAAAGTGGCGTCGCGTCTTCACTTTTTATTCCACGTTTAGACGAGCGTTTTCGGGAGGAAATCTGCGTGCATACGATGACGCAAAAGTGTGTGGAATTCGATGGGGGTATGCATGCCAGGCGGCAAGGTAGACATTCTCCCAGGTCTCGTCCATAGCAGTCTGGCTCGCCTGCAACGAACCAGTGCATCCCGAATTTGACAGAGGTGGTTGCAGATCCTCCTCTCTTCAGTAATAGTATATATACAAACTCTGTACATTTTCTGGAATGCCTCTTGCAAGTTTATTAGAGCTGCTAGAGCAGCTTGAAGGTCCGACGCATGGAAATCGCATGGATCCATTTGGTTCCCTGTACTGCCTCATGTATGTGACGTAAACACGTACACAGCGTGAGCTGATCTGACCAGAGTTTTGTGTCTTGGGCCGTGTAGACGGAAATGCTACGGCGGAGCGTATTCAACTTTTCCACTCTGGAGGGTGGTTTCAAATTTTTGCGTGTAATCGAAAGGCACTTCCGATAAAATATTTTGTCGTTTTTACCCGTAAGCGTTCTCATGTAAACAGGCCCAGAATCACTCTGAATCGCTCCAAACGGACAGAACATCTCAGGGGTGGAACTCACCAAAGGGTCAAGATTTGGCTGGTTAGCTTTAGGCAATTAGCAAGGCACTTCCTTGTCACAATTTTCCAGAAATGACATCATATCCACCCCCATTTCCCCCATGCTCATTGGTGGAAGCTCCACTCTCAGGGAACCGTCCATTTTTGAATTGACCAAGTAAAATGAGGGTGGACATGAGCCCCGTGAAACTCCATTTGGAAACTTGAAAAATGTGTTCAATTTCGGCTAAATTCACTAGCTTAGCATTTCCCATTAAAATGAATAGGGACAGGACTTCCTCACATAATACCTCCATGGAACTCACTCATATCACATGAAGCTGAATGTTGAGTTGTTGTTGCTTATCACTCCTTCCCTGTCTATTACTTTTGATCTGTGGTGAAGTCACTGGACAGTGAACTGCTGTGATAGAGAAACCTTGAATGCCTCATGGGTTTGTCGTACTGCAGTCAGGCTATTGTCCTGCCTGTCTGCTTCCAGACCAAACTCTCACTTGGCCTCAGAATGCATGTAGAAAATTGGCCTTGGTTTCAATGGCATCATTCTCAGTAGAGTAAAATCAAATAATAATAATAATAATAATCTTCATTAATACTACATTTTATTTGTAATGCACTTTACATTTTAACAATGTCAAAGTGTTACAGAACAACTTGAAATGAATTATTTAAACCTATAAAAAAGTTAAAAGGAGTCTATAAAAAAGGTTTTTAGGTTTCATTTAAAATTGTAGAAGAAAGACGAGTGTGTACATCCTTTTGTCCACAGTAGTGATGTCCGCCATTTAACCATCAGGTTTTTGGCCCTCTTCCTCATTTTGTCTCTTGCAGCAAATAAAAAGAGGCCATTGCATTGCAGTCTTAAAATTCTTTAATAGGTCAGTCTCATCTGCACAAGATCTAGTGAGGCTGATGGCATATTATCCCTATGACCACATAAATACCCCACTGCTTTATTAAGCAATCCTGTGATTGCTTTTTTAAGCATTCCTATGGCTGGTTTATGTACAGTAGTAATCCTTTGTGATGTTCTCATTTTAACTCAAGAGTTAATATTCTCTTCTGTGACACACTCTTGCCAATTATTATCCAATGTGTTTAGGGATTTGGATGCAAGATGTGCTTTCATTCAGCGTCTTACGTGCGTTTGCATGAAGTAGAAGCTCAAAAGATCTCAGGACAATGTGAAGAAAAGTTTACTTTTGACATGCATTGAACACCCTCATAAATTTCACTTTTATTGCCTGCAATAACTATGGTGCAATACTTGCCCAAATGATGTAATGTAACAGTATCATTATTTTGCATTTAGTGGTCATCAAGGTCTTAACGTCATTTATGGGAGGCCCAGAAATGTCAGGGATTTCTGGCAACTGACCCCCTCACGGCACTTAGCTAGTCTCTTTGTTGAAGTAGCTTGTTTATTAACATAACATCCCTCAGTTTGGCATTTGAAGTCATTTCATTGTAATTAACGTTGATTCATCGTTACAACTGGTCCATAACGTTGGACGTAAGCCCAGCTTTAATTAAAATCGATAGGATCATCAAGTCTGATGTGAGTTAAAATTAGTTCCACATGGAACCTCATTGCAATCACAAGATGGGACACTTAATATTTGCCTATGGTAACTACTCTTTCATAGTGAACGCTCCTGCAGGAGATGGTATCACTGTTACAGTCACAGGGCAATCTTTTACAGTATATTCATTGTTTTATGTCTTTAATCACATTGGTCTCTGTTAAGGTGATTCTGGGGTACCAGAAAATGATTGGAAGAGAGCGATGAGGTAGGATTGGGTAATGACTAATGAATGGGTCTGAGAGGAAGCTTGCACCTGCAGACATACTATTAGCACTGTAAGCTGGTTACAGTAACGGTATTTAGCCGATGCTTTCCTCCAAAACATACTCCACTAAAAACCCCATATTATAAACGAAAAATACATGGTTAAATTATAATTATATAAATAAGTACAAACATAACTACAAATGTTACATATGGTCTTCCATTTTTACCATTGATATTTTAAACTCAGCTGTCAACAAATCACTGTAGCTACGCAATGCCCATTGTAAAAATCCACTGTAGAAAAAAAGCATGTTCCAAAAGTTTAGCAGATTTGAACTTTGACCACATCGTGTTTTTTAAGAAGCCTTGAGGCACGTTGCAATGGTCAAACCACTTGTCAGCCACATCGTTGCATAGGAAAACAACTGACTTTGAGCGCCCGGCAGAGAAAAAGCGTCGCAGGCTGAGCGGTCCCCTAAGGCACCAAAACAGAAATAAGCCTCAACTGAGAACAACTAGCCCTGACAGTAAGTCAACAGTTTCATCAGTCCTTTCACCCCTATTAAATGGACAGTGTTTAATAGGATGCTTATAATGGCTTAGCCACTTCAGTTATGCAGTACAATGTTCTGTTAGTCCTTCATCAAAGTTCTTGATAAAGTGAAAAGGTCATGCGAATAGCTAATTTACATGAAGTAACGCCACATATCACCTTGTGCCACACTGGAGTGGAGGTGATAGAAAAATCTGGTTAACCTTGGTTCTAATCCGCCCAGAGCAAACTTGCCATTGGCCTGCGCAAATTGAAAACGACTCCCTGACATAAAAAGGTAATGGACTGCCAGAGATGGGGTGCTAAATAACACAGAAGGTTAGTGGAGAGATGAGTCCATTTATTAGCATGTCTTGAAAATATCCTCCCTTTCTCATCTTCAGCGCAGAGCCACCGAGAGTGGTCTTCTCCGATCCTCTTCCTCAATGACAAAAGGTAATTACGGGCATCCACAGATGACTTTACTGTAAGTCTTCCCTGACTGTCCTGAAGGATGAGGGAATATCCTGTTTCTTTAATTAATGCAATAAATTTCACGTGCTGCCTCGTGTAAATCTCAAGTAGGAGAACTACTTGATTATCACGAGCCGCAGAGCTCCACTTCTCCTCCCCATCCCAGCTGAGAAGCACGGGAGCTGAGAAGGAGAGAGTGCACACCAATTACTGTAATAATTTGCAAATTCACTGTTCCACTTCAACACTGCCCCAGCTCGCTCAGAAGACCAATCATTTCCTTGGCACATTACCTGCCTGTGTGCTTTACTCACGACGCTATCAGACATAAACCCCTTCATCACCAGTGAATACTATTCTTGTTCCTGTTCATGTGTGAGTAGAGAAGCCATGGCTCTTGCTGACATATGATGGGCTGAAAAGACACAGAGAGAGGAGTGAAAAGGAGGGGAGAAGAGAAGAGAGGAGAGGAGCAAAGCAGAGAGGAGAGGAGAGGACATGGGAGGAGAGGAGAGGAGATGAAAGGAGACAAGAGAAGAGGAGAGGAGAGGAGATGAGATGAGATGAGATGAGAGAAGAGGAGAGGACAGGAAAGGGGGGGGGGGGGGCGCAGCACTGGGTTGGCTTGTTGCTGTCTCTTCAGCTGTGTGGCAGACAGACACCCACACACAGACACCCACCCCTGCTCACAGCACCATCCCTTCCCACTCATGTGGAACTGTAGGAGAAGCGCGGTCATTACAAGGGTCTCTGTCACCATCATCCTCCTCCGCAAACAGGCCAGCTGCTCCAGTGTCTCACTGCTTACTCTTGGTGCAACGTGTGTGTGTGTGTGTGTGTGTGTGTGTGTGTGTGTGTGTGTGTGCATGTGTGGGTGTGTGTGTGAGCGTGTGTGCATGTGTGTGTGTGTGTGTGTGTGTGTGTGTGTGTGTGTGTGTGTGTGTGTGTGTGTGTGTTTGCGTGTGTGTGTGTGTGTGTTTGTGTGTGCATGTGTGTCTCTCACCATTATCCACCCTGAGAAAAAGATCCATCTTCACTCACAGTGAGCTACTCAAGCATCTCAGTGACTCCCGTCACTGTGTAGGTACAGAATGTGATGTGTGTGTGTGTGTGTGAGACAGAGAGAAAGAGAGAGAGAGATAGAGAGAGACAGAGAGAGAGAGGAAAACAGAGTGTATGTGTGAGCAAAGATGAGTGCAAGTGTGCGTGTGTGTTTCCATGTTTATGTGTGTGTGTACGTATGTGTGTGTGTGTGTGTCTGTGTTTGTTTATACCTGTGTGTGCATATGTGTGTGCATAGCGGGGACCAGGTAACAGCTGAAGGAGGGTACAGGGACATCTCTCCCGGTCCTCCATCTGCCCCACCATCACAACACAGGTGGTGCGGCACTATGACACCTCCACCTCCCCCTCCCTCTTCACCTCCCCCTCCCCCTCCCCCCACCTCCCTCTTCTCCTCCCCCTCCCGGGCCCCCGGATTATCTGTGTGCAAAGGCCCCCGTGAGGGCAGGATTGGCAGGATTGGACCCCCAGAGAGGGCTCACCTGTTCCAGCCGGCTGCTATGCGGCTCAGAGAGCACAGACAGAAGCACTGGCAGGAAGGTGGTCGCTGGCGGGCGGGCGGGTGGCTGGGGTGGGGTGGGTTTGGTTAGGTAGGGGAATGTTGGCAGGACATCATGGCTCTCGTGACTCAAAATAGAAATTCCGACACAAAGGGGAGAGAAACTGTGAAGTACCCGCACAGACAAATGTGTGCTTGGAATTTTCCAATGAGAAAGAAATGCTGCATTTATTTATCATGTGTACCTGCTGAAGCTCCGATATTAATATGTTGCATACCCTAACTGTACACATAGGGCAATTTAAGAAAATGTTTAAGAGCACATGCTAATGCATATCACACTTTAGATTAGAAATAGTTGCCAACAAAATTGCTATACTGACAGGACTTTTACAATTTCACTGGTACGTAACACATGCCTTTTTCCTTTTTACCATTGTTAATGTTGCTTCTTCATTACAAATGTACAGAACATAATCAACAGAAAAATTATGTATTTCTTTCCACAAATGTCACCACAGGGGATTATGTTCAGCATGTTCACTTAATGTAATACTTTTTATTCCATTTTATTTCTCAGGACTAGGAAATGAAAAGTAATATTTCACATCGGTCATTTTCTCTTTTTATTTAAACTAGCATCCATATTTTATTTGACTCCTGCTATTTCAATGAGTGGAGCAAAATGAAATGTTCTCCATGGTCAAATGTGGAATTGAATTATTCAGGGATTCTACTTCACATTGCGAGCCTATCAGGGTAGCAGAGAGGGACAGAGAGAGAACAAGACAGAATGAAAGGCAGAGAGGAAAGAAGGACAGTTAAAGAAAGAAGACATGGAAAGGAGACAGAGATAGACAGCAAGAAAGGAAACAAAGTAAAGGGGTGACAAGGCAAAGAAGGATAGGAATGGAGGAGAGAGAGAATAAGATGCAGAGAAATAGAGACAAAGAAAGAGACAGAGACAGAGACAGAGAGAGAGAGAGAGAGAGAGAGAGAGAGAGAGAGAGAGAGAGAGAGAGAGAAAGAGAAGGAACAGGGTCTAAAGAATTGGCAAACCATGGACGGGTAACGACAGCTTCGCCTCTATGGCTGAGCTGTTCTTTGTACTAATTACGACATCTGCCCTTCAGTGCCAGCCTCACTATGCCCATGCCCCCCTCCCCCCCAAGGGAGCCATGACTCACCACTGCACACAGCGAGCAGCCTTAATCTGGCCCAGATCTGGGTGAAAGCCTTCCCCAGTGCGGCAGATTTATGCCATTATCAGGTCATGCCTGATAGTTCTACAGCTAGCTGGTGCTGGATGCTGCGGTTGTGTTGCGAAGCATGTCTGTCTGTCTGTTTGTCTGTCTGTCTGCCTGCCGTTCTGTCTGTCTGTCTGTCTGTCTGTCTGTCTGTCTGTCTGTCTGTCTGTCTGCCTGTCTGTCTGCCTGTCTGTCAGTCAGTCTATCTTTGAAAGCCCAAGGTAACATAGGGCACTGGAAAACTATCATTTGCATAGACATACAATGCACCTAATACTAAATGAATTAACATATCCACAAATCTATACATAGTATCTGCACCAAATTTGTACATGATGTTACAAGGTGCAGTTGGTGTTAAAAAAAATTGCATTGGAGGGTAATTATAGCATTACTTCTTACCATTATAACATTACATGTACAAAAAGTGCTAAAATAGCTTATAATAACTAGCTTTCTTGATGGAAATAACACCTCACTGTGTTATTTTGCAACCAAACGTGCTCGAACAATTCAGATTTTGAGATCATGCCACTACATAGCCACAGATATGTATTACACCCTGATACAGTGTCGCAGTGTGAGTGAGGAAACCTGTGTTTTGCAGCCTTTCCACCTCTGGAAAGCTGGTACTGGTACTAATTCCTTTGGGGCTCCACCCCTTGTGCCATTCTGTGCCTGTGTCTTATTTCCTACAGAGTGCGGGACTAGGGGTGGTGCTTATTGTCCCTAATTGTGGCACCTATAAAGAGGGTGGACATCATGGCGCTCTCTCTCTCTCTTGGCTCACTACGGCGCCAGGCTCTAATCCTCTGTGGGTCTCTGGCCTCGTGGGGGATTTCTCCCTCCGACCATCTTCGTTATGTTTTGTTTTGACATTAGGCTTACCCCTAGACACACATTACTCTACATCTTGCTTTTATACATTTACTGACTTTTTCTATCTTTTTAAAGAAATATATTTTCATTTCACTCTACGGTGTGGTCTCCCCTTTATGTTGCGTCTGCCTTAAGCCAGGCAGGCGTAACACACGTAATAATTTAGCCGCTCTAAAAGGCACTCTACTTGCATTTCCTACTTCTCCTTTTTTTTACTTTGGGTCCCTGTTTTCTCCATCATCAATCACTGTCTGAACATGTGCTGCTGCACAGTATGGTGCGGTTTCACTACACTTCCCAGCATGCCTTCTGCTTTCTTTAGTTCCTCAAACAAAGCAGATGTGAGACGCAACTGTCAGAACCAGCAGAAGTTGCAGAAAGAGGGAAAGAAACACTCAGCTCATTTACTGATTCATTAAAAAAAATCAACAACTTAAGCTCAAGTGGTATAGGAACCACGGAAGGTGTTAAAAAAGAGAAGTCAACAACACAATCTTGTAATTAATGTAATTAATTTCTCAGCCAGTTATTGATGTGTCGCAGTGTATAAATGCCAATGGTAAAAATAACATAACAAAAATAGACAGTTTTAGCTTCAGTGCATTTAAAATGTTTTGAAATGTGAAAATGCTGAATGTTTTGCACTTCATCCATCTTGCCAAGGCTGAGGCAGTTTTGGCCGGGCCAAAGTGGAGACGCTTATTATGAGTACCACCATCTGTCAGCCTTTTACATCTCCAGGCTGCCTCTCTACATCTCTCATCTTTACTTTCTACACCCTCTGCCTTCTCAATCAAAAAGCTCGACCCATCATGCATCTGACTGGCAGCGCCTCCTGATTGCCCCCATCCGCCTGCTTGCTTGTTCTGAATGGGCGCTGTTGGCGTGGCATTTTGAAAAAAGGGAGGGGGCTAAATCTGTTTCCGTAGCGAGTGGTGGAGGATGCACTAATGGGCACATGTTCCCGGTTTCTAAAGAGACGCCACGCTCCAATCAAAAGAATTGGACCGCACAGCTCCCCTTGGAGCATCCGAGTCGTCTGTTCTCTCCCTGTCATCTCTCCCAGACCACCACAGTGCCACTGCAGTCAGGGTCTGGCGTCACACTGCAATTTCATCTTGTTTTTCTCCTTTCTACTTCCACAAACACTGAGAGCATCTTCAGTTTTTTTCCACTTTGGTTGCCGCTAACAGGAAGAGCCATCAGATTTTGATAATTAGACATGATGACAGTGATGCACTTCCCCTCACAGCGAAAAGGGTAATCAGCTCATAATGATTGACAAAAAAAACATCACTCGACACAACTTTCACTTCAGTGTAAAAGTCAATGAAATTCAAAAGAGGTATTATTAATCCAAAAACAAGGTGATGCATTATACTAATTTGCCCTGTCATAGGAGCATGTCAATACATTTACTCTACCATAAAGTCTACAGTCTTCACTGAATCACTGAGCACGGCAAACTGTTTCTTTCTCTAACGCTAACCAGGTTGTCTTTTACTTTCTGTAAGGTGACCTTGGGTGTTTTAAAAGGCCCCATGTAACAAATAAAATGTATTATTATTATTATTATTATTATTATTACTGTTATTATTGTTATTGTTATTATTATAACAGAGGAGTAAATAAAAAATAAATAAAAAAAGGAATGAGGAAAGATCTTTCAATTATGTATTCATTAAAATTCATCAATTAATGCAGCCCAATCCAGATTAAGCCTACTATATTTGTGAGCTTCCTGTAGTCTCTTCCTACATTTTCAGCATAAGTGAACAGGTATCAGGAAACAGGTGCAGGTGGCTTTGCTCCTTGTAAGCGGTGCATGTCTCTGTCAGTGGAGGCTTTCTTATTCAAACACAATGCTTCCCCATAGAGAGCACTGGCTGTCTTTGCGGAGATTGTCTGCATGCCCTGGAGCGCAAGCTGATATGTATAATGTATAGGGGAGGTCTCTGCCTGCCTGTAGTCTGTAAAACAGTCTGTAAAATGCACACACTTTCCTTGAGGCACGCACCATTACATGCTTCTGTTCTTACACCCGTGTGCTTCGCAAGAGGCCTTTATTTAAAATGTTTGAGGCCTGAAAGATGTTACTCATGGGACTGCCATGTAGAAGCATGTGTCAAGCATCACAAATTTCCAAAGGCCCCACATCCCTTTGGCACAGATAATAAAAAAGGCAAATGCACAGCATTTCAGGATGTTTCCTGAATGCTGCTTGCCCGGAGTCACACAGAGATATCCACATTGATAAAGAGTTCAACAAGGAAAATATTCACTTGTAGCCTGGAGCAAATGTCTAAGGCAAAGAGTTAATTTGTTATGTTTGGACAGTTGTGATTGTGGTGAGAGGAGAGTCGGTGTGGGGTGATTGATGTCCGGCACGAGGAGGGGGAGACTTTGTAGTAATTACTCTTTGTGTGCACTGCGATAAGGGAATTAATCAAGCCATTACTCTGTTTTGTCATCACAAGGCAATAATTGAATAAAGCAACCACACTCCTCATCCCGTTCCCAGCCACCCTGCCCGCAGGATACCTGTAATCTTCATGCTGAAGGTCTTTGAAACGTTCCTAGTTGATTTAAGTAATATTGCCTGGAGCACTGAAAGCAGGGTGGATTTTAAACAAACCAGAAAAGCCACTTGAAAACTGCCATGGGGTCAGCAACTTATCAGTAAAGTACTGATTTACTTGGGAACCTCGATATCTATGTCCTTGACCTTTGGTGTCCCCCAGGGGTCAATCCTTGGACCATTACTATTCAATCTTTATATGCTCCTGCTTGGGCAAATCATCAAGAACAACTCAATCAATTGTCATACCTATGCTGATGAAAACCAAATTTATTTAGCTCTGTAACGTAATTGCAGAACAAAATGTGGTGAAGCAGCTTTCAGTTTTGGAACCAACTTCCTGAAGACATCAAAAATGCTCCTATTGTTGGCAGTTTCAAATCTAGATTTAAGATGCTTTCTACTAATGGTTTACCTTTAATTAGTATACTTTTTTCTGTCTTTTTTTATTAAATATCTTTTTATTTACCTGAGGTTTAAGTGTGTACAGAATAGTCAACAAATGGGTTTTGTGTAAGAAAAGACAGATCAAAACTCCATCTCGCTTAGACTGGATGTGGAACTCCAAACAGCCTGCTGAAAAATGAAGAAACAGTGCAGCCGTCAGATGTAGCACAGAGGTAGCAGAATGATATTGAGTGGGGGACCCAATGAAGAAGCTGGGGCTGGGAGAATAAATCTGTGTGAATGGGCAGTAAATCCTCGGTGTCCACTTGTATCATCTCCACAACCCCTCACCCAGGGGGGAGAGGGATTGAAGGCAGCGGGGCTGGCCCTCGACTTAGGCTCCCAGTGCTGGTGCTCTTTGATAGATTTACATCCCCATTTTGAAATTCAATTCGGTGCAGCCATCACCCCACATCAATTACCTTGCCACAGTCAGTTGGGAATTTGGTGAACAGCATTGTCTTTGGCAGAGGATGAGTTTGTTCTTTCAGGCTGAGCTGTGTTTGTTTATTTGTGTGTGTGTGTGTGTGTGTGTGTGTGTGTGTGTGTGTGTGTGTGTGTGTGTGTGTGTGTGTGTGTGTGTGTGTGTGTGTGTGTGTGTGTGTGTGTTGTGTGTGTGTGTGTGTGCGTGCGTGCGTGCATGTGTGTATGTATGTGTGCGTGCGTGTGTCCATGTGTGTGTGTTTTGCCTGTGAACTGACTGTATATCTGAGTCAATAAAGTAGCACTTCAACAGGCACTTCATTTCGCAAATTCTCTGCAGCTGTTGCTGATGTTTCCTGTGCATGAGAAAGAGGCTTGGTCTTGCACTCTCATGGAAGAAATATGGATAAATCAGCGATGGTCCTTTTTCTCCATTAACTGGGAACTACAGCCACAAGAGTAATTACTCTGATGAGACAAATATCAGCTAACTGTAATCTATTATTATTACACAGCTTCACAGAATACTGATGAGAGTTTCTATTAAACTGAATTGGCCATCCCAGTGTTCAGAGCTCCAATATCGTTTTTTGATAATGACTGTTAGGAATGAGTAATGTCCACTGCCACTGATGGCAGGTTTGGTGGTTCTGATTCCTTCATGTCATTATATGAGCAGTCTTTTTGACTTATTGTAATGGGAATTTATTTCAAATTGATGTCATCAAGCGCTGTGTTGCTATGCAACACCTGAAAATTTAAAACTGTATTAGCATTAAGAACTTTTTTTTTTCGCTCAGCAGGAGACACAAAACAACATTAAGTTTTGTTCTAAAGTTTTAATTCTAAAGTTATTTTAGAGAAGTGGCTTTTATCAATTTGGTGGATAACTTTAGACATAATTGCAGAATTTGTGGCTCATTTTTCCCTTTCAGCTATTCAAGAGTATAAGGAGCACTTTAAAGGAAAAAATAAGAAAATACAATTTAAGTAGTCGGGAAATGAAAACACCCTCTTCAAAACATTTTTTTTTTTCAAACAGTATTTGAATTTTAGTCTTGGCATTTTAAATGTACTTAAGACATACATCTTGACTTTACTCTCAACATGTAAACTTTATTTTTGGACTTGGACTTTAACACTCCATGTTAAAAGTAATGGTTCCGTGGCATGGATGAGTGTGTGTGTGTGTGTGTGTGTGTGTGTGTGTGTGTGTGTGTAAGAGAGAGAGAGACAGACAGACAGAGAGACAGAGAGAGAGTGTGATAGTATCCTTGTCTACCTTCACCATGTGAGCTATTCATTTGTAAAAAACCCAGCCTTTCTCTCAACTGTCATCAGTTGTTCTGCATCTAAAGATGTGACCTGCTTAGTAATGTTCACCAAAGGTTGTCATCTCATCTAACATCAGCTCATCACTGCATTATTAAATCCCTTATCCAACTGCAGCTGAGACACTGTATTACTCTGAGTCTCATTTTCCACCTCTGTTTTTTTTTTTGGCAGAACATGTCAGTTCACATAAGGCTACTTAGAAGCTCTACTCTCTCTGACAGTGACTATAAAACTGCTACCTACTAAAGTTCGCAGAGTTCTTGCACATTACCTCGTTTACCTTCCCCTCCCCCTCTCTCCGTTCCTCTCTCTTTCTGTTTCTCTCTCTCTCTCTGTCTCTCTCTCTCTACCTCACCTGCTTCTCCTCTCCTTCCCTTCCCTTTCTCCACTCTTCAAAGGGCTTACTCACCACATCTGCTCATGCTGTTATCTTACAAGCGTAGCGTGAACGTTCTGGTTGCGTTTACATACACGTGCATGCGACGGAGGATCATCATGTAATTACCCTGTGCCCAGATGCGCCTCCCCTAATCCAGATCGGATTTCAGCCTAATTGCTCTAGGGCGAGTGATTTTAGTCTTGTTAAAGATGAGCACGCGACTAGCCCTGCATTGCATAAAACACAGAGGGGTGCTGTTTAGAGCAGTGTCAGAGCAAAGCAATCAGAAGACATCTCGCCCTCGGAAGCGAAGCCTTGTAAACACACTAAGGGCCTATCGTGCGATTAAAGGACCAATTAATCTTCTGATGCGCCCGCTGTACAAACCTGTATTGGCTTTATTGCTGCGTAGGAGAGTTGGAGAATTTACTTATTTATTTATTTATTTCTTGCAGTGCTGGACAAAAAGAATTGGTATTGGGACTTTCTTGCATTGCTATGCTATCCACAGACCTATACTCAATCTATTCTTAATTACAGCACTCTATCACCACCCTTATCCGCCCTGTTATCGCTACCACCGTCCCTTTTATTATAATGATTATCAATTGTACAGTGTGGCTGTGGCAGGGGTAATGAAAGTATATTAGCCTCTTTCTCTCTCTCTCTCTCTCTCTCTCTCTCTCTGTCTCTGTCTCTCTCCCCCCACCGTGGAGGTGCATGGGGGATTGTTTAAATCAGGCTCATCTGTAGGGAGAATAGCCTAGACTGTCCTTTTCTGAACTCCCTCTGTGTGTCCCAGACTGACCTCTTGTCACCAAATCACGCCATCATTCTAGAAGGAAATAAAAACAGACACACAACACTAAAATAACTCAGTATTGTGATCTTGTTTAATGATACAGTATATGCCGCAGAGCTGAATGAAAAATGCATTAGGCATGTTTAATTCAGTGAACAGTTCCAGGTGTGTTCCAGCTGTCTGTAATGCAGTCTTCTACTCATCACTGTAACCATGCTGTGGTTCATGCGACTGGGGCAGGGGTTTTAAATGCATCCGCCACCAAGTACCCCCAAAAGTTAGTCAAACACACGATTGATAAGCTGAGCACACCTGATTTAGTCAGTGATCAATACTTGAACCAGACTGGCCTCCGGCTGATCTAACTAATTAACTAACTAACTAACTTTGCCAAAATTACCCTCAGACTTTAGTTAGGCTATAGATACGTGTTTTGTGTTTCTGTCGTCTTTGTGTGAATGTCCTTGAATGTCTTGAAAGGTGCTTTGTAAATAAAATGTATTATTATTATTATTATTATTATTATTATTATTATTATTATTATTATTATTATTATTATTATTATTATTATCTACCTGAAGCTGTGACACAGACTTTTGGTATAAAGGGGCATAGGAACATGCCCTGCACTTGATGGGTCATTCACTTCACAGTAAAAAAATAAAGTATTGAGATTCAACATTGTTATGCCTTTATTTGGAGGAAAATAAAGGTAAACCAAAATTGAAGATATCCTTAACACATAAGGACATACTGATCATTAGCACATCTAGTTAATTTTTGTACAACACAAGGCATTCACTTGCATGAGCAGGATTGTGCATATTGCCTTGTTTTCATTTGTTTCATTTCATTTTTAAGTTGTCAACCGTTCTAGCATCAGAACATGTGTTAAATTTCCATGTATGACTCCAAAACAAGCCACCACACAGCGCTGAGTCCCAGTCTGACAGTTATTTCCAAACAATTAAATGGTATATGAATGCCTCCTATTGCTATTCTCTGATAAGGCATAGTCACTGACTGAAGGAGTTACCGGCCTGTTGTGTTGATATAGCACAGACCTGTTTGCTTGCCTGTCTTATGCTGTGGGAGCTTAACATGCATTAAATTCATTTCCATTCACACCACACATTATCAGTGTTGTCATACTCTGAAGCTTACTTGGCTGGGAGCAAACCCAACTGTTCAGAGGTATTTAGAACCAGACATTTCATTATTTAAAATTAGAAAATGGTAATCGATAGCTCCACTGAGTAGACAAAACAAATTCATGGGGTTGTTTTAGAATCTGAACATATGGAACAGTGGTGATTACACAACACGATGCACAGCGATGGCACAAAATAACTAAATTATATTAAATTGCAAAGATTGAAAGGGCATCTTGCCCTGCCAGTGTTATACTCTAATCATGCATGTACACGCATTCACAAACACACACACACACACACATGCTATTTAACCAATCATATCAACTGTGCACTGATCGACCAAGCTGAAAACAGTCCTCTTCAGAAAGACCCTGCTCTTGTTCCCCATCCTCTTGAGAAGCAGTGGTCATTAACACAATGTCAAATGCCTTTCATCCTCCGCCCATATTTATGATGTGACTTAATTAGCCAAGATAGATGGACATGTGCGTTAATTTCAGCAGCTCTTCAAGCCTCTGTAAGTGAAGATGTGTTGGTGGTTGTCATAGTTCAGCCTCTGTAACACTGAGATAAAAGCTTTTTATATAATCACCAGTCTTGTCAGTCACACCAAAAGCATGACTTTGTGGCCTTTGGAGTGGATGTGAATATGTGTGCGATTGTGTGTCAGTAGCTCATGTAAAACCATGTAACATTTGCTGCCTACTATTTATCTATACACTGTTGTATTGTTTTTCCTTCTAAACTACTGTTCCCAAGGCATGCCAAGATGAAACAGGAAGAACAGAATTCGTTTTATCTTGAAGCCTGTCAAATTAAGACTCACTAACAAGTGCATGCACAGCTCAGCAGTTATATGTTTATAGGTAGTTGTTAACAATGTAGCAGTTATTTCTGAACTATGGGGTTTCTTAGGGAGCTGTGATCTATGCCACATTGTGTGCATTGCACAGCCAGCACCTCTGTTAGATCAGGAAGGAGGTTCACACACTGCACAACACTTCCTGTTGGCTATTGTTACACTAGCTAGCTCACTGGTGCACCAATACACAGTACCACTACACAGCTACCACTGCAAGATACAGAGAACTTAAATGAAACATTTCAGTCTTATACATTTCTTGAATGACAAAAATATGAGTGGCCATACTTCACGAGTAAATCAAACAGTAAGCAGTGAAAATGTTTTGTGTCTCCTTTTCTTTCCTGGGTGGCTAGCATCACATTAACTAGCAACTCAGATCATTTGTGAATGTGTAAAGTACAGCATGTTTCTGCTTTAACAGCTAGTCAAGCAAAGCTTCTGAAGCCTGACTTTGCCAGACCGAGCCCTTCAGAAGACTGGAGGATATTTCAGAAATGAGGATGTGATTACAAGTGTGTGCTGTCCATTTGCCATCTGTGGTGTGCCTTAAGAGAAGACGTGATAAAAATGGAGTTGATCAAAAAGCTTGCATGGTGCTTTTTTGTTTGGAATTGTTTTCCTTTTTGCTGTTGTCCCAACACCATGTGGCTATTTGTGTACCACAGTGTACCACAGTCTTTCAATTTCCCCACTTCAGTATCTGTCTGCAAAGCCCTTCTCCTCAGACACATGCTCAAATTATCTATAAATCTTTTTTTTTACCTTTACACACCTTTATTATACAAATTGCCTGAACTTTTAGTTTGGGATTGGTAAAGGAGGAAATTATATACAGTACCAGGAACAATTATGCAAGGAGATACAAATTTTATATCCATTCCAGAGCAGATTTGATTTTCTTGGGCCAGTGTTCATCCTGCTGACCTTGGGCAGCCATCTCTTGGATACCAAAAGGTCACCGCATGCCATTACTAGTTACATAGCAGACATTGGGGGCAGGCCCGCTGACAGTCTTGGCTGGGCCCTAGACAAGATAATCTGATGGGGGGGCCCCCCTCCCATATTCCATAATGTAAGTTTGTCCCCCACTATCAGCGGGCCTGATTGGGGATAACAGCACAAATTGAATGGAAGTGTCACAAATTACACAGAACTGGACCCAAATACACCACACTCAAAAACTGAAAGTAAAAAAATGGGTGTATTGCAAGAAGAGAAAACAGAAATCCACAGGGGCAAAACAGAACCAGAAGCAGACTATAAAAAATCAGGCATGGCAGAACTACACAAACACACAGCACAAAACTGACTAGAAACAGACACGTCAATACACAGGATACCACAGAGTAAAACCAGTCAGCAGAAACAGACGATATGACAAGAGACAAGCAAGCAGAGGGGGTGGTAATACACAGACCAATTAACAAGGACGTTGGACAAGACCATCAAGAGGAACAAGGGCAAATATGGAAGCAGTCAGAAACAGGTGTGCAACATTAATGATGATCAGACAGACAAGAAGTGCGGCCCAAATCAGGCAACTGGTCAGAATGAAGACACCTGACAGAGCAAGAGGAAAACAAGGACTAACTCTGTTAAACAGTCAAAGCAGGGTGTCGCAAACAGGGGAGACGGGAAACAGGACCAAGGCCGAGTTCAAAACGCATGAAATGTAGCAACACGGTTAATTCAACAGGAACACAGGTGTGCTGAACACCCTGTTGTATGACGCAAGTCGTGGACCTATGGCAGCTCAGAGGGCGACTCTTTGTGCCGTTCTGGCTGGGGAAATCATGGAAGACGACCGTACAAAGTTGTCGCTAATTGGATAAGTGGTCAAACACTGCCTACCAAACGGGAGCAAACAATCCCGAAAGCATGTTGCAGAACATTGCACTACGTTGCGGGCAAACAATTCAGACAAAGACTGGGGCCAGACACAGACACAGACAAAGGAGGAGTCAACAGAAAACACATGGCAGGAACAGAACAAAAGAAGAACCAACAAAACCACATGGCAGATTGGGAGCACGAGAGGGGAAGGCACATCGAAAAACAAGCTCAAGGCACATACCACAAAACCACAAAACAGAAATTAAACACACAGAATCCTGACAGGGAGAGTGTATCATTTTTTATAATTTTATAATTATCAATCATGAAGCCCAGCAAATCTGCACATGTCATTTTTGTTTTACTGACATTTGCCTTTGTTGAGAGAGGGAGAGCTAGCCTGGTAAACCAGCCCCTCGTACTTCATTTCATTTTGTACAGAGGGTCTGGAACAGACACTGTCAGAAACAATTTGTTGGAGGTGAGGACTCCTGGTCGTCGCGTATGCAATTAGCCTACCTACGCACTACAATTCAAATGTAGCACACAAGGTCAACGTCACGGCTAATGGACACACCCTCTGTTCGCTGATTGCATCGTCCGACTAAATGACCCTCAAGAGATTCCGGTCCAGACCCTCTGTACAAAATGAAATGAAGTACGATTGAGTGAATGAGTTTGATTGGCCCTAAAAAACAACCATGTGGCATGTCCTAACAAATAACTGCAGATCAGTGGAAAGCTTTTGTTCTGTCAGCTGATCCCCCCCCCCCCACATACACACACACACACACACACACACACACACACACAGGCCTCTTATTCTCCTCCTTGACCTCTTTTCTTCCTCTTTATTGACACTAATGGCCCGTCCACACGACAACGTTTTCAGGTCAAAACGGTAAAGTTTGTTTGCGTTTTGGCCTTCCGTCCACACGGCGCCGGCGTTTTGGGTGACCGAAAACGATACTTTTTGAAAACGGTTTCCAAAGTGAGAAAGTCTGACAACGCCGCCGTTTTGTTCTCGTGTGGACAGGCAAAACGCATCCTTTTGAAAACGATGACGTCGTCGCCCATTCACCTTGCGCTGCACATATAACAACAACTTCAAACTTTTACAAACTGGTGCTGTCGAATAAATTGTAATTTGATTAGCTTGTACTGTAGGCTGGCTGTTGTGCAATTGTTTCTATTCTTTGCCATTACACTGTCTGTATGGCTAGTAGGCTAACAAATACTTCTTGTAGGCTTTCATTATTATTGATTATTTAAAGAGCAACTGTTGCTGCTTTCAGCTCCCCTCAGTAACAACCATACAGTCTATGGTAACAACACGCATTGCTAAAATCAACATATGACATGTTTTAAGCGACTGTTTCTACCTTCTGACATTGAATTACAGGATGTTTTTGTATACATCGCTAGTTCAGCCCAACAAACGCTTTTCACGTTATGCTTTTTAAATAGGGCAACTGTCGCTGCATCCGACCCATCTAAACTAGAACGCACATTGCTAAAATCAACATACATTACATGTTTAAAGTCAATCATTGCGCTTCTGATCATGCCCCTCAAGCTGGGACAGCACACCTTCTGCAATGAAAACGCAATGACAATGTTCCCGTGTGAACGTAAATATTTACTGCTCTGTTGTCGTGTGGACGCGACTTTTTTTTTAACCCGCAAAGAAAAAAATCCAGGAACGTTGTCGTGTGGACGGGGCCTAAGTATACTCCCCCAACACCTTCCCCCCCCCCCACCCCCCCCCCCACCCCCCCCCCCCCCCCCCCCCCCCCCCCGCCCACACACACACCTATGCTCTCACCTTCTGTCTGTCTTTTCTTTTTATTCCTCAGGTATTCACACTGTTTGTGGTGATGTAAATCTAAATCCCTGTCCCCCAGTGTTAGTGTGTGTGTGTGTGCTGTGTGTGTGTGTTAGTGTGTGTGCGCGTGTGTGTGTGTGTGTTTGTGTGTGAGTGTGTGTGTGTGTGTGTGTGTGTGTGTGTGTGTTTGTGTGTGTGTTCACGTGTGTGTGTCTGTGTGTGTTTGTGTTTGCGTGTGTGTGTGTATGTGTGTATGTGTGTGTGTGTGTGTGTGTGTGTGTGTTAGTGTGTGTGTGTGTGTGTGCGCTGTGAAAGCTGTGCCATCTGTCACTGCGTACCCCCTTCCAGGCAATGACAGCGGTGATGGTAGACAACAAACACACACCCCCCCACAAACACACACCCCACTCCCTGCCCAAACCAGGTGGCATGGCTCACACCCTAACCCTTGTACCTTCACTTCCCAAATAAATAACAATAAACAAACACAAACAAAAACAACAACAGTCCAAACAGCCTCCCAGTGGGCACATTGCAAAAGAATGGCTGGTGGTGGTGAGAGCAGGGAGGGAGTTTTGGAGTCATGGGCTAGACAACGTGCTGCACAGGGGATGTTGCTACCAAGGGTGTGATTGTAGTGCACTAGTGTCTCTCTCTCACACACACAGACACACACACATGCACACACATGTGCACACAGACAAACACACACACACAGATGCACACACACACACACACACACACACACACACACACAGATGCACACACACACACACACACAAAGCACACACATGAACACACACACACACACACACACAGCACACACAGCACACACATGTGCACACACATGAACGCACACACACACATGAACACACACACACACACACACACACACAGATGCACACACACACACACACACACACACACACACACACACACACACACACACACACACACACACACACACACACACACACACAGCTTGCTCTCTACCTGTTTATGTGTAATGACAAACATGAATTATTCATCCCCAGAAGGAGCGCCGTGTTTGCCCCTGTGTACAGTTTGTGTGTGTGTGTGTGTGTGTGTGTGTGTGTGTGTGTGTGTGTGTGTGTGTGTGTGTGTGTGTGTGTGTGTGTGTGTGAGTGTGTGTGTCTGTGTGTGTGTGTGTGTGCATGCAATTTCATGAGGACACAAGTGCTCACTTCCAAGAGATGCATTAGGAGCACAGCGCTCTGTTGCCAATGTCCAGAATAAGGAATGTGTTTAATCTAAGCATGTGCAAAATAGCCGCCCAGCCTCCCACCCACCGCAACGTTTGTGCTTGTGCTCACAAAAAGAAAACTCTCTCTGTCATTGTTATTGCTTGCTTCAAGGTATGTCCTGACTGTATGTGTGTGTGTGTGTGTGTGTGTGTGTGTGTGTGTGTGTGTGTGTGTGTGTGTGTGTGTGTGTGTGTGTGTGTGTGTGTGTGTGTGTGTGTGTGTGTCTCCACACTCTCTTCAAACACTATTTAGTGTTTTGAATGATGGATCACAATAGCAAAAGAGCAGTACCTGCTGGGGGAAGTTTTTCGAGGAGGTGGGTGGGAAGTGCTGGCAGGGTGGGGGTGGTGCAGGAAATGGGGGGGTGGGGGGTGGGGGGTGGCTGTTGAGAAAACAGGTAAACAAGCACATAAACAAGTACACACACCGTAAATCTGGGTGCTTAGAGGCAGAAAAGTTCCCCCTATATAATTCTTACCCTCATCCAGGGAGAGTGCCCCTCTGATGGGGAAGTCGATTTCATTTAGTGCTTCTCATCAGCAGGGCTTTCAACTTGACAGGCGGCAACAAAGAAGTTAGAAGAGGGGGGGGCAGGTAACAAGAGTTCTGTGAACAGCAGAAGAAGGTTTTTATTAGACTACAAAAAAACTACCTTGCCAATTTCCTTTTCACACATATTTACTGTTATGTATATCCTGTTTGTTCATGGACATTTTTATTTTATTTTTGTTTATAGTTAAATTGCCAAAGTGCTTTTCCCTGCCATGTTTATTTCTTTATTGACATCATCTGTGAGCAAGAATAAGCCTAGCAGGCGTGCCTGTAATGTTACCCAGATATCAAAGAACCCGTTTGATTCTGACTCAGTCCCATGCCTGCCATATAAGGAATTTTATTTCCTGCTAAAAGGCAGAACATCCTGTTTGATAACACTTTATTTGATGGTGCCTACCCAAGGGTGACATGACAATTTTATAAACATGCCATGACACTTCAAGTTGTCGTGACAACATCATAAACAAGTTGCATTTTGTTGGCTTATGTCAAGTTGTCATGACAAAGACATTTGTCTGGTAATGCAATCTCGGTGAACCTCAAGTTGTCATGATGAGGGCACCATTAATGTGCATGACGTGTCATGGCATGTTAATGACAGTCTTATGTCAGCCTTGTGTAGGCACCTTCAAATAAAGTGTTACCTCATGTTTTTATACAGTGATATTATACTTTATCTCAGTAATGTCACTACAGTCCAGAGTGTTATTACATTGCCCCTCTTCCCATGAAATTAAAACAGTCCATCAGGATTTGCATTATTGTTAACAGGTCTGCCATGATTGTATTTGAAAGGCTCCTGAGTGGCATTTAATTACTTTTCCTTGCGAGTACATTTTACCTTGGTTTTACCATTTTACCTTACAGTTTTTGCCCATTGCTTGAACGCAATAGACATATGCTTAAACCAAAGTAACAAAACTTGAAGTTGTGTTACCATGCCTTAAACACAGTGTAACCATACCTTAAACACAAACGCTGCTTTACACTTTAGTTGCAATTCTGCAACACACTTGCTCCAGCACACTACACACTATTTCACACATAAGACACTTCGTTCAAAAATGAAATACCGATGTATCAGTGGCAAAACACATCTATTCAAAATACAAAACACATACAAAACACACAACACTCAGACACACACCAGAAAATACTTACTTACAAAATTAAACACCAATCAGCCAGCTACAAAAAGGCCTCAGTTACAGTTTTTTACACACTAAAATAAAATCTTTGCCACATTTTTTCAACTACTCAAATAACAAAACAATGGCTCAGTGGAGGAGAGCATGGACAGAGAAGACAAATGTGTGATAACATGCAAATAACATTGGTTGACCACCTGGAAAACCCTACAGTAGGTTGAGACATGCCACCAATTTGGAAAGAGATGATGCTTACAGTAGCTTTTTGTCTCCAACAGCACTGTGTTTTACCATGTTTACTGTGAACATGATTCTTTCTAGAAAATGATTGTTTTTCAATTTTCAACATGCAACCATGCAACAAGCAAACACTTGCGTACTTGCATACACACCAGCGTACTGACTAATGTTGCATTGCAAGTCCAAATTTGTATCGGTTACGTAAAATATATTTAGTGAACAGTATTAGTCTTCTTGTGTTTCGTGAATGTTATTTATCAATATTTCTCAAAAGATAAAACCCAGATTATGTCATTAGAAAAGTCAGAATGTTACAGCATGTTTACAGTAGGATTGAACTACAGTATATATACAGTATACAGTTTATATACAGTTTATGGCTGCTTACGTATTGTGAGAGATGCTTAGCGAGAGAGATGCTCACCATATGCTTAGAAAGAGGAGACATTGCCCGCAATTACCTTGTCTGTCCACTTGGCGAACAAGGTTGCCATTTCGAATTGTAGTTGTTTTTTTTGTTGCTTTTACTTAAAATGAATTTACTGCACTGTAAAGTAGACTACTGTAAAGTACATTATTGAGTATTTCATTTTCTTGTTTTTGCGAAGACATGCCTTCTGCAGAACTGAATAAAAACGAAAGACTGCAGTGTTTTATATAAAGTAGACTAGTGTGTTGCTGCTGATGTGACAGTGTTTTCATAAGATGCAAGTGTGTGTAATTTTGTCATCAGAGTGACATTTTGACAAAGGATTATTAGGTTTTGATTGCAGAGTTTCAATTTGACATAGATGTGAATGGTTTATTTCCAAGTGTTGTGTCCTATGTGCTTGGGTGTAGAGTTTTGGCACAGCGAGCCAAATTTTGCAAAATGTGTTTAAGCAATGGGCAAAAACTGTAATGGTACACCCACTTTGTTTTCTCCATTTTTGTCTTTAGTAAAACACTGCACGTGAGCAAAATGTATACTGGCATTGCCTGATAGCCTCTGGAGCTCATCTGGAATAACAGGAGCAATGTCAAGGTCACAGGCTCCAATGCCAAAGTCACAGGCTCCAATGTCAAGGTCACAGGCTCCAATGCCAAAGTCACAGGCTCCAATGTCAAGGTCACAGGCTCATCTGGAATAACAGGAGCAATGTCAAGGTCACAGGCTCCAAAGTCAAGGTCACAAGCTCATCTGGAATAACAGGAGCAATGTCAAGGTCACAGGCTCTAATGCCAAGGTCACAGGCTCCAAAGTCAAGGTCACAGGCTCATCTGGAATTACAGGAGCAATGACAAGGTCACAGGCTCCAATGTCAAGGTCAGTCTCCATTGCTAAACTCTGTACTCCATGTAGGATTACAGGACATATTGGATGACGTAAACACTTGAATGAATCTGTACATGTGGGGTTGGGTTAGTGGTGGTGGTATAATTGATGCTCTCCTCCACCGCCCACAAACCCACACAAACACACAGACCCAACACAAAGACACACACACACACACACACACACACACACACACACACACACACACACACACACACACACACACACACACACACACACACAGTCATTCTGCTCTGTTGATGCTGGTGCTTCTTCGGTTATGCAGTGATGGTGCTGTAACACTCAGAAGCAGACTAATAGCTGGACCAGCCTGATGCATTGGAAGAGGGGAGAGGCAAGCCAATCAGGGTGTAATCGCAGGGCCTGATATGGCTCTCATTACAATCAGACACAGACACTTGAAAGGCAGGAAGGAAGAGGGATGTGTAATTATGGTCAAATCTGTCAAACCAAAACACTGTATAATGAGACGCCATCTTTGAGCCTGCTGCATGTGGTTGTGGAACACAGAGAAAATACCTGAGGTGTTCATTTTTGAGTTTTATTTTTTCTGTCACTTCTGTTGATCTATCCGACATGACAAAATGAGGGAGAGAGAGAGAATCCGGGTTGAAGAGAGAGAAAAAGAGAGAAAGACATGGAGAGAGAGTTTTGCATAGCCTTGCAGACCTTTCCCCACGCTAAAATTTATATTTTCAGCTTGTCCCTACAGCCAGACGTTTCGTTTTGCCAGAAGAAAATTGCTCTTTAAATCAAGCTGAACATCTCAAATGAAGGCATCAAGCCACACAGTGCTGCTACACAGTTAATTGTGGAGGCACCTAATGCAGCAAGCCTGCGGCAAGTATTTCCAGCAACCTATTTCATTATAGGTTTAATAAGTGTGGCATTATGCAGACGCATATTGAAAATATTAATCTTAGATAATTAAGCTTGTTAACCTCAGGTGACTATGGGAAATGAACAACCCAGTGCTTATTTACAAGTGTGAGTGCCCCATATTTTTGTGAACCTTACCTGCTTCGGCTTGAATTACACAATGGCTGATTGCTTTAAAATGATTGACACAAGCATTCACAACTATACATACTCATGACTAATGTTATGTTATAAGCCTCTACAACTTGATATGACAAAGCATTATAAACCTTCTTTGACCTTTTTTTTTACCTCATCATGGTCATTATCAAGAGGTCAAAATAGCTTAAGGTCACTTAAAGTTGTAAAGGCTTATAACATAGCATTATAATTACTTATTATATACTTTACGACAGTTTGCAGTTATGAGTATGTATAAATAGTTTGAAATACTTGTCAACCATTATTAAACTTTATGAATGCATTATTAACTCTTAATGAATATGTTTATAGGGTCTTATGAAAACTGGCTTCGTAGAAAGTGTTACCAAGATTTCTATGTGCATTGAGAAGTCACTAGGTGATTAACAAAGAATATAAACAACTACAGTAGGGTAATTTAGGAGCTACAATAAAGCAATGTAACATAATGACTATGGGTGGAGAAGCTGGCTTCAGAAAGTGAACGTCCTGCCACATCTTTGTCCTTGCCAGTGACTAAACCAACTGATTTTTTATCATATTTAGCTGGGCTAATTAGTGAAATGAATTACTATATGGCAAAACCTTTACTTTCTGAAGCCCAGGGTCCCGTCTCTGCTAATGGGTTTTTAAGTATGATGGGGTCTGTGGTGGGTGGGATTAGGGTGCCACTGGACCTGAGTGAAGGTTTGATTTCAGCCTGTATGCCCATTGGCACTTGGCATTGGTCCATGGTGGGAAAGCTGTTACTTACACCCCATCTCCCCTTGCTCTTTTGCAATGTTTTTAAGAATAATAAAAACTGCACAACAACAATAAAAACTGCGTTGAAGCCTATTTATGGGAAGCTGAAACAAAAGGCATCAAGGAATCTACTCATGTAAAAAACGAATTCTTTCTCACGGAGGAGAAGGGCAGAGTTAAAAGGCAGAAAAACCTCAAGGTGCTCTTGAGCGCCGTCTAATCCTCCGTCATGCCCTCGCATTGACGTGGCTGACAACCCCACAGATGCAAATTGATGACCAGGGTGGCTGAGGCATGGAAGCATGCACTGTAAATAAACGCTTTTCATTGACACATCGTTTGAGCTGGGAACAGCTGACCTCAAGGTTTGTGTTGTTGCTGTTGTTGTTGGCAAACAAAAAAGAACCAGCAAAATAAAAACAACATCAGAATGGGAAATTACGGTTGGCAGAGCTTAACCCTTTTGTATGAAAATCAAAAAACAACAGCGCCCTTGCCTGAATGTCCTTTTAAAATAGCTGTCATTTTTTGCTCACTCATAGAAACTGTTTTTGTTGTCCCAGGTCTGATACGTCCATCTCTGTACCGGCTACAGTCAGCGAGAAGGCTGTGGACTCCAAGGAGACCGCAGTGGTCGCCAAACATCATAACGGTCGTGCTAAGAAGAGGGGGCGTAAGCACCGCAGCCATCATCGAACTCGGAGGTGAGAGCCAACAACACTCTTTTATAACACTCAGGAGTAGTCCAGCTTACCCTGGACTATGATTGGAAATCGTTTGGATTTGAATGATTTCAATTCTGATTTCGCTTCTGCTTTTATCGATTTTGGTTCTTATCGTCGCCAAATACTGATTAAGATATTCAAAAAGGGTAAAAAGGTGGGTAAATATTTGCTAGAAGGGCACTTTTTATTTTCAACAATTAGAAATCACCTATTACCATGACAGAAACTCTAGCTGTGCTTCATGTTACATTGGCAAATAGCCATGTGCGTACTTGCAGATTTATTAGATTTAGGAATCGTCAAGCATCAAAGATGGAGGGGACTCTCGTACACATCTTGCTGTAATCTTTCATCAAATCCAAACTGGAGTTAGAGGCACTGGAAAGTTATTTGTCATCAGGTGTGAAAGGACACCAAAAAGCTATAGTCACAAATGAAAAAAAAAAAAATGCAAATGTAAATCAAGTATTTAATTTTGTTTGTATCCAGACCATAAGAGAACAGCAAGAATCTCAGTTTTCGAAACCACACTTTGATGTTTAGGTCACACTGTAAAAATCATAAGAGGCAAAAGGGAGGAAAACCTGGATCTGCTCTGAAGAGAATGTAAACACTCTTATCTGCTTTGCGCAGTGTAAACATAAAGGTGATGCTGGGAATTTAAAGAGGAGCTGTGCTTTGGTCTCCCCATTTCTTCTTAGCTTCACTAAGCGTTTTTGCATTCATAGAACGATAAGGTGACCGGATAGGACGTGGGCAGGGGAGATTTCCTTGAGCACTGTGGTTTCTCTCAAACATCAAAAATCAGTAAACACCACAAACAGCTGGGGTCAGCCAGGGGTCAGCCTCGGCGATGTAAAACACATATGCAACCACAACCCACCTCCCAGTCACACACACACCCACACGCACATAAACACCCAGACATGTAAGTGTGTGTCCTCTGAAGTGATAGCAGCATCTCCAGCCCCACTGTGGCACATGTGAGGTAAGCCCTTCCGTCAGGCCACATGAAAGCTCAGTGGCCGCCATGTTGAAGTGGAGGCAGATAGGCAGGTCCAATACCACAAGGTTCAGCCAAAGAAAAAGTGGGATCAGTTTCGGCCTGCATGCAGGGGTGTGTTGTTGTTTTTATTTATCTATTTATTTATTTTGAAGGGACCATGTACAGTTGTTAACATAAAGAGTCCCGTTTGATGCACTGTACCAGAGTTAGTCTTAGCCTAATTTACTAATTTATATCTGCAGTCCCCGTTGTTGACGTATGACTGACGTTTTAACACCTAGTGGCCTCGTGATTGGTCTTTGTATGAGGGGGGGCCACTAATCCCCCTTTCTGCAGACTGTGGCACTTCTGCCAGCTGATCTCAGGCCCGTTACCTTAACCACCAGACCACCCTGCTATGTGTACTCACTCGCAGGTAGCAGCCATAAAACATGGCTTAAAAAAAGCTGGCTTAAAACTCAGACACTAAGTGGGGTGCTCAAGCAGTAAGTGGGGTGTTGTTGGTCTTGTGATGTTGCTCCTACGGGTGGACGGGCGGGCTAGCTCGGCTCTCGATCCTCCCCCTCATGCCTCACCTCGGCCTCTGACAGCTGAAGTAATAGGGGCCATTAGACGCGTGTTTGCCGCCGCTTTGCCCTCAAGGTCACAGCGGTTGGTCAGCCAGTGTGACGGACGCCTAAAAGCCTCTCTGACACGAAAAACACACGCAGAACACATGGTGCTGACCCTGCTGGTTCTGCAGTGGAAGAAAAAGTGTACAGAGGGATTTAAGCACATACAAACCACAGGCTGTCGGACTGAACACCGCTAACCATATAATCATAAGAAGAAAATGGGCATAAGTGGTCTTAATGGGGCATAATGTTCATTTCATACTAAGAGCACACACACAAATACACATATGCACATATAGACACAGACACTCATACAGACACATACAGACGCAAACACACACACAGACACACACACACACACACACACACACACACACACACACACACACACACACACACACACACACACACACACACACAAACACACATTTTTCTGTAAGTGACTTGGATAGACCTATTTTGTGGTAGGGTCCATACATACACATAGTACATTTACTGTTATGGAAAAATCCATATTAGCCAATTGCATCTGCTATATGCGGGAAGACTAAAGCCCATTTAACTGCTATTGTTTATTGACGAGGCTGTGAGTGAATATGTTTCTGACTGAGTTACTACTGATTACATGTCATACATATGAGGCACAACACTGCTTATCATACCAAACAAATCAATACTCTGGAAAGGAAGTCATGTCATTAGGCATTTCTGAATGCTAATAAAGTAAAGACATGCAATCGATTCGGAATCCACTGTCTACAATTCTCCCTTAGGACATTCCTTAGATATAATTAGCATTAAAATGCCAAATACTGCGTCACCACCTCCATGGTCATTGATGCTAGGGTTCAAAGGGTTAATAAATACAGAAAATACTTACAGGTAGCCAAAGTCCTGTGATAATAGGAGTGTTCGTGGCATTTGAGAAGTTCTCGAACTGAAACATTATAGTATTTTTTTCTAGTCTGCACTGTGTGAGTAATCCTGCAGTCCTAATTGTGCATGACGGACAAATATTGCTAATTAAAGAGAAGTTTTGGGTGTACTTTTCAGTATGCAAAAATATTCATACTTAATTAAATCACAGCAGAAAGTGCCTTTCTGTGATGCTATAGTGCTCAATGGGCTGTGATTGTGTGCCTTTTGTTCTACACCCCTGCACACTCAAAGTGCTTTTCTGACAAATGCCCCCCCATTCAGCCATTTTGACAGTCAGCCATGCCAAGTCAGAGGGCAGCCATGCGAAGTGTTAGCCGGCCTGTATTGGCATGTGGCATGATCCTTACGAGCAGAGGTGATTCTACACTCCTTGGGGCCCCGGGCAAAAACTGACCACTTACATTAAAATTTTGATTGCCACCGCTTTTGTTTATAGACTGTCAGCCCTCTGAGGCCTGTTAGTGGCCTGGAAGCTCCAAGCAGTTGCCTGTGTTGGCTGTTGGCTAGCTACACCTCTGCTTGGGAGCCCCATCAACGTGCTCCATCCTCTGCAATAATGCATGGGAGAGTCTCACTAGAAGAGTAGAGAGAATAGAGTGGAGTAGAGTGGAAGTCTTTATTGTCACTATACAAAGTATAGTGAGATGTTGTAGTGTAGTGAGATGTTGTAGTACAGTAAGATTTCGTAGTGTAGTGAGATGTGAGAGGTCTTTGTCTCTACTTACCTTCTGAACCAACCACTGCCACCAACTGTGTAGACAAGAGAAATGTCTGAGTCAAATGCAGTCTATTTGTTTGTCTGTTGGTCTGTTTATCTGTATACTGTTGGTATATAATACAAACCAATAGATCGACCAATTTCTGTATTCTAATTCTTGAGAAGGACAATAAAAACAGAAAGCAAGGGACATGGGACAAGTGACACAACCAATGCCATTGCAACAAGGCAGCTGAAAATATGAAAATATTAAAATGTCAGTTGCATTGGGTTGTGTTGTTTATGCAGCACTCCCAACACTAAGGCTGCTCTGTTTAAAAATGGTCACCTTCCTCACTCAGCACCATAAGCATAAAACATGAACGCTGTGACATTTACAGCGGCACTTTTACAGGGCCGGTCTCGTACTGCATCATCTAATCTTCCATTGCAGAGCATTTCCAGGATATCTGCCAAGGAGTGGTGTTAATGTGGAAGACATTATGTGATACTAACAGACAAACAAACAAACAAACAAACAAACAAACAACCAAAGGCTGGTTTCATTTTTCGGGCCAATAGTAACTACATCTTGATGACTTGTTTATGTGTATGTGTAGGTGCCTTCATCTGTGTGTGTATATGTGTGTGTGGCTGTGTGTGTGTGCTTGTGTCCGTGTCTGTGCCTGTGCCTGTGTGTGTTTGTTTGCACGCTGACAAGTGCACTGATAAGATAAAATCGATTCACTAACGCCGACTCAAAAGTTATGCGGAGGTCTTCAGTAAAAGGCACACGAGCTGCTTGAGAGAAAGTGTTCATGAAGAGTCAGGCAGCGGCAGAGGAGCTGAGGTCTTCACCAGGGAAAGCGTGTGTGGGAGGGCCTCATAATGAGTGACTAAGTTTTCTAATCAGGCAGAGAAGTGCTGGCTTTGTCCCTCATGAGCATTAATAGAGTCTACATTATGGCTACCGGTGTCCCCAGCTGCTCCCATCTCCACTGCTATCAGCGCTCCTTCAGTAAAACAGACACATTTTACAACCCAGACAAGGCCCAAGAGACGATGAAATGTACTTTTTTCCCCTTATTATGGTAGGTGAGAATTCTTTTAAGATATTTTAAAGAACAATACTGTATGTTGGAGCACTTCATTCTGTCAGTGTCCTGGATAAATCTATTGTGTGGATTCTTTTGCAGTGTCTCATACACTTTTGACACTTTTCTCAAACTTCTGCCTTTTTTCTTTCATATTTTTATTCACAGACCTGAAAGGAGAGCTTTTTTTTCCCTTTTTTTCTATCCATGTTTCAAAGCGTTCATGTCTTGCACTTAAAAGAACAGACAAAACAAGGCGATTGTGTTGTCATATTGAGCTTGCACTAGTAGTGCAGTTGAGCAAAAAATCAATTGGCAACCTCCCTTTGATCTGTTTGGCAAAAGCCAAGAGGAAGAAAAACTCGTAGCCACAGCACACTGATGGTCTTTCTGACTTTAATGTGAAGGTTATCCTGAAAAACATCACACAAGTCAGATGGCTGGCGAATTTGAAGGGATTAGAGAGAGCTGAAAGGGCACTGTTTGATCCGCAACGACATTTCCCCTGTCAGATGCTGCGCTCTTTTGTGCACAATATAAATCCCCTCCGCCTGCCGCGTTCAGGCCCGTAAACTGCTCGATGAAAGATTTGCACGGACTCAATTAGCCTGGTGAAGACGTACTAAATTGCATCTCAAGAGAGGGCAAATGTCTGTCCGACCTGTCTGTGTTTTATTCAAATTTGCGAACAAACTCGCTTCTCCGGACACACACCAGTGCCTCCTGTGGATCCTTGCTCTGGTAATGAATCAGAGGTCGTATTGCTTTCCTATTGAATCAGAGGGAGAAGAGCTCTCAAGTCCAACCGTGATGTCAATAAGATGCTTATGCAGTTAATGAAGCCTAGCTTGCTTCGTGTTTGTTAACAGTGGAAGACAATGAAATACAAAGAAAAACATCCACCCCTGGCCAAAAAAGATCCTTTACCCCTAATACCATGTTCTTTTTCTGATATGTTTAATAAGCCCATTATCATTATTGCCACCATCATCATCATCCCACAAAGGTGCAGAGCTCTGCCTCCCATCCACGCTCCCATCTAAGTTCTAATCAAATCTGATTGGCTGATCTTTATGGCTGCCCTCTAATTATGGTCATATGCGGTTCATCAAGGCAGCCCATCTAAAAGATGTGCAGAAGGTGCAGAGATGTCACACCCAATTAGCCCCCGAGATGTCCACGCCACCCCGGCGCTCCGGGACAGTTCTGGCTCGGGTCCGGTCGGGATCCGACACCGACCTCTGCACTATTTAACTGCCCATAAAGCAGAGATGCATGAAATGGCCTGATTTTTAAATAGCACGGACAATTAAACCTTTCATAATATGGGCATGGAACAAAGGAATATAGAAGAAGAAGAAGAACAGAGCGGCCTTTTACGCGGCTGTGCAAATACACCAAGTTAATATTACATGACTTTCACCAGGGCCAGAGGGGCGAGCCCTGACTAACAGAGTGGAGCAACATTAAGGTCGCATAGCCGTCCTATCGTCTCATTATTCTCAGACTTTAGATTAAGAGTCTGCAGGCACGCCAGGCACTGAATGCTAAATGAACATGAATATGTTAAATGAATCTCGCAGAATGAGTCTGACATGATAACATTACAAGAGGTGGGTAATATGTAGGGTCAACAGCAGGATTAGCTTTACAGTAGTATCAATGAAGGTAAAATAATAAGAAGATTTAAGTAACTCGTTGGGTATTTATGTGGTGTAAAGTCCAGACTAACACTGGACTGGATGGAGGGTGGGTGGAGGGGACTGGCATGCCATGCAGACTAACACTGGACTGGAACCTGTACCCATGGGTATAAGAGGTGGGTGGAGGGGGCTGGCATGCCATGGAGACTAAAACCTACTTAAGGTGTCCGGGAGTCAGGTTTAGTCATTACACAGCACTACGCTTTCTGGTTAGCAATTACAACAATATGGAATCATATTCCTGCCAAAAACAAATGAGTCTCTCTCTCTCTCTCTCTCTCTCTGTATTTAGGTTTTCCTATGGCTTTTTGGGTAATGTCATGTGTTTCTCTTTATCTCTCCCCATCTTCTCTCTCTCTCTTTCTCTGTCTGCCCCTCCCTCTCTCTTCCTACCTGTCTCTTCCCCTCTCCTCCCCCTTTTCTTTATCATGCCCTCTCTCCCCTTTCTCTCTTACTGTCTACCCCATCTCTCTCTCTCTCTCTCTCTCTCTCTCTCTCTCTCTCTCTCTCTCTCTCTCTCTCTCTCTCTCTTTCTATCGTTTTCTCTAATTCAAATTAAATTTGGTGTGACAAAGAGCATGTTTGTATTGCAAAGCAGTCTTTCAGTGTGTGCATGTGTGTGTGTGTGTGTGTGTGTGTGTGTGTGTGTGTGTGTGTGTGTGTGTGTGTGTGTGTGTGTGTGTGTGTGTGTGTGTGTGTGTGTGTGTGTGTGTGTGTGTGTGTGTTTTTTTTTACTGTGACTTCAAATTCGGCACACATGTGACTGAAAATAGACAAGTTCAGATATTTGTTTTACACATTCATACATTATACTCTACCAGTTCTCAAATAGAGGGATACAAGCTCTCGCATTGTGCAACATTGTACCCTTCATAGTCAGTGGACAGTGTATTTATTACCAGCATAGCAAATAAACCTCAAACAAATGGTGTGGTATTACCAGTTAATGTGTTTCTTTTAATTACAGCCATACATAAAAAAGAATGGGCATATTTTATCATCAATTATCAGTGTTCCTTTCAGTTAAAACGTTATTTCTAATTTATGCAGACCACAAACCAAGAACAGTTCATTTATGTTATATTTACATACAGGCAGAGAGGATTACTCAAACAGTAACCAAAAGCATTTAATATTTTTAGCACATGTTGACAATTTAATCAACACAATCCTTTCTGTAAATAGCTCTGAATATATCAGCATCAAATTAAATCAGCACTATGAAATGCCTGTCTGTGAATTGACAACCTCTCTGCTCCCTTTGATGCTATACCCTGATATGTGCTGATAAAGATGTCTCGGAGCATTAAAATCAGTAACAAATCAATTGCACAATGGCATGCTGTTAGTTTTTGAAGGTCAGACTGTCCTCCATGTCTATCCATCCACATACAGTCATTTTAAGAATAACATTAGTTCCTCACATACATGCACATGCAAACACACACAAACAAGTCTGCTGGCACACGCGCATACACACACACACACACACACACACACACTTACACCAATTCAGTAATGCAGAGCAAATGTACTACTTCTGTTACACATATCACATCCACACACACATGTATGCACATACACACACACACACACACACACACACACACACACACACACACACACACACACACACACACACACACACACACACAAACACACACGCACATGCACACACATATACTTGCACACATTCAGAATAGCATATTCTCATATTCATATTCTGCAAATGTTCCTCCAGTAATCAGAGCACAGTTTTAGGCACTGTGGAATGGCCACACCTCATGCACTGTATTTGCATAGGTTTGCTATACATAGGCCTCCTGTAATGAGTTGCCAGAAAGGCTGAGCTCATTGTCACTTGTCAGTGTGATTTTTCCGCTGGCGCTGACAGCATTTAGCTGCACATTTATGTCAGAGCCGCCACTGTCCCGCTGCAGAGATGTGGGCTGACGCCTACCTCACGGAAACCCTCTAATTTAATCTCCTCCAAACACCCTCTCCAGTTGCAGTGATAACGCTCATTTTCGCCCTCATTTTTGTGCCAGCCATGCCACTGAAAATGAATTGTTGAAGGTCCCCTCCTTCCCACTACATCTCTCTCTCTCTCTTGCGCACACACTCTCCCACTCACTTGCTCGCTCACTTTTGCTTTCACACACTCACTGTCTTAATCTCTTTCTCTCTCTCTCTTTCTCTCTCTCTCTCTCTTTCTCTTCTACCTGAGAGGCCTATTTAATTAGACTTAGAAAAAGAGAGACACGCACAGTATCTCACATTGTCACAGGCCTCTTGAGTATGTGGTCATTTTATGAGCATCGAATAGCTTTAAAAGCTGAGCTCAAACCGGCTCAAAAGACTGGGAGTGGGCTTATATATATATATAAAATAAATATTATTAGGTATTATATATATAAAAACCTCAGAGATTCAGAAAAAGCATGCACACAAACCACCTGTGAATTGTGCTGATTGCATTTGGTGTCCTGTTGCTTTTTAGTGCAGTAGTTGGACTTTGCAGTGCTTTAATAGGAATCAGCTGCCTGTATTCTGTTTTTTGCAATGTTTAAGGACGATGATGATCAAATGTATCCGTTTAATATATCAACAAAATCGTTCACTTTTCTCTTGCCACACCAAAGGTTTCAGCCTGTCTTTATGGCTTTTGCCAGCATGAAGTGTTGACATTTACAACTGATTTACCTGTTTGATGTTCATCATGCATAAATCAGTCTCATGCCTTTTGGAATTGCTGTTGAATGCATTAATCTATTTCATCTATATTTTATTGTGACATAATTGTGTGCAAGAAAAGGGGAATATCTGATCTTTTGATGTGCATCTAACCTGGATCATGACAAGGAAAAAGGGGGTTCAGTTTGGGGTTTATTACACAAAATATGTCACAGAAAAGTTCTTTTTTCATATCTATTAGTTACGTGTATTAACAGTTCACAACATTCAATCATCAATATATAAAAAATGGTCATGTGAATAAATAAATGTGACACTTCATATTTCAGCTTGTAAGGATGAATGTTAAGTTTAATTGATACATTTAAAAGTAGACTCTATCTTGAGGCAGTATGGCCATTGCATTCAGACACTTTGGCAACAGCATCCTTGAGGAGACCTGCACAACACAATAACTGCATCTTTCTTTTTTCCTCTCCTTTTGCAGCGGATCTTTTGATGGCGACCTTTCCCCCCGCCCTAAGAGGAAAAAGAAGAAGAAGAAGTCGGAACGCAAGAGGAAGAGGCAGAGGTCAGTTGAGCAGATAAGTGGATGGGTGCAGCAGTGGCCATGTGCATCCAACCACTGTGGATGGCTTTGAATTTCATTTATAGAACAAGGAGGGGGGAAAAAAGCCCACATTGGAGTGCACGACGGTGATACAGGCCTCTCTTTCTAATGAAACCACACAGACATATAAAAGGAGCAGGTGTTTGAGAATAAGACCACATCTTGTGTCTTTTTTTTCCAGGGCTCCATCATATAGCCCCTCCCCAGTGAGGAAGAAGAAGAAGAAGAAGAAGAGCTCCAAGAAGCACAAACAGCATAGGTACAAATATCAGAAACTGGGGGGCAGGTCTTTGAATTTGACTTTATTTATTTTGACAGGGACAGTGTACAATGACATTAACCTAATGGAGCGATGTTTTGTACCGGGTTTTAGCAAACTTTGCTATTTTCCACCTGTAGTCTCTGGGCAGGTAGTGCAATAATATATTAAAATACAGGTACAATATATAGAATACAGGAAAATATGCATAAATAAAATAAATAAAAGGTAAAAATGTATATGTACAAGTTACTAGTTGTAGGTAAAAGAGAACGTGGGCAATAGATCTGGGAGGATGCTGTTTTATGGTTTCTCATGAGTGACAGATAGATAACTAAGGTGGAGTTTTATGTGGTATACTGTATAGGTTTAAAATGATCTATTCTTAAATGTCTTTGTTTCTCATCTATTTTCAGGACTTCATCGAAAAAAAGAAGACACAGGTGTGTAGCTCAGACTACAATGGCATCAATGGCCTAATTTATGTCCTAATTATGTTATTACTGTGGCAGTTAATAGCTTGTCAGAATGTATTCTGAATGTTTGTCGTTGATCTGTTTGCAGCTCTTCAACCCCCAAGCGTCATAGGAAGGTAGAGAGAAAGCACAAAAAAAGGTTGGTGATGGCTGATTTCCGGGCCAATGCAAGCACGAACAGACCTCAATGGCCACACAGACTTAGCCTGGTAAACCCACCCCTCGTACTTCATTTCATTTTGTACAGAGGGTCTGGACCGGAATCTCTTCAGGGTCATGTAGTCGGCCCCAGCAACGCCGATCCAATCAGCGAACAGAGGTTGTGTTCGTTAGCCTTGATGTTGACCTTGTGTGCTACATTTGAATTGTAGTGCGTAGGTAGGCTAATTGAATACATGATGACCAGGCGTTAGTGATTGGGTAAAGGCCGATGCACTTGTTTTAAACTTCAGCAAAGTTTACACCTCCAGGAAGAAATCGTTACTCACAGTGTCTGGTCCAGACCCTCTGTACAAAATGAAATGAAGTACAAGGGGCTGGTTTACCAGGCTAACACAAACTCAGATTCACAAATATATGTTTGTTGACTGAAAACTGCTGTCAGTGTTATGGTATTACAAGTGCTTAACACTGTTACACAGACCTTGATGTATATCATTTTACCATGCTATTTAAAAGTGTGTAACACATGAATTATAAATGTACAACGGGACTTCTGCAGCCACATAACCCTGACAACTGTGGCCCTCCTCTCCTCTCGCTGTAACCAAGCACCAAGTGCTGTTTGCCTTTATTATGCCATATATAACACTGACCTTAATGGTGTCGTTACGCTATAACAAGGGCTGGGCTCAGCAATATAAAGCCTGGCCAAGTACTGTATGTCTCCCCTAATGCTCTACAGCCACAGATGTGAAACTCTCTCTCTCTTTCTCTTTCTTTCTATCTCTCTCTGTAAACCCCCCTCTCTCTCTATACCTTTCTATCCCTACTGCCCCAGTCCCTGCTCCTTTCCATAACAATCTTTGTCAAGATTATAGAGGCAGTATACAGAAACAAAGGGCTTTCTCTCTGTTTCCCTCACCTCCCAGTGTCTCACTTTTTCTCTCATCTCTCTCTCTCTCTCTCTCTCTCTCTCTCTCTCTCTCTCTCTCTCTCTCTCTCTCTCTCTCTCTCTCTCTCTCTCTCTCTCTCTCTCTCTCTCTCTCTCTCTCTCTCTCTCTCTCTCTCTCTCTCTCTCTCTCTCTCTCTCTGACTCTGAAGCGTCTTTGCCCAATGCAGTAGAATCGAATGATTCAGATAGCACTGGGTGTGTGGAAGGCAGACGATTTCTCTGTTGGCTTTTTTGTGTGCCACTGAGGAACAAGATGGGTGAATGCACCAGGGTCAGGGAAAGTGTTTGGTGTTTCTGTGTGTGTGTGTGTGCGCGTGTGTGTGTGTGTGTGTGTGTGTGTGTGTGTGTGTGTGTGTGTGTGTGTGTGTGTGTGTGTGTGTGTATGTGTGTGTGTGTGAGTGTGTGTGTGTGTGTGTTTCTGTGTGTGTATGTGTGTGTGTGTGTGTTTCTGTGTGTGTGTGTATGTGTGTGTGTATGTGTGTGTGTTTCTGTGTGTGTATGTGTGTGTGTGTGTATGTGTGTGTGTTTCTGTGTGTTTCTGTGTGTGTGTGTGTGTGTGTGTGTGTGTGTGTGTGTGTGTGTGTGTGTGTGTGTGTGTGTATGTGTGTGTGTGTGTGTGTGTGTGTATGTGTGTGTGTTTCTGTATGTGAGTGTGTGTGTGTGTTTCTGTGTGTGTATGTGTGTGTGTGTATGTGTGTGTGTGTGTGTATGTGAGTTAATGTGTACATCTGAGGGTGTGTTAGAGTGAGAGGGAGGATGAGAAAGTGTGTACAGTATGTGAGAGAGATTTAGCGAGAGTTAGAGTGAAAGTGAGAGAGAAACATAAACCAATTTCATGCCCTGAGCAGGCTGCACTTTGTGTGTGTGTGTGTGTGTGTGTGTGTGTGTGTGTGTGTGTGTGTGTGTGTGTGTGTGTGTGTGTGTGTGTGTGTGTGTGTGTGTGTGTGTGTGTGTGTGTGTGTGTGTGTGTGTGTGTGCGTGCGTGCGTGTGTGTGTGTGCACGAGTTTTGTGTGTGTGTGTAAATGTGAGAGTCTACGTATAGAAAATGTACTGTGTGTGTGTGTGTGTCTGTCTGTCTGTATGTGCGTGCATATGTGTGTGTCTATGTGAGTGTGTGTGTGCACGTGTTCTCCACCAAATGCCAGCTTCTGCGCCTGCCTCACCCTGGCCTTTTGCTGGCTCTATTTCAGTCTCCATCAGTGGAAATGCCACTGAGAACCTTATCAAGGTGAATTGTGTCTCAGTTATGTAAACACCTGCCTGTGCCCAATTCATTTCCAATTCAACTGGACCTTTCCTCACAACCAACACTGCACAGTGCTGGTGCTTTTGTCCAGTGTTTTTGTATGCAACTGAAGAAAGGACAATCCATTACATTACATTACATTATATTACACTTAGCAGATGCTTTTTTATCCAAAGCGACTTACAAAAGGACATAAGCTAACAGAGGTGTAGAGAAACACAGAGTTAACAGACTACACACATACGCACAAGGAGATACATGTGCCTTAGCTAAGATGGCTAGCACAGATTAGTTTTGTTAGGAAGGGAAGCAGTCTCGGAAAAGAAGGGTTTTCACAAGCTTTTTGAAGTTCGAGAGGGATGTTGCTGCTCTTGTAGTGACTGGTAGGTTGTTCAATTTCAATCAATTTTGCTCTTCAGTACACATACCAACTCGTTATGATGTTTTAACATGCCTATTTTCATTTTACACCGAAGTTCTCCTTTAACCTTCAGAGGTTGTGCACCATGCTGTGTAATCACTAATTAAATATCCTAGTGATGGGTGATGCTAAACACAATCTGAGACACCAAACCATCTATCAAAAGAATGGAAGATGAGCCTTCTAACCATGCCTTGGCTTATATATGATAACTACACTACTCAGAAAAATATTAAAATATTTTTTATGGAATGTTATAATCTGTGTGCTTTTATCTACCAAATCTCTATTACTTGTCAGGAAAAAATGCTGCTTTGAATCTGAATTTAGATGAGTTTTACTGACCACACAGTGACCTTGACCAATCTGACCCCATACACATTATGATAGCTGTTACACAATTATGTGAATGATGTACACTTTCATTGTCATGCGGCGGACAGCGTGACAACTGGCCACTATGGTATTTTACATGATAAGAGATGTTATGAAATGCTATGACAGTTACCAGTAATAATGACATGACAGGGGTATGTCGTTGAGCACTATTCATTCATTTGTTTGTTTGTTTGTTTGTTTGTTCGTCCATTCGTTCGTTCATTTGTTCATTCATTTGTTTGTTCATTCTTTCATTCATTTATTCAGTAATATGTTCTCATTTTCATGTATTCGTATGCTCTTACTTTGATATGATCATCATTCGTTGAAGGATCGGCACTTTCCTCTCAGAGTGTTACTCTGCTCTTGCTGTGCACTGAAATCATGTAAGCCAGAGATGATTGCCTTGTGGATGGAGTCCTCGTTTGATCCCTCCATTATGGCCTGAGTTTCCCAGCGTTACGAGACAGAGTGAATCATACCACAGTGGAGAGCTATGCTGAATGCCGTCTCAAGTCCTGATACAGCTGACAATTATGAGAGTCCATTGTGGGAGTTGGGGGTTGGGCAGGGGTGACTGGTAGGTTGTTCCACCATTGAAGGACAACGAAAGAGAAAAGTTTAGAGTGACCTCGCTTTGTGTTAGTAGAGGGTACGGCCAGACGGTTCATATTAGAGGATCGCAACGCTCTGGACAGGATGTAAGGCAGTGGTGGCCTAGCGGCTAAGGCATCGGACCTGTGACCGCAAGGATCGCAGGTTCGAATCCCAAGTCGCCAGTAGTGCCACTGAGGTACCCTGAGCATGGTACCGTCCCCACTCACTGCTCCCCGGGCGCCGTTGTCATGGCTGCCCCCTGCTCACATGTGTGATGGGTTAAATGCAGAGGTTGAATTTCGTTGTGTGCACTGTGTGCTGTGCTGTGCCGTGTGATCACAATGACAGAAATGGGAGACTTTCACTTTAACAATCCCTGTTGTAAAACAATGAGACAGTGGTTTAGTTAGTAGGTAGATGAGTGGCCCATTTGGTTGCTGGTTTGATTCCACCTTGTACTGGCTAGGTAAAAGTGTCCTTGAGCAAGACACTGAACCCCATACTGTCCCCGGTGTGCTGATTGGCACCTTGCGTGGCAGCCTTTAGAACTGGCGTGTGAATGGGTGAATGCGAGGCATTCAGTGTAAAAGCGCTTCGGGTACTCTGCTGAGTATAGGAATGCTCTATACAAATCCAGGCCATTTACACTGGCCATGGTATTGCTTTTCAGCCAATCAGCTGTGTGTTTATTATATATTCTGTTTATTTTTGTTTTCCTATAGCTTTTTGGGGTAATGTCATGTGTTTCTCTTTATCCCCTTCTGTCTTCTCTCTTTCTCTTTCTCTGTCTGTCCCTCGCTCTCTCTTCCTGCTTGTCTCTCTCCCTCTTTTCCCCATTCCCCATTTCCCCATTTTCTTTCTCATTTCCTCTCTCCCGTTTCTCTCTCTCTCTCTCTCTCTCTCTCTCTCTCTCTCTCTCTCTCTCTCTCTCTCTCTCTCTCTCTCTCTCTCTCTCTCTCTCTCTCTCTCTCTCTCTCTCTCTCTCTCCCGCTCTTTGGCGGTGCTTGTTGTGCAGGTCACGGAGCCACACACACCGGCGACGCCGCCACGCAAGGTCAGGAGCTGAGAGGTCTACCTGGAATACATCCGCCACTGAAAGCAGGTGAGGGAGAGGGATGGGATGAAGGGAATGAAGACGGAGAGATAGAGAGGAGAAAGATTCAGTGAAAGGGAATTAAATGGAGTACAGAATGTGAAGGAGGAGAGAGATGAAACAAGGCAGGTGACTGGAGATGAGAGAGATGGAGGGAGGGAGAGACACATGTTGTGGGAAAGACTGAAAGTGAAGTCACAGGGAGAGAGAGATAAAGAAAAAGAGGAAGATTTAAAGGGAAAGATAGATGGAGTGGAGTAAGAGAGATGGAATGGGATGGGTGAAAATAAGGAAGAGAGGGGTGACTGCAGTATCTCGTCTCATCTACAGTAGCTTTTTCAGAAAACACAAATGATCAATTCATCATTTACATTAAGTTGTAGAACCCGTGCTGCTTCAACATTTCCTCCACAGCTAACACACTGCTTGTCTGTAGTCTAAAAATGACAGGATAGAGGGGGAGAGATAGAGAGAAAGAGACAGGGGGGGAGGTGTAGAGAGAGAAAAAGATGCAGCAAGAGAAAGAATGGTGACAAAAGAAATTGGAGAGAGAGAGAGGGAGAGGGGTGGTGTGGGAGCGATTGAATGAAGGAAGAAAGAGGGAGAGAAGGAGAAAGAAAGAAGGAGGTGAAGAGAGGGGGAAGAAAGTAAGAGAGGAGAGCGAAAGGAAAGGGACTGATATAGAAGGAATGGTGAAGAGTGTGAAGAGAAGAAAGAGCCAGGTAGCAAGGGACAAAAAGGTTTACAAAGATGGCGTTATTATGAGCAAAATTAGAAGGACAGAGAGACAGAGTGGGCAAGAGAAAGAGAGAGAGAGAAAGAGAGGGAGGGAGAAAGAGAGAGAGAGGGAGGGAGAAGAGAGAGAGAGAGAGAGAGAGAGAGAGAGAGAGAGAAAGAGAGGGAGGGAGAAAGAGAGAGTGAGAGAGTGAGGGAGGGGTTGACAGCACAGCAAGAAATGCAGGCGCATGAGGTGATAAAGATCATATATAGGAAGACAGAGATGAAGTTGATAGAGTGCCACACACACACGCACACACACACATACACACACACGCACACACACACACACATACACACAGACATAGACACACACATAAACACACACACACACACACACACACACACACACACACACACACACACACACACACACACACACACACACACACACACGCGCGTGCGCACACACACACACACACACATACACACATACACGCACACACGCACACACATGCACACACACGCACACACACACACACACAGCCAATCAGTAAAAAAAGACCCATGCTGTGGCCACTGCAGATCTTCCTCCTCCCCCTCCTCTTCCTTGATGACTGATACAGGAGGTGGCTCAGGGCATTGAGGGTAACCAGGCTAGTTTATCAGCAACCCCACAGCACACCTCCGACCAAGGCCACATTGATCAAAGTTCCCTGATTACCAATGACACTTCAGTAACTACAGACACTGCAGCATGTCCACAGTATTAGAGACCAATAGGATAGGCGTAGCCACAGGCCCACCCAATCAGAAGGCTCCCTTTGTTTGATTGCTTGTTTTATTAATAGTAGTAGTAGAGTAGAGATACGTTATTTATGCCAAAGAAAATTAAGGAATATTATAATTAATAATTGATAGGGTAATAATGATAGGAATAAGAATAAGGAATAATAATGATAACCTATATGTTTTGGGCTAGGCCCATCTGATTGTTTTGCTAGGCCCACCCATTTTATGAGTCCTGGCTACACCCCTAACCTAGCCTGGTAAACCCGCCCCTCGTACTTCATTTCATTTTGTACAGAGGGTCTGGACCGGAATCTCTTGAGGGTCATTTAGTCGGCCCCAGCAAGACCGATCCAATCAGCGAACAGACGGTGTGTTCGTTAGCTGTGACATTGACCTTGTGTGCTACATTTGAACTGTAGTGCGTAGGTAGGCTAATTGCATGCGTGACGACCAGGCGTTCGCAATTGGGTAAAGGCAGAGGCACTTGTTTTAAACTTCAGCAGAGGCCACACCTCCAAGAAATCATTTCTGACTGTGTCTGGTCCAGACCCTCTGTACAAAATGAAATGAAGTACGAGGGGCTGGTTTACCAGGCTACCCCTGACCAGTAGGTGAGATGTTTTGAGAGCCCACCTGTACTTTTGGTCTATGGCGTAAACGAGAACTTCAGTGTAAAATGAAAATTGGCATGTTAAAACATCATACTGAATTGGTATGTGTACTGAGGAGCAAAATTGATTTAGCCTGTTGCATTCAGAGTTTAACTATTTTTTATTGTTTGTCCTAAAAGGATAACAATGGAAGTGGTAGGTGCCCTTAGACGAAGCATGACGACTACCCGATTTTTAAACCATTAAAACAGCTCGAAGAAACTCCACACTCCATCAGTAGTACAACAAAGGCCCTGACATTAAAAATGAGGCACTGAGAACTTTGTAAGTGTACACAACATTTATTAATAAAACAGTTTTGACAGGCAGTACCTTGCTGTAGTTTCTTGTCGCCGCCATGATGAAAGTCCGCACAAGTCGATTGACGAACACGAACCAGCAGGAAGAATAGGAGGAGAGGTAGTACAATCGACTTGTTTGGACTTTCATCATGGCGGCGAGAAACAACTGCAAACTACTGCATGTAAGAACAGTTTTTTAAATAAACATTGTGTGCATTTACAATATTCTCAGTGCTTTGTTTTGAATGCCAGAGCCTTTGTTGTACTACAGATGGACTGTGGAGTTTCTTCGAGCTGTTTTAATGGTTTAAAAATAGCGTAGTAGTCATGCTTTGTCTAAGGGCACCTACCACTTCCATTGTTAGCCTTCTGGGACAAACAATAAAAAATAGTTAAACTCTGAATGCAACATGCTAAATCAATTTTGCTCCTCAGTACACATACCACCTCAGTATGATGTTTTAACATGCCAATTTTCATTTTACACTGAAGTTCTCCTTTAACCTTCAGAGGTTGTGCACCATGCTGTGTAATCACCAATTAAATATCCTAGTGATGGGTGATGCTAAACACAATCTGAGACACCAAACCATCTATCAAAAGAATGGAAGATGAGCCTTCTAACCATGCCTTCTAACCATGCTTATATATGATAACTACACTACTCAGAAAAATATTAAAATATTTTTATGGAATGTTATAATCTGTGTGCTTTTATCTACCAAATCTCTATTACTTGTCAGGAAAAATGCTGCTTTGAATCTGAATTTAGATTAGTTTTACTGACCACACAGTGACCTTGACCAATCTGACCCCATACACATTATGATAGCTGTTACACAATTATGTGAATGATGTACACTTTCATTGTCATGCGGCGGAAAGCGTGACCACTGGCCACTGTGGTATTTTACATGATGAGATATGTTATGAAATGTTATGACAGTTACTAGTAATAATGACATGACAGGGGTATGTCGTTGCGCACTATTCATTCATTTGTTTGTTTGTTTGTTTGCTTGTTTGTTTTTTTCATTCGTTTGTTCGTTCATTCATTCATATTCATACGTTCTCATTTTCATCTATTTGTATGCTCTTACTTTCATATGATCATCATTCGTTCAAGCATCAGCACTTTCCTCTCAGAGTGTTACTCTGCTCTTGCTGTGCACTGAAATCATGTAAGCCAGAGATGATTGCCTTGTGGATGGAGTCCTCGTTTGATCCCTCCATTATGGCCTGAGTTTCCCAGCGTTACGAGACAGAGTGAATCATACCACAGTGGAGAGCTATGCTGAATGCCGTCTCAAGTCCTGATACAGCTGACAGTTATGAGAGCCCATTGTGGGGGTTGGGGGGTGGGCAGGGGTGGCCTTAGCCTTTTTTTGGCCCTCCAAAAAAAATGTACATATACAACAATAACGGCTATCCCAATGCTGTACGTCACGGGTCAGCATATGCAGTATGCAGTAGTGAGCAGAGATGGGAAATGTTAAGATTTGTATTATTCCGATTCTATTTTCGATTCTGCTTAAAGATTCAGTTTTTTATCGATTCTCTTATCGATTCTCATTTGGAAAAAAAGGAGAACAAACAGGTCGATTAGCACCAACATTGTTTAGTTGGAAGTAACATGACCTTACAAACCCAACAGTGAGGTCAAAATAAGCCCACAGCCTAGATAATAACAACAATAAAATAAAAATAAATGTTCTTCTTTAGAAAATAATAAATACAACATAAGTTATTCTATGGCATGCCCACTGGAATCGATAAGGGAATTGTTTGCAAAACCGTGCAAACAATTCCAAGGAATTGAAACACAGGGAAACGGTTCTAAACAAAAACCTGTTTTCGATTCCCATCCCTAGTAGAGAGGGTGAAACAACAGCACAAAGACATTAATAATATACCCCCACCTACTATGGCCACTGTAAACAATTTCAAATTAAATAGACCTTTTTTATACCTTTGACAGCCATAACAGCTGGGTTCTCTCTGTATACAGAGTGCATTTTCTTTGACTGGGGGAACTGTGTGTGTGATTATGCATGTGTGTGTGCGTGTGTGTGTGTGTGTGTGTGTGTGTGCGTGTGTGTGTGTTTGAGTGTGTGTGTGTGTGTGTGTGCGCGTGTGTGCATGTGTACGTGTGTTGGAGGGGAGGTGTGACTGACATATTGACAGAGACTTGTTGCTCAGACAAATCATGGAGGTGTTTGTTCTCTCCCACACAGTACAAGTGTTCGTCTGAGTGCTGGTTAAGTGCGAGTCTGAGTGCTCCCCCAGCCCTCCCATCAGCCCCTTGGGCCAGAGTGGTGCCAACAGCCCTGGCATAACCATTTACAGAGGCTCGCTTCTTCCCCAACCAAGCACTGGCAGGGCGCATGTCTGAACTCAAGCCCATGCCTCAAGGCAGGTGGCTGGATGCGGTTCAGCCATTTCCGTCTGCTCTCCCTCCTTCACAAATATGCTGGATGACAACCTCTGCGCTAGATTATGGCCTCTGTGCTAGATTAGGGCCTCTTTGCTAGATTAGGGCAGTCGTGCTAGATTAGGGGTTTTGTGCTGTTTCAGGGTGTGATTGTGTTTTCACGCCCATCCCATCCGGCAACATTACAGGCTAATCAATGAAATGAATGGCTGCAGAAGCCAGCAACTTACTGTACCATAGATTCCCACATTAAAAAGTCAATTTTCACAACAAAACTGTATGTATTTACAACCTAGTTCAAAAAAAAAGTGTTCTGGGTAGTTTTCGGGTCCATGATAACCCTGAGGTAGGTGATTTGTTTTTAGAATCCAACAGTTTAATCCACAGATAATTTACATTGACATCCATAGAATGAATTGGCAAAGATGGCTGCATCCGGAACCTTCAATTTAGGCCTCATCCGGTCTGTGAGAAAGTCTATGTTTGAAGTCACAGAGGGTTTGTCCAGTTCCCTTATATACAGTCTGTGGCCCCGCCCTGTTGGGACCATGTGGCCTCTAACCCCTGCCAGCCTTTGCCATGATCACGCCCATAGCCCTCAGATTCCTCTGCTCCTCTGCCTTTCTCTGTCATCTGATCCCAGATCCATACCATAATATACTCTATGTTATGTAAGATTTACCACATGTTGGAGAGCTTTATGGCCACATTAAATGTAGTATTTCATTTTTATGGCATTTCATTTTATTTCTGAAGAGGGATTTCCTCTCCTGTCCTGGTAGTAAATTCATAGTATAATATATAGCATGTCATGTATATATTTTTTTTTTACCAAACAGTGCAATATATCATTATTTTATCATCAATTTTTTATCATCAATTTTATCATCTCAGCTTTGGAAAAAATAGGATGATAATCATAATCAATAATTTTGCTGTGTCATTGTCCTTCAGATCAGCATTTATGGAAACAGTTTGCTAAACTATGTGAACAGAAAATGATTCCACAATCAACACACAAAATCAAATTATTGCAAACAACTATTCATGCCCAGAAAAACACATTTCCCCATTGCATGATGGGTAAACTCCTAGTGGCTAATCCAGCTGTCCTCTTTTGACTGTCTTGTCTCTAGGCAACATCTCCACGCATCAGATCCATTTCAGACGAATCTAGCCAGCCTGGGGGACCCCTGCCGTCTGGACACCGACCAAAGAGCTTTACACTGGGGGACAGCAGTCAAGTTAGCCAGTAAAACATCACCACATTTCAACTGCAGTACCTCCGACAGCACAGTAAGTGTCAGCTGACTGACAGACAACTGACAGACTGGCAGAGTCACCCCACCTCTGAAGCACTGGTCAAGGCCAAGGAGAAAAGATGGGGGCGATGGGGACGGGGGAGTGTGTGTGTGTGTGAGAGAGAGAGAGAGAGAGAGAGAGAACGAGAGAGTGGCACTAAGTGACACTAACCTTAAAAGGTCCAGATATGCCCCCAATACGATGGTGATAAGCCAGACACCAAAATGTTAGTAGTAGTAGTTTAAGAACAACGGTGTTCCAAGTCGCATTGAAACATTTGAAGGGTACTACACACTCATAATCCCATGCACACACCCTCCTGGCCCACCACATGCCCACACACACACACACAAACACACACACACACACACACACACACACTTACAGTACACACAAAGAGGCAATGAGACAGATAAGAGTGATGGGAGGCATAAGCTGATATGAATGAGAGGGATGAAGTCAGCTGAAGTTGATATGAATACTAAGGTTAATATTACCTGCTGCGGTTGCGTCTGCTCTCCCTTTTGCTTTGCAGTCTAGCCAGCCAACTGTCCCGCCCTGACATTACAGCTTTATTTTACTCTTCATGTTAATTGACATCCTGTATTACCATATATCAGCTGGCCCAAAGCTTTTCATGAAGCGTCTGATTAATCGCCCCACTACAGATCGATAAGCAGCGGCTTACATTGATTTTTTTACTCTAGACCTCATATAATTCTGTGCGGTATAAATTCAGCAAGATAAACCTTTTTATGAAAAGTGATCTTGAGTCATTATACAATAACAGGAGAAGACATTTTATGTCCTGGCATCTGGAAAGTAAAAGCCAAAAACAACAGCCTCTTTTACTTTCTCTTCCAGCTCTGCTTCTCAGTTAAAACTGTGTTTCGCTAAGTCATTGTTTTGTGCTTGTTGGAGCGTGAAATACCTTTAATTTCTTTCGAGAAATCATTAAAGTATGCTAATTACGTCCTCAGATGTTTTTTAATCAGAATCTGCAGCTGGTAATTGAAACGCAGCAAACTGTACTTTGAAGCATTTCTTGCGTAACAGAACCCATAAATATGTCTTATCTGCACCCCGCTTAATCCCATCTGGTGGAGAAAAGGAAAGGGATCATTTTTCTTTATAATTTGGATATTTAGAATTAAATTAACGAAGCGTCCGGCAAATTCTCTGGACAATAAAAACCTAAAACCTCACATGCTTTTAGCTGTGTTAGTAATAAACACTGACTTTATTGCATGACTGAATCCAGCTGAATTGGATGTCTGCGCATTTTTCTAATGCTGAGTCATACACATTATTCAAGATATCTAAGACATGTGTGAGGCTTGTATGGCTCTGTGTTGGGACCATGTTTTGGTTTGTTTTGACCAGTAAACATTCCTCGTTATATCATAAGAGATCTACCAAAAGAAATGTGTTTTGGTTTGTTTTGTGCAGTAAACATTCCTCGTTATATCATAAGAGATGTACCAAGAGAAATAGGTGGGTATGGAGCTTTGATGGATAGAAAGACATTTTGTTTTTAGTTGTTTGTTTCCCCCTTTTCACTTATTTACACTAATACTGACCATCAGTTATTTTCATACTGCGGTAATTATTTTTAAAAACTACAATCAAAGTGATACTTAATTTTGTAATCACTCACACCAACACACACACAAAAACACAGACACGCACCCTTGTATTTTTCAAAGAGAAAGACTTATCACTGATGTGAGGGGAACATGGTAAAATGTAATACGTGAGTAATACACTAACACAAAAACAGGTAATCAGGGATCTTACCCTATGTAAAACAAAATCACAAAAAACGAAATCTTTGTGAAGGTAGGCAACAATTTCAATAGCATTTTTTTCACATATCAGAATGTTTAAGTTTTGTAACATGAGACTTGACACTTATAAAAATACCTCAGTTGAGAAAAGTATTTTTAAAATAGCCTAATGTAGCAAGTGGCATACACCTAAAGCTTTTTAGTTGACAAAAAAAAGGCATTTTCACCTAGTCACTAGTCAAACAGGAAATGAAGAGGAGCCTGCCAAAGCTGGGTAGAGTGGCTTTGGGTTTGAAGAGAGGGTGTTGTCTATTTCTTGTAACCTACACGTCTGATGAATCACTTATGTTGCCCGCTCTTCCTTTTTTCTTACACGTTACCTACTTAAGGAGGAAATCTTGATTGGTAAGTCGATGCCATCCGCAGACTTAGGGGTTTTCTAAAGGTCGCTAGGAGAAGGATACTTATGCTCTTCTTGCAGGGGGAAAAAAAACTCAAAATGTCGTGTTTTTTCATTTGTTTGTTTGTTTCTTTCTCTCTGAAGGCTTCCTTAGTTAGAGTGAAGGGATATCTATTTGTCTGCAATCCTTCTCATTTGTACACATACCCATTTTGTGATGTTTGGTCAATGTTCTTTAAAAGAGACTTTATTATGGGCAAGTGTCTTCTGTCTTCCCCTCTTTCCACATAAAATAGTTCATAGTTTACACCTTTTCTTTTCACTCTTTTTCTTTAGTTAGTTTTCTTTGTAATTATAGTTATTATGTTTATTTTATAATATTTTTAGGTTTTAAACTTTCTCTTTTTGTAGGATTATTTCTTTCAAAATATTCTCCTAGTTTATCCGCATGTGACAAAATATGCATGACGTTTTTTTTTTTTATCTCTCTTAGGTTATCTGTGCCCTAAAAATAATTCTCTCTCAGTGTTTTGTAGGGAAATACTTCTTGCCTTTCGTAGAATACTCACAGTGAATCATGCAGGTAGCTGCTTAAACCTGTTGCCAAAAAAGTCCCCAAGTAAAGCTACATCGTTTCATTGTCTGATTGCAGAATTCACAGTCCAAGCCAGGAGACAAGGTCATGCAGAGCATGCTCCACAACACGCTGTCCTCTCAGAGGAGACCACAGGACTACGACTCGGGCAATGACACTTCTTCGCCACCGTCGTCTAAAACGGGCATCTCCAGGTCAAATGTCATCAGGGTCAAGTCTGCCCTGGGGCGCGTGGAGGGTGACAGCGCGTCTGACTCGGGAAACTCGGTGACCAGCTACGTCTCACTGTGCAAGCCAGCCGAGAGCACACCTTCCTCCTCCCTTGGCAACACCAACAGGTGAACTTCTCAAAATGCTCTTTACTTTCTTCAGCCATTTTGTATTTTCCTTACTTCCTTACTTTTATCTCCTCTTTTCTTCTGTTATTTTAATTTCTTATATCTTTAGTCTCCTCTGTTTATATTTTCCTTAACCAAATGGCATTTGCAGTTTTTACACTGTAGTCCATGGTCCTTTCTCCATGAAGTAATATTGTGTTGCTTTTGTTTGCATATATATACCGCTTCACTGTGTGGTCCTCACTCTTAATTACGGTCCCTACAGAGAAGGAGGCTCTGCCGTGTGTAAGTCCTACGTGCGGGCGTTTAGCAGTAGCCTGACCCCCCTCAGAGAGGACCACAGGGCCCAGTCCCCCAGCAGAGCCAGCCGGTCCCCCTCCTACGCCAGCTCCAGATACTCAGGCTCCTACTACTCCAGAAGCCCCTCCAGATCCTCCGGGAGGAGGTACGCGGTTACACGCACAAAGGCAATTTTAGAGTCTGTTAAGGCCCTAAGCAAAAAAAGTCTTCATTTCATTGTAAACTGCATTGCCACTACTGTAGTTTCAGGTTTGTCAGCCCTTGGGGGCACCAAGCAGTTGCCTATGTTGCCTTTTGACATGCTACAGCTCTGCATACTTTATATATTGACTTGTTATGTCTTTATTACCAAATGTTACAAATATATTGTATATTTTATGTAATAGTACATGGCATATTTGTCTTTGTCTTGTCTTGCTCAGACTTTTGTCACACATCTAAGGCATGCAACATATATATGAAGACCTTCATAGCAATAAACCCAATTCTAAATCTGAATGAAGTATAATTACCTAATGACCATTATGCTGATATTTACTGTATTTCCTTGGCTCAGGTGTTAAACTTAGAATAATTGGCTTGGTGTATGTCCGTGGTTTATGTGTTTGCTGTTGTAATATAATTGCTGTTGTAATATAATTGTTGTGCAGGTGTTAATCTCACTACTGACAGTAATTTTGGCATCACCGCCCGCTCATTACGGTAATGATTTGTCAACAGGTCGTACTCCCGGTCGTCAGGTTACTCGCCGGACTCCAGGGAGGGCAGTGTGTGCAGTGATCGGCTGTCCAAATACTCCCCCAGCAGGTGAGCACAGCTAGTCTGTCTAATGACGTGCTACGTCAAGCATCTAATGACACCAGATACCGGAGCTAGGATTAGATCTAGGTAGGGAGGGCGTGTGAATCTAATGACACCAGATACCGGAGCTAGGATTAGATCTAGGTAGGGAGGGCGTGTGAATCTAATGACACCAGATACCGGAGCTAGGATTAGATCTAGGTAGGGAGGGCGTGTGAATCTAATGACACCAGATACCGGAGATAGGAGTAGATCTAGGTAGGGAGGGCGTGTGAATCTAATGACACCAGATACCGGAGCTAGGAGTAGATCTAGGTAGGGAGGGCGTGTGAATCTAATGACACCAGATACCGGAGCTAGGAGTAGATCTAGGTAGGGAGGGCGTGTGAATCTAATGACACCAGATACCGGAGCTAGGATTAGATCTAGGTAGGGAGGGCGTGTGAATCTAATGACACCAGATACCGGAGATAGGATTAGATCTAGGTAGGGAGGGCGTGTGAATCTAATGACACCAGATACCGGAGATAGGATTAGATCTAGGTAGGGAGGGCGTGTGAATCTAATGACACCAGATACCGGAGATAGGAGTAGATCTAGGTAGGGAGGGCGTGTGAATCTAATGACACCAGATACCGGAGATAGGATTAGATCTAGGTAGGGAGGGCGTGTGAATCTAATGACACCAGATACCGGAGATAGGATTAGATCTAGGTAGGGAGGGCGTGTGAATCTAATGACACCAGATACCGGAGCTAGGAGTAGATCTAGGTAGGGAGGGCGTGTGAATCTAATGACACCAGATACCGGAGCTAGGATTAGATCTAGGTAGGGAGGGCGTGTGAATCTAATGACACCAGATACCGGAGCTAGGATTAGATCTAGGTAGGGAGGGCGTGTGAATCTAATGACACCAGATACCGGAGATAGGAGTAGATCTAGGTAGGGAGGGCGTGTGAATCTAATGACACCAGATACCGGAGATAGGATTAGATCTAGGTAGGGAGGGCGTGTGAATCTAATGACACCAGATACCGGAGATAGGATTAGATCTAGGTAGGGAGGGCGTGTGAATCTCGGCTGAATACCTACTGCTTCACCAGTAACACAGTTTAGCTTGATAGGCATTTTGCTGACATATCAAATGACTGTCATAGTTACCTTAAAGATCTTTTAATTTGCCATTGTAAAGTTTGAAAAAGCTTTTTTCCAAGTTATTTTGAAAATTGTTGTGTCATAAGATGGTATAGTGCCTCTAGTCTCACTGTTTCCCATTACAGATTTCACATAAAAACCAACATTACCACCCAAGATGTTTTGTGATAGCTTCAGGATGTTACAGTTTGTTTTTTCTCATGCTTGTACGAAAGGGATGTGGAGCGGAGCAAGGACCGGAGTTCCAGTGACAAACGGTCGAAACATGGCAGGAAGAGGCACAGGAGAAGATCTTACTCTCCCATGCGGAAGAGGAGGAGAGATTCGCCCAGTCACCTTGAAGCTCGGAGAATCACCAGGTGTGTTCTCTTCAGCTTCAGGCTGTTACAAAGACAAATACAATGTACACTGTTGGTTTGTTTTTAAAAGAATTATGTACATATTTTGCCTTTGCTACTCTTAAATGGCACATTTTTGCTTAAATAAATAAAAGAAATAAGAAGCCTAGCCATAGTTTACCTAACAACCTAATATGATAATGATCTACCGTTTCCTGTAGTTTCCCAGAAGCACTGTTAAAAACTTCCATTATTAAAGTACACACAGACCATGTCTCTTTCTTACCACGGTGGTTGCTGTATGACACTTTCAGGAAGTCCGGCGACTGTTTGATCGATCACATGAGAATATTGTACATATGCTGTTTGTCCTTCTTAGTTGCTGACTGTTTTCTCGTCTGACCTCTGACCTCTCCTAGTGCCAGGAAGAGGCCCATTCCGTACTACAGGCCCAGTCCTTCCTCCAGCAGTCGAGCTAGCAGTGTGATCTCCGTGAGCAGCCTCTTCGGCATCATCCGCAGCCACAGCCGCAGTCGCAGTCGTACCCGGAGTCGAAGTCGCAGTCGAAGTCGCAGCAGCAGTTACTCCAGTTACCGTAGCTACAGCCGTAGCTCGTCCTGGGACTCCACGTGTGGTAGTAGAAGTCGGAGTCGTACCAGAAGTCGAACCCGCAGCCGAAGCAGAGGCTACGACTCGCCAGGGATTTACAGCAGGGGGCGTCACTGAGCGTCGCAGCAAGGTTGATTAGTAAAACCTACACCTTTGGCCACCACCTGATACCACAGCAAAACCCATGGAATCTGGTTGAACGCTGGCTATACTGTTATAAACATGATTGTAGATTGTAGATTATTCATTATTTATTTATTTATGAATTACAATAGACTTACTACTAATTTTTTCATGGTGCTCTGTACTATTTATATATTTTTTATTTATTGTTTTTTAAGTTTTGTTTAAGTTTTAAGTTTTATTTATTTTTTTATTTTTTTATATTTTTAAGTTTTATTTATTTATGTATTTATTTATTGACTGTGTTTTGTGGCCAAAGGCACAATTGGTGTGGAGAAAGATGGACAGTCGAGGCTTGCCAGATTTATTTATAACTTGTTGCATCTCCTGTTTAGCAGACATCTTTGGAAGAACCACAGAACACCTTTGTGTTCTTAAGTAGAAATTCTTAGTTGCTATTTTGAACGTATTACGTGTTTTTGTTCACTCTATACTACCCTGGGTTACGTTTTTGTATGTTTTTCTATATTATTTATTTTCAGGGATAGAGTCAAAAAAGCACTTGAGAAAAACCACAGAGGACAACACACAAGGCTGTGGTAATGGCTCCAGCTTTAGCTTATGACACTCACAACACGTACACATCATGTCAGCTTTGAAAAATGAGCCGTCCGATACCCACACTGGTAAACAAACAAACAAACAAACACACACACACACACACACACACACACACACACACACACACACGCACACAGATCAAATGCCACGTGTATTTATCTTTTGTGCAGTAGGCACAGCAATCCAAATGTCATCAGATATGATAATGCCGATAATCCACAGTGAAAGGCGAGAAACACTGAGAACACTGGTGCAGCACACTGATGAAATCGCAGTGGGACCCCATCTGTTCCTGACACCAGAGATTGATTGGGACGCATTTGGAACCGCAGACATCCGGGAACTTCAAGTTTGGCTAGGTGACAATAGAACGTTTATTAGGGAAATGAATGTAAACAGGCTATGGTGAAAACAAACCTGCAAGCCATTGGAATCAGCTGTTAATCAGCTGTCAAAATGGCATACGGTTATTGTGATGCCCTAAAGGAGAAGCAAAACAGAGATACAAATGAAACCTTGATGCTGTGCGACTGGGATTCTGGTCATACAAAACACCACCAGGTGCCTGATTTCAATGGCTTGCAGTTGGGTTGCAGTTTTGTTTTCACCTAGCTAGACTCATTGCCAAGGGGAGAGCTCTAAGCTCCCGGATGTCCACAGTTACGAATACTAATACTCCCTCCCCACAGAGACAGAACACCCAACAAATCGTCCAGATTAGTACTGGTTCTGAAACCAATCCTGGGCACAACATTCACCATAGCTGGGCCAGAACCTAGCCGGAACCACCTGGTACCTGAGATGGTTCCGCCGGCTGTTTGGCAAACCTCAAGAGAGCCATTGCAGTTCTGTTTTGTTGTCTCATAAACAAAATAAATATTTCATCTCATCATCAGAGATAAACACTCGCTATTTGCATATGACCGTAAATGTGCATCCTGGGTCATCGTCTTTAGCTGACAGCGCTGATAAGGCCTGTGTTAGATCAGTGGCTTTGACGAGCACAGAGGTGGAATTATAACTGATGAATATTCTCCAGTCAACATGCTTTGCCCTTCTGTTCACTGCAGTGGCAAAGTGACACCCCTTGTAGTGGATCTTGAGTGATCTGGATTTTGTCTATTTCAGAGGAACACTGTCTGCTGTGATGTGCCAGTAGCCTCTTAGCGCAGCACCATATCGCCGGCGCTACGACTCACTGTGACTGAAAAAATGTAACTACAACATTACAACATTACTACGACATTACAGAGAGTCTTTAGTAACACATTACAACCTGGTCATTGCCATTCTGGTAACAACAAAGTTATAATAGGGGTGCGTCTTAAAGGGTTAATATGGAGCACAAAATATGGAGCATGACTGTGGATGTTCTCAGTGGTTGGCAGATATTATTGTGTTTTGTGTCGGTAAGGCACAGTGACACTGCAAGGGACGTCTACTGTGGCACTCTGCCGATAGCTCAATATATTACTGACGAAGGCACTTTACACGTTGCTTGAGCCATTTTCAATGAGCCTTCTTCACTGGATGTGTCCAGGATCACTATTCAGATAAACCAGGATGTGTTGTTAAGAGTATTTTGTATTATTTATCAAAACATATTGAGTATGTATTCAATCTGTCAGTGATCCATTAATATTATTTATTTTTGTGTCACATTTCAAGCTATGTCTTATTTATTTTTTCCACATTATTTATTCTACAGTCCAGGTTGTGCATGTGATAAAATATATGGTGTAATTGACACCTACTCTTGTTGGATATTCATGTATGCAATCATTTAAGCTACTTGGCCTTTTAATTTCATCTGACTGAATTCATTTTAATAGTCAATTTCACATGTTAATTAAAATGATCAATTTGTATTAATCAAATTTTGTTATGGAAAAATATCATTAAGATAGGTTAGGCCATTTAGCATTGCTGACTGGACTGACATCTGAACAACCAAATAATGGTATGTTTCGATGTCTACTTGTACCATTATATGTAAATATATACAGTCAGACAATACCAGTACTGGTGTTCTTAGACAAACCTCTCTGTTCTGTCAGTGGAAACAATTTTCACATACCAAAAGTGAATTCCAAAATCCATAGCTTTTATATTTTTCTACATATGTTGCCTTTCAACAAGAAACTGGATCAACTATCATAAAGAATGAAATAAATGAGTAACACCATATCCCAATACTGAACTAGACATCAGCCTGATTTGGCCCAGGTCTGGTCTGGATCTGGCCCTGACATGAAATGGACCTGACAATCTGGATAGTAGCCAAGATGATGTAGTTGGTAGTACCTTTTAAAACTTTTAAAACTGATATGACCACTCATGGATTGTTTCCTGTGGGCAAATCGTGTTTTCTGTTGCATTAATTGGGTCTACAGAAAAACAAGAGCTGGCAGCGCGATTATCAAATGGGTGTTCTCTATGCACTGTATATACTGTACAATGTTAATCTGTAAAGAAATGCATTGAAGAGAGACGTCACGATAATTTTATTTATTACTTCTTCATGGAATTGCAAAGTAACTTTCGCACCCCAACACAGTTTCCCCCGTTAAACATGAAGTCTGTACATGAGGGCAGTATGTCAAATTGATGTTATGTGATGAGGTTGTTTTATTTGCTGTGTGTGATGCTTTTATGACACAATTTACAACCAAGAAATTCTTTCATGTAGTTTATATTGATTTTGATTTGTAAAACATGAACGGCCCATATGTAAAAACAAAACAACAAAAATGTTGGCACTTGATTTCCTAATTATGCAGAATTGAGATGCTGCACTAGATAAATGGTGGTTAATCTTTGTTGGGTGATACAATGGGCCATATTATGGAAGCAGAAGTCTATTGCCTCTGCCCAAAGTGACAAGTGTGGAAGGGTTTGACAAGAAATTCAATTTTACAGTCACGTGAAGTTAACGCTCCTTAATGTAATTGATGTATTAGTTCAATTTCAAATGATTAAAAACGATGAATATGTACTTCAAAGAAATCGTCTAAGTCTCATCACTGTGTCGGTGAGTTTAAATGCCTTTCCCGTAATATTTCATTCATGGTCTGTGAATCTGAGGTTTCCAGTAAAAGTTGTGTTGTTAAAGGCGGATCTACGAGGCATGTCCTTTGTAGTTGGGGAACCATCTATACAAATACCAAGGTGTTTGCCTCACGCATATGAGCGGGTGGGGAATCCCTGTAGGCTACACGAGTCGATTTTAAGCCTTTGACATGTAACAGTTGCGCGCTTACAACATTAGCTGTGTTGTTTTATTCGAATGATGACATCATGTTGCTCCATCACTGTAGCTAGGTTAAAGACCGCCGTCAATATTGACGTGGTGTGCTGTTTTCTATTAAAAAGAAAGTGAGTCATCAGGGGTTATGTGCAGTGCAGCGTTGCATTGGAACTGACACAGCCCATGTCCAAACTTGGAGGGGGAGGGTCTTCGGTCAGCTGTTGTGTCGGGCACTTTCTGGACTTTGCTATGTATAATTGGGTGAAGTCGAACTCGGGTGGATGTATAAAACAGCTTAGCTATTTACTGGTTTCACTTATCTTTGGTCAGACGGAAACGGAAAGTCACTCTTGTAGTCTAAAAGTGTCTTGTAGTGGGAAAGATTTTTGAAGTTGTCGAGACCAGTCACATTCAACGCAGAGCGTTTTTTCTGTTTGAGTTTTTAAGTGTTAATGAACACAGCTTGGCTACCTCTGGTTGCTGATAACGTAAAGTTTATAAAAATATTTGTTCATAAGATTTGCTTATTCGTCAAGGCGTCTCGCCATGGGAGATGGGGATTTTTACGCGTTGGGGAGCAGGCAAAGGGCACCGAGAGATCCTTTTAGGGAGCAGTCTCTGGCATCTCGCTTTATGGATGAAGACTTTGGAATTCCCTTCCCCGAAGACCTCTCAATGGACTGGCCAGGATGGGCAAGGCCGCGACTGAGTGCCCGACTTAACGCGCCATGGACGGGCGGCCTACGCACAGGGTTCCCCCGCACATCCATGGGCTCGCCCACAGTCTACAGCACAAGGTACAGTGAGCCTCGAAGCTCCCCTACGCCGAACCCAGACGAGCCATGGAAAGTGTGCGTAAATGTTCACAGCTTCAAACCGGAGGAGCTTAACGTCAAAACTAAGGACGGTTTTGTAGAAGTGTCCGGTGAGTAGCATCTGTTAACATTCTAAAAACAATTTACATGTCAAAAACAAGTCCAGAAACCTTAATAATTCTTAATAACTGACTGACAGATATGTGGGAGAGTGTCTGTATACTTGTGTGTGCAAAAGACATGATTGTATATGTGAGAGTGTGTGAGCGAGTGGTGCGTGTGTGAGAGAGAGAGAGAGAGAGAGAGAGAGAGAAAGAGAGAGAGCGTGAAAGAGAGAGAGAGAGAGTGAAAGAGAGAGGTTGTGATTGCGTGTTTGTGAGTGTACTGTCACAGGCCTGGGTTATGACTTGCACATTTCCACAGTATGTGTCACCCTGAGACACCTGCTCAGATGCCTTCAGTCTCACCCCACCAGCGGACCACCATTAGTCAAGTGCCGCTTTTACATGTCACTGATGCCTAACAGTCACCTTAAAACCCCCTAGTCGCACATAAGGACAAATGGGCTGTGCTGTAAACAAAATCAAATCCATGTTGTTGAAAGCAGCACAGCAGTTCTAAAAAGCTTCAGGGAGAGAGAAGCAGTGGAGAGGGAGGTGGGCAGAGGCATTGTAGGGGTGTGGAAGTCTGGTTTAGAGAGGGGCGCATGGGTAGGCCTGACCAGGGGGCTTTTTATAAGCACGTAGCTGGTATGCCAGCTGGGTCACTCTGTCAGGAGGCCTAGAGATTGCTCACGTCACTCGACCCTGTTCTAAAAGCAGGCTCAGCAACCCAGCGCATGCACACACACTCATACATAAAGGAACAGAGAGAGAGAGAGAGAGAACACACACACACATGCACACTCACACACACACAAGCATGTACACACGCACACACACATACATAGAGTGACAGAGAGAGAGAGAACACACACACATACATGCACACTCACACACACACACACACACACACACACATACACACACACACACACACACACAAGCATGTACACACGCACACATACACACACACATACACACATACACAGTGTTTGTGGAATGTTGTATGAAGAGGTTCCTGCATATTATAGTGAGCCACTTGTAGTGCCTTGTATTTCAAAAAAGGGGGTGAAATGCCATGGCCACCTCAGCTACACACTGCACACTCAAAGACTTCCGCTTCAGGAGTTTATCTCGCTCGTCTCTCGACAGGGGGGCGGTATAAAAATGGGGCCTCAGTGGGAATGGAATTTGGCATCTTGGTCTGAAGAGATCACTTGGAGATAACAGGTGGCTCTGTGACAGATCTGGCTCAGACCAAGCTCACATCTGGGGCAAATCCACAGTCAGCTGAGGGAAATTTAGAGAGCGAAAAGGGAAGGGAGAGAGAGAGAGAGAAGCATAGATTGACAGAGAGAGAGAGAAAAAGAGAGACATAACGACAAGAGAAAGAAAAAGGAGAGAGGGACAGTTGGATGGACGTGCAAGAGGCCATTGTCCCTTTAGTCCTGCCCCTCCCTTCCTCCCTCCCTCACCCCCGTTAGCAAGTTCCACAGGTGAAGAAGTCACACTGGGGGTGTAGAATTGCAACATAACTGGCTGGGGCGCAGGGGCCTGGGGTGTGACGGCGCCACTGACATTTACTGGCAGAATGCAGCTGCCCCAGCGACGTCCCAAACAGGACCTTAAGAACTGGCCCGGACTCCGGATCTTTCCAGCGTGCCCACAGCCGCAGATGAGCTTTAGCGTTCCCATGACTGCAGCCATCTGGCCTTCCTACAAGCTTCACTGGTCAAAGGACCTACGCTGTAAGCAACTGGACTTCTTTTTGGAGCTTGAAGAAGTGGAGCTTTCAAGCTTTGTAGCTTGAAGAAGTGGAGCTTTCAAACTCCCAAAAGCTCCAGAAAGAAGCCCAGTTGCTTACAACTTAGCTCCTTTGACCACCATGACCTGGATGAATGAAAATCTACACAGACTACTAGCTTCACTGTTTCACTGTGATAAAATTTGAGAATCTTTCAAAAATGACTGAGCTTGCAACTGAAGTGTGCTCCTCTGTGTTCATGCTCTGCATGAAGAGTTATCCTTGGGGTGAGGAGGCTGGTGTAATGTGTGGCTTTGCATTAAGGTGTGTCTTCGTCTTTCACAGGGAAACATGAAGAGAAGCAAGATGAAGGAGGCATCGTGACTAAGAACTTCACAAAGAAAATTCAGTGAGTATCATGCAAAAGCCTTTTATCAGGTAAAAATATCTTTTAGGGCAATAATTCATTGGTACAGCGGAACTAAGCTCTCCAAGATCTAAACAGGAGGATTTGATGAGTGTAAAATGACAGACAAAATGCAATCTTACATGAACACACAAGGATTCCTCACTTTTGTGATTCATAAAGAATGGCCGAGACTAGAATAGCAGACATGAATGGGCACACATTAAACACTAGACAGATAATTTCTAGAACATTCCATGCCTGATTCAAAGGCAGCCTTGTTAGCCTTCATGAAACATCTTGCACCTACTCTGACTATGCTGCTAGACACTACCCAAACATGACTGGAATGAATACCATCCTTCTGTGCTTACCCCTCTTCTCAGGAAAGCTCAAAGTGGACAAGGGCCCTTTTTTAAAACTCTATTTCTGTAATTGGACCACAGGACTTCAGACAGTCCTGTTAATCAGCACTTCTGCCTTCCGGGATCGTCACATCAATATGGCTAATTTCCTGTCTGGTAATTAGCAGTTAGCTGGCCCGAACCACTAGCGCGCCTCCTATCGTCATCCCTATAATTGGAGTCCTTCAGATACTGTCTTAGTTTTGGGGCAAATGAAACTTAAAGCAAAAGATAGACAGAATTAAACATCGGTCCTGATTACATCAATCCTCTAACTGCGGAAACCCGGGGAAGGAAACATTAGCTTCCACTACATATTGGGTGTAATGGTAATTTTAAAAAAGGGCTCAGTTTCTGGACTACCAAGTGTTTGGCCAATATGTGTAACACTTTGTCACCTCATTCAGTTGTGAGCCAAGAGTTGTGAGCCGTTCCAGGGAGGCACAATTTTAATTTTAAGGGACATCTGAGTGAACTTAAGAATATGCTTTGTAACTGCTGTCCCACAGTCCTCTCTGCATGTCCCTCTTTTGTTATATCTTGTTTTTTATTTTGGCCTGGACAGGAGATGGCTGCTGTAGTTTTTGTTTTTGTCCAAGAGAAAGAACCATAAGATAGAAGGCCGAATTGACCATGAAATCAATCATTTTCTTTCTCTCTGTCCAGGCTATGTTATCCTGTTTTCCACAGGAGCATAATTGGGTAGTTGTTGGCAGTCATCCACAATCAATGTGTGATATAGACTTAAAAAAAACCTGTGTGGGTGGTAAACAAAATTCAAAGCTGGAGAGATAAGACCCTAGTGATGCCTCTAACATAATAAGTTGTCAGAGACTTTTCTTGACTTTGTCAGAGAGCAGACACTGCTTTACAGCAGTTAACTCTCAGTTGAGTGTTGAATGACCTCTATAAATCCTTGTTTTTATTTTGTTTTTGTTTTTAAAGTATTTATGATGACTTTTGAAGATGGGTGCAGTACTGATTATTAAGTGACTCAGTGGAAAGGATGTCTGTTGGAATGACGAGTCATAGTCTCACTGACAGGGACGGTAGCGTAGCTGTGCTAATTAACTGCAGCCTAGGCACAAAATGAACTGTGGCCCCTGAGGTTTATGTAAGCACTATGGCTGCTTGGCAGCTTTTACGGAAACCCCAGCAGGGCCATATTTGGCTATGGTGCTTGACAAAACCCAGTCTCTCGCTCACTCTGTTTGTCAGCTTCTTTCTGTTTCTCTCTCTCTCTCTGTCTGTTGATCTTTCATTTTCTGTCATATTGTCTCTCTCCCTCACTCTTCTTTTTTCTATACAGTTATTGTCTTACTTGTGTTAATTGTCCTAATTGTGTTACTTCCTCTCTATTTTTAAACCTAGAACCTTTTACAACGTTGTTAATGTCGTGAACATTCAACGCAAAGCGATGGGTGCCTCTCGCAACATTTTTAAATCACGGACTGCGGGCACTTGCATAAAGCTGGAAACAGCCCGGATGCGTAAACACCAGTCTCCCAAAACTCTTTCTATGGCTGTTATTCCCTCTATAATCTGATCAGTTCCCTTTCTTGCCTTTGGAGGCTATTTCTTTCCCCCCTTTAAAAACGAACACAGGAATAACACTGAGCATCGGTATCTCATCCAAGCTGGTGCACATCCTTTTTTTTTTTACATGTCGTGTGGGTATAGGTAATGCAAACGTTTCATATAAAAGCGCCACATTGACAGTTCTACAAAAACACAGGGGAAAAAAACTGTGAGGAAGTGAACTCACCGATCTGTCATTAAAACAGGTTGTAGGCTGGTGTGCCTAGCAAGCTGATTAGTGAGAGTACACAGATGGAGAATCCGGGTGATAAACTTGGCATCAGGCAATGATTTGTAATAATTGGAAGCAGCCTTTGTTTCTCGGAATTGCACCTGCAGCACTCTCCGTCTGACTCGGTCTCTCTCGTCTCTCTCGTCTCTCTCGTCTCCCTCTTCTCTTAACTGGCAGTGGCAAGCAGAACATTTAACTGAAAACCAAGAAATGCATTAGAGTGCCTCTTGCAGTGGGGCTTTGGGAGTAGTTTTGTTTTTTTTCTTGGGCAAAACACATTCGAGCTTTCCCTTTGCAGTTTGCCACTATACTATTTGTCTTGGAGGCAGAGACATTCCTAGGACATTTTGGCCTTTGAAAGAATATTATACAGCACTGATGTTTGTCATTATGTTCTGTAAGTGTTCTTAAAATTGTATATAACCCCTAACTCATTTTCATGTATGTAGTAGTGTGTGGTGTGTTTAGAAGAACCACAGCTTTGTAGACTGCAACTGGGTTCATCTTGCAAACTTCATTAATCTGTTTAGTTTTTATACCCACATAAATTGTACTAGAACCTGACAAGGATTTCATAAATGAAGTTTCATAAATGAAGTTAATGACATGATAAGGTAAAACCAATAGCGTCTAGTTGTCAGATATAATGTGGATTGTCTCTCAGCCATACCACTACACTGAGATCATCTGAGGTATTTTCATCTGGACACACCCTTAGTGCCCTTCTGGCTTTGCTATTTTCAGCCAGCCCCCATTCAGCGCCCTATTGCTGTTTCCCTAGCGCACAAATGTCAGCTTTTTCAGTATGTTTTTTCAATCTCTGAGGTGCACAGCCAAAGTGCACTGTCACTCTGCCCAGCGGCCACTAAAATGTGTCCCCCCCCCCCCTTCCCCTCCCAGGATCCCGTCGGATGTTGACCCCCTCACGGTGTTCGCCTCGCTCTCTCCCGAGGGGGTACTCATCATCGAGGCGCGGCAGGCGCCGCCATATTACCTCTACTGCAGCGAGATGCCCAGGGACGAGCCAATGGCAGGAGCCGCGGGCGCGGCGGCGGCCATGACAGGCCAGGCGGAGCCCAGCCCTCAGGAGGCCACCGTAGTGTAACTTGGCAAACATCACCGTGTCCCCTGCCATATTAAAGGCCATCCAGCTAATCCAATATATGCCTATGGTTTTTCCCCCCAACCTATTTCTTCTACTTCTCCTTTCTGTCTGTCTCTCTTTCTGTCTCTCTTTCTCTTTCTCTGTCTATTGCTTTTTCATTTCTCTCCTTCCCTCCCTCTCCCCCACCAACTCTCTCTCTGCCGCTGTCTCTCTCTTTCTCTCTCTCTCAGTCTTTTTTTTCCTTCTTGTGGCTGGGACTTAGGCCCACAGCATGAGGTGAATGGCTTTCTTATGAGCTCTGAGCCTACGCACCTCTCACACAACCTTTTGATCCTCCCTGAGCAAAGCACAGCGATTCAAGCCCACTAAGGGCTCAATAGGATTGGATTTGAGCTGGAGGTCTTTACGTATATTTATTTATTTTCTGCCAACTGTGTATTTTGACCTCTGTCATAACCCTTTTTATAGGCTTTTAAACACCACATGGGCTTTCAGAATGGGGTGGGTAAAAAGGCATTTGGGTGAACAGGAGCTTTGACACATGCAGGGAGAAATGACATTACATAAACTATGTGGTGTACAACAGTTTGGAGGTTTCTTTGGAGACCACTAGACTGCATGTGTTGCTAAGTTCTGTTGTTACTTCTGCCTAGTTTGTGAAGACTGTGAAATGTAAGGGAAGGAAAAACAAAGTAATCCAAAATGGAATGTAATGCCAAATTATCACCACCTATCAGTCAGACTGAAACAACACGTGAATGCTGAGATATTGCAGTAATTGGTGTGCATCTGGGGCCCCTAGAAACCCTTCAGCTCTGCAGCTCATCCTAGCTGTGTCAGTGCCAGATTGGGGTTAGGTCTACAGCAGTCGGCACGAATTAAAAAAAAAAGAAATAGAAAAATAAAAATATCTTCCATGACGTCCTCATCAAGTGTACCATGGGAATGTTTGTCTTTCCTGCTAACAGGGAACTCTATCTGCTGTATGCTGTGTGTGTGTGTGTGTGTGTTTAACCTTTCTAGCTTTGTATTCTGTGAAAAGACAGAGGCACATGCAAATCAATGCCCCACTGGCCAGTTAATAGGGTCAGTTGTGAAGCAGATAGGGAAATATTCCCTCATTGGCAGTGCATTGATGCTGTAAATATATAAATCCATACATATACTATTAACCAGCTTGGTCACGGGAGATTATAAGATTTTTAATAGAGGTCTTACAAAACAATGTTGTTTTTCTTTTTTTTATTACGTGTGATAAAGAGGTATTCCCTGCAAAGTGAACTAAAGTGTTACTGTGTCAGATTTCTTCTATCAGATGCCTTTGTATTGTATGTGTATGCAATAACAACAAGAATAAAAACCTTCCTCTCACTACCCTCTCGTCTGTAGTGTGGTGGTCACATCTGTGTGCTTTGGTTCCATGCTCAGGCACTTCTGGGAAGACTTCCAGCAGGACTTCTTTTACCCAGCAGCCTGTAATTGGTAGGCAGACTAGCGGAAGGCTGACTTATGACAGCTTGGCCGGGCCTCAAACACTCAGTTCGTGTTGGCAATGAAAAAAAAAAAAGGAAAAATTGTCCGTGAGTGTTTATGCTACAGTGATCATTGGTCCAACACAATAACTGAACAAGCCCAAGTTTCTAACACAGCAATCTAGGGTTTCAGTGTGTTTTATCTCTGTAAACAAGCACTTCGGGGAAAAACACAAGCACAAAACTTCAATTGGCACTGATAAAACCTCATAAGATAAACTGAAGAATCTGGTAATACTGTGAAATGATGTGATGATCTGTGATGTTGCACTTTAAAAATGTTTGCAATGTCTTCCAACCTCAATCAGCAAACTGCACGATGCAACAGAAAAGCAGAAAAGTTGTGTTTGCCTGTCCAACACATAATTGTATTCCACCAAAACAAATTTGAAGGTGACACTAAAAGATGATACTTCAAAAAGTGGCAGGTTATTGCATGGTGTTGTTTTGTATAAATAAATGGATTAGCTTTTGCTGCATTAGGGTTTATGATGGTCTCCCACTGTTTTTGTTGACTACAACAGAATCTTACACACCGAGATTAGGCAGTTTATCACCTCAGGCATGTTAGGCGGAGTAGGTGATGGACACAGATTAACAATGGCATTTTGGACTGCGGTGTCTCTATGCTTACGTGGGCATGCGTCCAGCACAGCTTGATGAAACATACAGCTGTGCTGTCACCACCGCTGCTGCTGCTGCTATAGCTTCCGTGTGATATGCCAAGATTGTGTCAAGGCAGCTAGATATCCAACACACCCCCATGACAAGGGTGTGATGGCCTAGCGGTTAAGGTATCGAACCTGTGACTGCAGGATTGTAGGTTTGAATCCTGGGTCGCCAGTAGCACCACTGAGGTACCCTGAGCACGGTATCATCCCTATGCACCGCTCCATGGGCGCTGTTGTCATGGCTGCCCCCTGCTCGTGTGTGTGATGGGTTAAATGCAAAGGTGAATTTTATTGTGTGCCGTGTGATCACAATGACAAAAATGGGTCTTTCTTCTTCAAGGGATAATTTATCACAGGACAGGACTTTTCTGTATTAGTGATGACTTAAAAACTCCACCACTCAACCTCTGGAAATGATTAACTGAACACCCACTTGTGAAGTGCTATTGTTTTATTAAAGCATCAGAGTTGCAGAGTTACACAGGACAGTAGGTCTTGCCATGTGACGGGGGCTGGTGTCGGCCAGGTGACGGGTCAGAAAAAGGTTGTTGGGCATTAAGAGTCAGCAAGGCAGGCTGTCGTGTCGGGGCATTTATGTGAAGTGTGCCTTCATTTCTCTAGTTGCCTCTACTGGGCTTTTACTGGGCCTCTTGCTCTTGGGCCAGGGCTTCCTGTTCGGGGATCACATACTCCTGGCACTGGCTGGATATGGTTGCCTCACTATCTTCTGGTTGCTGATCTGGTTGTTGTTCCTGATGATGATCACGTTGGTCCTGCTGCTGCTGCTGGACTTCGCCATCCTGCGCCACATCGCTGGCCTCCTCCTGCTCTGAGGTCAGAGTGTCAGGTGTGGCTGGCTCTTCGGACAGGTCTGTGAACTGATCCTGGGCGTCCTCTGTGGCCCGTTCCTCTTGTGCGAGCGCCTGTCCGACGTCCCCCCTATCAGTCTCTGAGCGACTGAACTCAGGAGCGCTGGCACTGCTGCTGAATTCAGTCAAGACTTGGTCACCTTGCCCCCCCTCGATGTGAATATCCTTGGGTCTCCATGTTTGCCTCGTTGGGGATGATGGAGAGAGCTGACTGTCCCCCTCCCTCTTCCTTTCAACGACATTCTCCGACCTTGAATCTTCTTTCTTTTCAGCTCCTGGCACGGAGGTCTCTCTTTCAATCTGCAAGAAAAGAGGGGGCCTACACATTTAGTTTAAGTAAATAGTTCTGATTATTTAGTCATTAGTTACATCATTTTAAAACTGTTGAAAATGTTACTGAACTCAGAATGAAATTTTGTTGACCAAAGTTAGGATGAAAAAAAGAAACTGAATTTAGAAAGAAAGAAGGACCAATTCTGAAGAAGAAAAGCCAGAATTACTAAAGCAATAATTGCCATTATTTCTATTCAGGTCGAATGTCCCCTTTGGTGTTACCTGGACAGGGATGATCCTCAGAGGCTGACAAATTTTGGGCAGTGGTGCCTCCACTGTCAGAATTCCATCAACGGAGAGAGAAGAGCAGATAGTCTGAGCATCTACTCCGATCGGAAGCCTGATAAGGAGTGACATGTTACTTGCTTTCAGTCTGAACATACTGTATGTATATTATGTAGATATTTTTCATGGAAATTTCATAGTCTTACTGTTTGTGACTGTAACTGCCCCACCAGTCAGAAGCTTGTTGCAGTAAGTGGAAACTTACTTGTACTTCCTGGTAAAACTTCTAGAGATGAAGCCATGGTCATCCTGTCTCTCCTCATGCTTCCCTTGAAATAAAACCAATTCCATACATCAGTACACATAAATGCCACGTCTGTTTATACACGCCTTTTGATGTGACTTTGCTTTAAGCCCTTTCAGGTGTACCATTTAGTTTTCAAGACATTGCATTTTATTACACTATAGAAAAGCCACTCATATCCACAAAGAAGCTCTCCCACACCCAAATACACTTAAAGACATGCTATAGCAAATGGTTTTATAAGTCTGCACATGAGAAGGATTTCCACTTTAAGGAACAAAGTAAGGAGCCTGTCATGTTCATGAGCACCTCACCAGCCTCACCATTGATCTCCAGGAACCCATCTGTAGTTCTGACGGAGAGCTCCGTAGGGAAGAAGTGGTTCACATCCAGGCTGACTCTCCACCTGTACTGTTCCCCCTTGGCCTCCGCTGCCTTGCCCCAGAGCTCCCGCTGAAGCTTGGGCTGCATGGTGGTGCTTGGCTGGGGGCACCATGTGTACCCTGGCCCCGGCCAGGACAGTGCCGCCAGCTTCCTGAGGACGCTCTCCATCCAGATCAGGTCGCCGGACGCCAGGACAGGCGGCATGCCGAAGTGCTGATTGGAGATGTAGCTGGGCTGCCACCCGGCTCGCAAAGGGTACCACGTGGCATCACGGCAATACTGCGGACGGTCGGAGGACTTTGTGCTGTCAGCCATGGTTGACTATCTGTGAAGAGAACGAAGAGGAGGCGTGATGAGACATAGAGAACCAAAAGAAAGGAAGCCACCCACAGGTCAAGTTATTGGCAAGATTGTCCCCTGTCCTCTCTGAGGTCTCACAAGTCACCCCGCCCCCCTCCTTGAAACTTGGAAATTTTGGCGAGCAATTAATATGGACAGAGCAGAGCAATGCGGAAATCACCTGCAAATCAATAAAGGCAGAGGGCTTGCTTGCTTGAGCACCGCACAGCTGGGATATGTCCCTCAGTCTTTTTATACAGCCTCCCCGTCTGCCTGGCTGCTTATTAGGCGCTAATGGTTATCCTATGTGATGGGAATGTTGGGATGAGGTGACGGCTCATGAGGCCGCGCCGTTCCCGCTGCCGCTCTATTCTTCGGATGCCAGGCAAAGGGACGTTAATTGGCTGTATTTATAGCTGTGGAGAGGGAGCGGCAAATAGCTGTCGGCTGAGTCGTGGTCGTTGTGGCTGCCGGGCTGCAGCACTCTGGTAGACGGCCTCTCGAGTTCCACTGCATATTAACCACTATTATCATTCTCTGAGATGGCCCTGTTTTTTCAAAGAATAACTGAGAATGAGGAAAACACTTTTTGTTTGGCATCCATGGTCAATTATTTTGGAAATAAAGTGTGGAAAGATGCCCCTGACTTTTTGTACATTGCACTTTTTGTGGTTAATTAGGAGGGAAGTTGTCAAGTTGTGGAAAACAGCACAATAATTTTCAGCAAAACAGCTTTGCATTTCACAAAGCTATTAAATTGTGAAGGCGTGTGTCATAACAGCCTAATAAGAGGAAGAAACATGGCCCTATTAATTACCCTCAAATTGTCTCCAACCAGGCTATTATCAGCCCTTACATTGCAATTACACAGATTTGGAAACATCTGTGGTGCCACATTAATAACAGAATCTTCCTAAAGATTGTAGCCTATTATTCTTGTGTGTTCTAGGGTTCAAAAAAGCCAGGCGCTCAGAGCAAGCAAACAACATAAGCTGAATTGGGGATACATTTAGCTCCAGTATGGGCCTGTTATTCGATTCAGTATGAACTGCCCATCTTTTCCTGTGAGGATAACAGATTTTCTGAAGAGGTTTCTTCTCCCCGGTTTAATCTGTTTAAGTAGCCCCAAGTTAACAGGGTTTTTTATGTATTGCTCCAATAAATCATGTTTTGTAAATAAATAACACATGATATCAGGGTAAAGGGGCATTGTTTCTTTTTTCAATAAAAACACGTTTGGTGCTAGAGTTTTGGAAAAACTGGAAGGCCAGTTTGCTGGACTAAAAGCTGCCTACTCTGTGGGGCACTTTGCATGGTAATTCGTTACCAAGGGAAACGGAAAGCACAGACACGTAGCCCAACATGGACGACCATAGTTGTGAGACAACATTAAATCTTTAAAATGTTAATGATTTCTTTGTAGCTAGCCTCTGAATTGGTAAAGTTGCCTAATTTACCCGAAGGTGCACGTCAGAATGGACAATGGCGATGTCTCGTGACATACATTTTGATCCGCGTGAATTTGTAACTATTAAGCCTCTTCCAAGTGGCAGGCCGTCGGTAGAAAAGTTACAAGCGCGCAGTAAGACTGTCTATATCACCTGCCGTGACAGACAGGTATTCTGGGAGAACTATCGTCGCCGACAGCGGCAGCTTAATCGGCAGGGCTACCGGGCAGCGACCTGGAGACCCTACGAGGAGGTTGGAGAGCCGCTGTACTTAGAACCAAAAAAGCTAATCCTTTCTTCGCTGGGACAACTTGATGAGGTAATGCCAACAAACGACCTTTCAGGCTACTTCTGCTAAATGTGTCAAGTGTTATGCAGCTGTGCGGTGTTGAAAAACAAAATATTTATCTAGCACGTCTGATGCTTAGGAAAAAATGTCACATTATTTTAAGATAAAAGCAACCCTAACAGGGTTGTCCAAAACACGGTCTGGTGCAGTTTGTTCCGAATAAAGTCGACATATTGAAAGGAAATATCCTAAAACATTGGTGTAGAATTAGTTTGAGATGGGCAAAAGCCATGTAATATTTTTGCGCGTGTAGGTGGTTGAGGCATCATATTTGACGTGATGGAACGACCAGGTGTAATGATTATTTTTTCTTTGTCCAAGTCATGCAGCCTTTCTGGTCTACTCTCTGATGGCGTGTGATATGTTAGCGAAGACTCATTTCATGGCAGCTCGTCTTCCTTTCATCCATCACAGGAGCACCATTGCAGCACGAAGATCTGTCTCACTCTGCCCCAAATGCTTCTTTCACTTCTATTCCACATAAACGGTGGACACCGAACGGATTAATGATGCATGAGCTGTCAGAAACTTGGCCGCGCGTGCCCTGCACACACCTCTTCCCTCCCCCCCCCCCCCCCCCACCCCCACCCCCCCTCTCTCTCTCTCTCTCTCTCTCTCTCTCTCTCTCTCTCACACACACACCCACACACACACATACTCTATCCAAAGTTAGATGCAAATGCAGGCATGTCTCCTCACACAGACACACACATACATACAGCATGCATACTCACAAAAACACAGGCACATACACGCCATATCAAATATATTTTTAACTGTCTGGTAAGACAGACTAAACTTGTGTGTGGTTCAGTGCTAGCTAGCCACCTTTCTGCACATGGCTTTCAAAGCAAGCAGGTCTGAATTGAAGAGCTACCATGAACAGGACGTGTCAGGCCTTGTTAAGGTAAAGCGTGCCCGCAGATTCAGGCAATTAACTAAGACAAAGACGGAGGAGAGGCTGGGGCTCTGTGGTTTGATTCCTCAGAAGAAAATTCGTCCGGCAGAAGACAAAGCGAGCTTTATAAAGCAATTATGCCCTGAGCTGCTGGCTTCGACGAGGCCATCCCGGCCCACCGGCGAGCCCTAAAAAGCAATAACGCACGCGTAGGATATCGGCACCTAATGCATTAAGGGACAGGCGCTGTCAAAGTAGAATATTAATGCCGGTGAATGGACGATTCATCAGAGTCGCTGGGGCTCTTTGTCTGCTGAGGTAGGCAGTTTTTGCTCAGCGGGTGTCAGCACGGACCAGATTGCGTTTGACACTTTTGGATGAAAAGTCTTGTGTTTTGTAAGTGCCTGAGCATGTTGGCTGTGCTTGTACAACTCACTTTCCTGAACACACACACAACAAGGTAGAGTGGGTGCCTGAACAGTACATTCTGTGTTGCATTTTTGCTCTGTTAGAGCCATTGGAAGTTATTGAAGTGACTGTCACCTAGAATGCTCCCTTTTGGCTTAACATTAGGGACCAGATAAATCACAGAGGGGGGTCAGCTGCACAGGTGCCCCTCGGCTAGTTCCGCCTTTGTGCAGCTTTCAGAAGTTCAAGAGCGCATTGAATTAAATGTCAGCGGCTGAGCTGAGTGTTAATATTTGCATTCATAAAAAAATCACACGGCGTCCGCTGTCCTTGCAGGGTGCGTAGGTAAACAAATGCGTTTGCGTGCGGTGGGGCTCGTTGCGAAGCAGAGCAGCTTTCGGGGCAAGTGAAGTGAGAAACTCAGCGGTGGCTGGGCCTAACGCGAGCAGATTTACTGCAAATGAGATCATCCATCAACAGGGGGGTGTGCAAAGGCTGCAGCGCAAGGGCAAGAGTGAGGCGATCCTGGGGGGGGGGGGGGGTTGGGATGGAGAGGGGTGGAGGGGATGGTTGTGTGTGTTTGTGTGTGTGTGTGTGTGTGTGTGTGTGCGGTGGAGGGGGGTGTTACAGGCGTCTCGCTGCCAAAAAGGCATCCGGCGTGAAAAATGAGAGGTTTGTCAGCTTAAGGCTCTCTCTCGTCTGGGATGGGAGCTCTTTGCAGGTCCCCTGCAAGAGAGGCTCTGTTGGAAACACAAAAATCTCTCTGGCTTCCACCATGTCTCCCAGACTAAACATAACGGAGCTAACCTGTCTGTGGACTCGGTGAAACCACAGATGTTTGTGTTTGTCTAAACAATAAATGACATGCAAGCACTTTTTTTTTCTCTGTTCTCCTTTTGACCTAGGGTTAGTTGTGTATTATTCTTTTGGTGATTTATTTGAATGTTGAATTATATCGGTCCCTGTTTTGTGCCTTTTTTCATCTGCTGTTACATCCAAAGGATTTTAATTTTATTTTATTTTCGTCATTATTTAATTTTATTTTCAGGATTTTAATCACTTCTGTGAGCCTTCTTTTCTGTGTCCACTGTCCCCAGACACCCAAAGCTACACCATTGCCACCTAAGGGTGACCCAGTGAGATCTTCTGCTGCCTCAGCCACCCCAAAGGAGACCAAGGTGTAGTCCTCACTCACACGACACACAACCTGTCTCTGATATTGCTCAGGTGACAGTGGCCACTGAAGGTCTTTCACACAAACACAAGACCAGGTTGGTTTTCTGCCTTGTGGGCCACAAGCAGCACTGTCCTGGTACTGGCTTCTCAACATTGTAGTTGTTAAGTGCAATCAGAGATGAACCTGGTCCCCCATGTGGATGGACAGGGTCACTGCAATATGGGCGGACAGACACACAGACAGACAGACAGACAGACACAGACACACGGACAGGTTCATTGCAATACCTGGTCACTTCTTTCTGGGGGACCAGGTAACTAGTTCTTTCTATCATCTTTGGTGGTTGGAAATGGACTATTGTAACAATTGTAATTGCGACCAGCACAGTTGGTAACTTAGTTAGTGTCTATGATGTTGGGAAGTGCACCCCTGGTAGAGTTCCTATCCCGTCACATGACTCCTCTAAGACCAATGGCTTCCACTGCTCCTATTCCACACCATCTGACTGCTTTGGGGCTCAGAATGTGCCGGAACTCGTTAATGGAATGCTGTCAATTGATTTCCCGATAAGGAACAATTTCCACAGGCCCTGTCAGATTTTAAATGAGATGTTTAAGATGGGCTCTCAGCCAGAGAGGGCACCACGTAGGTCAGACAGGTGCAGCTGGTCTCCTTTTATGAACCGTCCCTATTGGCACAGGAGTACAGAAAAACAGGCAGGTGCACTTGTTTGTTTGTTTGTTTGCTTTTTGTGTGTCTGAGTTGGTGGTAGTACAAGATTTTGTTTTATTTTTTATTTGTGATGTTTTCAGAGTTTGTCATTCATTGGCCCAAGGACAAGAAGTAGAGAAGATGTTGTCAACCTCAAGAAGCACCTGGGTCAAACAGGGTGAGGGACTATGCAACATGCTATTGTCAGCTGATGAAAACACACTTGCTCGCATATGCACGATCAATGAGAAACAAAAACAGGGAGGTAGAAATTTAGTGAAGTTAGCATGGTTGTCTATCATAGCCTAGTAACATTTTCTGCACATGCAGGATGCTGTCTTTAAGCTGTATAATGCTAGTCTGGTAAACCAGCCCCTCGTTCTTCATTTCGTTTTGTACAGAGGGTCTGAAGCAGAGGCCATGAGAAACGATTTCTTCCTGGATGTGTGGACTCTGCTGAAGTTTAAAACAAGTGTCTCTGCTTTTACCCAAACGCTAACGTCTGGTCATCACGTATGCCTACCTACTACAGTTCAAATGTAGCACACAAAGTCAACGTCATAGCTCATGAACACACCCTCTGTTCGCTGATTGGATAGGAGTTGCTCGGTCCTCTTACATGACCTTCAACAGTCTCCGCTCCAGACCCTCTGTACAAAATGAAACGAAGTAGGAGGGGCGGGTTTACCAGCCTAGTATTATGCAGCACAAGAGCAACAAAACAAATCTGAATTAAAAAAACAGAGAACATTAACACTTAAATACTGTAATTCCAAAAAAATGCTAAGCGTCATGCTAAGCATTATAAAAATGACCTACTTAAAGTCAAGCCCATTAGTCTGTAACTGCCTGTTGTAGTAGCTGATTGTCTTTGAAAGCAAAAAGAAATATCATTATTTGTTTGGTGGATTTTTGTGTTTTTTATTCCTGCAATTTAATACTTGTTTCATCTTTCAGTCTCTCAGGTGTTGTTGTGTCCATTTGTCTATTAACTGCCTCTTGCTGTGAAGAGAAATATGGAAGAAGAGTGTGATTTTGTTGGATAATAGAGGCTGTTTTTGTTGGACAGTAACAATGTCCATCCATTCCAATTTCGTATCTCTCAAAAAAGACAACAAGCTAAACAGAAATTTTAATGCCAAATAGATAGCACTGTTGTATCATTTCACAATAGCACAAGACTATGTGTGAACACTTTTAAAACAAAAACACAGAGCCTCATACATCACTTGAATTGATTGTTTTTTCTTCTTCTAATCTGACCAGGTCCTGCAACAAGAACTACCTCAAGGGGTTCCAACACTGAGAGTGTATTTTTGTGGGTTCTGTTGAACATTAGAGTGTTCTCAGGTCAGCTCATTGTTCATCAGGACCTGGCTGTTCTTGTAAATGTATTCGTCTCAGCCGGACAGGGTTGAACAGTCGCCCCCACCCAAACCCATGTCCTCCCAACACACACACACACACACACATACACACACATACATACAAACACACACACACACGCACACACACACACATATACACACACACGCACACACCTACACACACACACACACATACATATACACACACCACACACACACACACACCACCCACACGTACACACATATATACACACACACACACACACACACAGCACACAGACACACACACACACAAACACACACGCACACACACACACAGACGCCTCACTATCGGCTAGAGAAATGTATTAGCAAGCTGCTGAAACCGTCATCACAGCCACGAGATCAGACAAGGATCAGGAGTTTGTGTTGTGTGTTTCACCTGGCAAGCTGCTTGTGTGCAGCACTGGTGTAGCAATTTTTCATTCCAGTTCTTGGCAGTTCTCATGACTGATTTTGACTCAGCCACCTACACCCTGGTGCTTGAATGTTCTCTATTAGTTAATAGTCACACTGCTGAGTGAAATGTGCTGATAGAGTGCTCATAGCACGACGGTCAGATGAGGTGGGAATCTTTCCTTTGTGGGTGTATGTGAATGTGTGTGTGTGTGTGTGTGTGTGTAGGTGTTCATGTGTGTGTGTGTGTGTGTGTGTGTGTGTGTGTGTGTGTGTGTGTGTGTAGGTGTGTGCGTGTGTGTGTGTTTGGGTCATTCACGAGCCACCCATACAGCGTGTTTGCTCTGGTTGATATTTAACATTAGTCGGCATATGCGGTACTGGCATTCACCAGCTGCCAGACAAGCATCGGGTTATTTATTTATTTATTAATGCATTTATTTATTTATGTATTTATTTTCGCAGTGGGGCATCTTTAGTCACCTCTAGCCTGGAGGAAAAATGGGGCATGCCGCCAAATCCGCTGTGGCATTTAGTGAGGCAGGCGGGTGCCCACTGGCCCTCTACCGGGGCATCTGGTCAAATAGCAGCGCGGCGCCGCTTAAATGGCTGACATTTCCGTCACACTCCTCTCGGGCTTCTCTGGCGGGTCTCTGATTTGAATGATTAATTATTTATCACGGGTGGAGGGGTTGCTGAGGAGGAGGAAGGGGAAGAGCATGAGGAGGAGGAAGGGGAAACAGATGACGGAGAAGCTTGGCATTTATTTGAGGCCAGTAATGAAGGAGCACTTGTCTCTTTCTGCCAGTGTGAAGTGGTGTTGGGAGTGTAGTTCCATTCCCAGAGTACTAAGCACAGTGACGGAAATGAAAACTCTTATCAGGTGCCACTTAGGGACTACTGGAGGACTGCTGCCCTACAAAGGCAAAGTGCAGTAACTACGTGAACATACGAAACTGAGAAAAATGCCTTTAAAGTTGTCACACTGCCTAGTCAATGTTGTAGGTATAATAGTGGTGATGCTGATGTACGTTCTTAATAGGAAGAAGCAAGAGATTTAGTCACAAGACAAAGGAGGTGTTATAAAGTCAATTTCCAGTCTAAACTCAATTTGACAGTTACTGCCTTTCGGCAGGACAGTATGCCTCACTGTTCTTTTTGGGAGGGAAGTCCCTGCTAAATACTGTGTAATTGAATGCAATATAATGCAGTGCAACAATCATATCTCCTATTATTGACTTACACTGATGCTGTCTGTCAGTTCATCATTGACATGTTCTGTGAACATGTTCTGTGTAATTGGTATAAATATGTTTTGCTGACGAGGTCACTCAAATCATTTCAGCTGCCTGCAATCATGGGGAGGTTCGTGCACCATGACCAGTCACTGTTGTGTTTGTAAGATTCCGTCCTGTTGGGATAGCTGTGAAAGAAATAAAAACAGGTCTCATGTGCACTCCACCTTTAATGGCCCCATACAAAGACATCCAAATGTTTGAACTCGTCTGGCTAGTTCATGAACGTCTGTGCCAGCACTGTGTCTGGCATCAAAGTTGGAGCTCTGGTGACTCTGGGATTTGTTAAGCTGAACAGCTTTTAATTCCTGTTATTGAGTGGGCCGATGTGTCTGCATGGTACTGATGCCTTTATTTTGTCCTGAATCAGAGAGCGGCTGTGGGTGGGGTTTTAAAAGGTTAAATCAAAAATGTGATGCATTCAGTGTCTACACGGTGTTGAAGTTGTGCTGTGATCCATGATAGTGTTGTAGTCACATTGTAATCCTCGCACAACTGCCCCATCCTGCTATCAGTAGTTAATTTACCTACAACAACCCTATTTGCCCCATAGCTGCCCCACCCGTACATCAGTACCCCATCTACCTTCTGCTATCCTACCTACCTACAACAAACCAGTCCTTTTATGACTACACCATCATCTTACAATCGCTGCTCATCCTCCTACAAAAAAGTCATCTTCCTGCAACTACCATGTTGACTTTCCACTACCCTGTGCTCTTTTACATACCCCATTCTCCCATCACGACCTCACTCTCACAATATTACAAAGTGATTATGAGCATGCTGTTTGGGGATTTTCATTTCGTCCTTATCAGAGTGCACAGCCAGCTTCAATTTCATGCATAAAGCATTTTGCATAGGGCATACAACATCTCCTCTGCTGTTTTCAGGCGGTCAGTATCCTCACAGGTACGCTTGTGGCTAGAAGATATACAGGATCGGAATATGTAGCAGAGTCGATCTGCATTACTGCAGTACATCATAAACCCGTAAATATTAACCCGTAATATTTCCTTAGCTTTAGCGTTAAATTGTCCTACAAGAAGTAATAGAAGTGGCATTAGTCGTGGTCCTTTCAGTGTTTTCGTGAAAATTGAATCGAGACACCATATGTCTGAATGTGAAAGAGCTTTGACAGATATTACATTACAAATGCAAAGAGGAGATAATTTCACTGTTTGCCATACCCTCAAGAAATTAGCTGCATCGTCAGTGTTGCCAGGCGACCAGTAGCAAGATCAGCTGGCCTGGAAACAGCCATGAAGGATATGTTTCGATGTCTGTAGTGGTGTCAAGAAATGTGTGTGTGTGTGTGTGTGTGTGTGTGTGTGTGTGTGTGTGTGTGTGTGTGTGTGTGTGTGTGTGTGTGTGTGTGTGTGTGTGTGTGCAGGCACATGTATGCAGGTGTGCAAGTATCCATGTTTTTGTCAGTAATTGGGAGATTGCATTCGGGTATTAATATTGTGTGTGTGTCCTTGTAAATGGATGCATGTATGCATGAGTGTGTTCTGAAAATGTATTGTTAGGGTAATAAGGCAGGTGTATGGTAATAGAAAGCTCTTGAATCTGACAGATTGTTGATGGTGTATCTATAGTCTATGCCAAGTTGCTTCCAGTAAGTGTCTGTGGAGAGCAAACACAGTCAGAGAAAGGAAGGTACTTGTCTTGGTATGTTTATGTGGCTCTGTCATGGAGACAGGAACACACACACACACACAAATTCATACATACATACACACATACACATGCACACACTTAACACATACACGCATACTCTTCAGCATTAACATACACATCCTCGCACAAACACAAGCACATGCACACCTATACACGTACACTCTTACAGACAGCGAGAGAGAGACTTACACAAGGAAAGAGACAGATGATTTAGCATGGCATATCATATCCCATCTCTACCTAACAACCCACACCCCTTGGAGACGCCGAAAGCCTTGAGGAGGCTTTGTCGTTCGCTGTATTGTTGAGATGCAGATGAAGTGAGCCATGGTGACATTGTTAACACCATACTTCACGCGCCCCTCCCTAAGTCCCCATCGTGCCTTCTGTGCACCCCCTCCTGAGCAAGAAAGCCCTTGACATGATTAAGCAAAACGGTGATGAATTGGCGTCTTAATGCTGCAGCGGAGTCAAATGATCTCGCTGACATGCACCAGGGTGGCAAGGTTTTTTTTTTTTTTTTTCCCCTGCTCCCACTTGTGCTGTAATTTAAGGTAATTATGCATGCAATCTGTGAAAGCATGCAAGCACACTCTGGAAAAAGGTTGCGGACTGAAGCTGCCGTAAATTGCTGTAATGAAGTAATTAATCTGTTGTTGTCAGGCTTTGCACCGCATAATTTCTACTCCAGGGCATTTTTAAAGCAGTTTTATGTTTGTTTCTTAAGAACTCATTTGACGTCTGTATGTTTGTTTGTTCACATATGTACGTGACTCAGAAAATACCTTCAGATGTTTCACTCACAAATATTATGGTCTTTTTAAGATGTGCCTTTATAATTTATGAAGCATACATAATGTGTTCGCATGTGTTTGTGTGTGTGTGGTTGTGTGAAAAAGACCATCTGGTCTTTGCTATTAAAACTGGCATATCACAAAAGTGGCTGAAGAAAGCTTTTGAAGTGAGCCACCCCGTGGTACAGCAGGTGTGTTCGTAAGAAGTATGCTAATTTGTTCCATAAATTCTTTCAAATAAGCATTAGTTCAGCATATATTTGGATTAATATTTATGCGTACACTCACTGCTGGAGAGAGTCTCTTGCTGTTTGTGACCCCCCTCCATTATGTGGCCTTACTTTATGCAATGACATGTGTTCATTAACCTCTTTAGGGTAGCGTTTACAGGCTTGACTGCTGTGCAAAAAACAACAAATTTATTCTCTGACAGTTTTATAGCATGGTGCCATGCTCGGGCAGGTGTTTGAGTGGTTTCAAACCCCTGGACTCTTTCTCATATCAGATACACAATTCCCAGACTGCCTGTTTCATTGCTTTACTCCTTTCCTTTCTTTCTTTCCATTCTTCCTTCCTTCTTTCCATCATTCATTCATTCATCTTGTGATTTATTTAGCCATCCATCCATGTATTCATTCATCCATTCTTTCTGTCATTCATTCATTCATTCATTCATTTCTTCATTGGACAGCTGTGGTCTAGAGGTTAGGGAGTTGGTCTTGGGATTGGTGAGTTGCAGGTTCAAATCCCCCTCTACCTATGGCTGCAATGCCCTTGAGCAGGGCATCTAACCCCATACTGCTCCAGGGAATGTAACTAAAACCCTGTAAATAATGACTGTAAGTTATTCTGGATAAGAGTGTCAGCTAAGTGTAATGTAATCATTGATTTATTCATTCACTCAGAATGTAACCTTGCTTCTCATGTCTTGTTTGCCCTGCAGGCGACTGGTGCGGGGAGTCAGGCAGGGCAGAGGCTACTTCCAGCTGCTGCAGAAGGAGGAGCAGGAGGCGCAGGAGGCCAAGGAGAGGGAGGTGCAGGGTCGCCCAGGGCCACGACCTCCCTGTCTCTCCTCGGAGAGTAACACTGACTTAGAGAGGTGAGAAGCAAGAGGCCAGGATTAATTTAACTTTACCTTTAGCCAAACTGCACCAAAACACCTATCAGTCAGTCAGTCTGTCTATCTGTCTGTCTGACTGACTGTCTATCTATGGATGGAGGAATGAACAGTAGCTGTTTGTATGTATGTATGTATGTATGTCTGTCTGTCTGTATGTATGTATGTATGTATGTATGTATGTATGTATGTATGTATGTGTGTACAAACATGATACGCGCATAGTATGTATGTACGTAACAGGTCATCATCAGAACAAAATTCCTGTGCAGATGCCTTTGATATAGCAAACAGACAAATGCATGTTAGTTTATATCTGGAAGTTATTAGCTATGAAGACATGTACTGAATGCAGAATAGCAGCTGACCTCGTCACTAGGGCCATTATAAGGGCAATGTTATGACAGCATCGGCATATAAAAGCATATACATTTGAAGCATCTGTTACACATCCACAGAGATCTGCTAAGTTCCCCTGCCTTACTTTGTTATACGTACCGTGTAAGCAATGTTATATTGTCAAGGGTAGCTGTTAATTGCCCAGTAACTGGCAGACATGTAAAGCTGTGCTGAAATATAAAAAGTGTGGTCGTGTCGGAAGCTTTAAATCACAGTGATTGCCTGGCTAGTGTTTACCGGTGTGTCTGTCACAGGACAGAAGCCTACTGTAGCATTGCCAGCTGAACTCGATTCTTCAGGGTTTCCTGCCACGATGGTGACAACTTGGTGAAAGCTCTGACAGCATTTGGGAGCTCCGGGCCGCTGCGTCTGTACGCGCCACCATCTTGCGAGCTTGTCTTTTCCCTGAAATATTTATTGATTTTCACCCTCATTTTATTCATTGATTTAATCAAGTCAGACAGACAAGCTACTGGGAGATGTAACAAAACTTTATCAGCCCAACCAAGTGCTGGACAATCACTGATAGTATTGACCGCTTCATCTACAGTAAAAGTTTATCGGCATCAAGTGGTTACTGCTGCTAAGTTGCCCTTATGCTCATAGTGCCAAAGTAGCAGTAGCAGATCTTCTCAGCGGCGTAGCCAGAAATCATATAATGAGTGGACCCAGAAAAAAATCAGGTAAGCCTAAGCCAAAACACATAGGTTATTTTTATTACTAAAACAGTCAAGCGAACTTATAGAGACTGCTCATTGGGTGGGACTGATTGACAAGTGGGTCGGCACAGGGCCACCCTATCCCATCCATGGCATCCGCCTATGGATTTTCTCGTGTCTCTTGAAAGCATCAGCATGGTAATCTTGGCTACTTTTCCATCAGATGCTATACGTGCCCACACACCGTGCCTCTCCATTTTTTGCTGGTAAGTCAAACTGATATATTTCATGGGTATGGACACAATCTATGTTTCTTCTCTGGTCTCTGACTTCAAGAGACGCAGTGGTGCTGTGAACATGCTCGGTTGGGCTGGTCGCCGATCCTTCGACCAGAGCGCAAATTCGCCTGCTGACCTTGAGCAGTGCTGTTCTCCATAGGAAACAGTGTAAGTGGAAGCACAGATCTCTTTCTGCGACCACACAATGAGTAATGGAATTTGAGTAAAGAGACGGGAGTGGAAAAAAAGTTTTTTCTTTTTCATTATAAACTATATGGTCTCTTTTTATGCATGGCAATAGTGTAATCATCGCTTCAGTGCATTATACGCTAGTACTACAGTATGAAGGCCACCAGCCCCCACACACCTCTCTCTCTTGCTCTCTCTCTCTCTCTCTCACACAGACACACACATACACACACCGACACACACACACACCGACACACACACACACACACACACACACACACACACACACACACACACACACACACACACACACACACACACACACACACACACACACATTTCATTCCACCCCTCCCTTTTTCCATAACTGGCTTGAGCCAGAGTGTACAGTGTGAACTTAATACCCAGTGACATTATTAGTAATGAGAGACATGTTGCAGGTCTGTGCGAAGTCTCCCACCCGCATTCATTATAATATTTAAATAACATTTGATCACATGTGCAGCAGAGGGTAGTCATTTCTCATTTGCTTCAAGGCAGACTAAGTTTATTCAGCATGGTTATGCATTACATAAGCCTGGCCTTGGTTCTCTGCAGCAGTTTGGCTACAGTAGAAATTGCATTATAATATTGGGAAATCGCATATTCATTGTGCATTAATAGAAGAATGAATTATCACTCCCCTCACGTACAATAGCATGTTGTAAGATGACGTCAAGGGCAAATTCGAAATGTTCACGTATGATGTTCACTTATAGTTTGGTGCATAGTGTACAAGTAAACATTTTGGACAAACCCCTAAACACACTGAATTGTAAACTATTGTGAGCTATATATATATATATATCTGTATATAGCTGTTGTTTTATTTGTAGTAATGGTATTTACTGCGAGAGTTAAAATTATGCAGTCAATGGTTACCCCAAATGGATGAATCATTTAAGTGAAGTCACCAGTGAACACCTTTGACTGTTCTCTCCACCTCTGCCTTATTTTTTAACTTTTTCAGTTTTGATTTTGTTTCTTTCTTGTTTCTTATTATCATTCTCCGTAGGCTCTGCCCACGTCAGTTTCCTGAAATACTGTATGCCCCGAAATAGATTTCCATGAATCTCGGATATATCTGAAGAGGCTGGTTCATCTCCTAAAAAGGAATACACTGAAGTCCCTCACACCTTCTCATTTTTGTCAGCTGTGTACTCTTGTTCCCATATACATACTTATGTGACCCAGATGAAGCTGTGACTTCCTGTTTTTAAAAAAGTGTAATGAAACCTCTCTGATGCCTCTGTTTGAATGTTGCGGTGCAAATTAGGTCTCCTGGCAACACTTATATCCTGCCTTAATGTCATGACATATTGTTCAGTTAAATGCATTTCTGAGTTATTTTTAAAACAGTTGCTGCATTCAAAAGTAATTGGGGTTGAGGCAGCCGTGAAAAAAATTAAATGTCACACATCTCACTGTGGCATTTTCCACCAACTCCTAACTGCATCACATAACTTCAGATAACCTCCCTTCTGGGTGTCTCTGCATGGTGTATTTCAGAATTGAATTAAAAATCATTATATTACATTAACTGACTTTTTTACTTTATCTTAAGTCATGTCTTAACCCTGCTAGGTGGTAAGAACTGCTGCGGTACTATTATTTCTTAATTTGTTTTACTATCAGTTCTATCAGTCGCTGAGCATTTTAGTGGTCGTGCAGTATTTTTTGGACCCGAGCCATACAGTGGTAGTTGTATGGCTTTGGGTCTTTCTGCTGTTTCCCTGGGAGCATGGCAAAGTCAACAAGCGCAATCAGAGATTGGGACCTGGCCCCCCATATGGGCAGACAGACACACACACACACACACAAACGGACAGGGTCATTGCAATACCTGGTCAATCCCTCCGGGGACCAGGTAATAAGTAAGGAGTAGAGTGATGGTGGTACTTGATGCTGGGTCTATGTGTCTCTCCTCCAGCCCTGTGTCGCCTGGCCTGTGGGGGCAGAGCCCGAGCCTGTCTGAGAGGAAGAGCAGAGGGGGGCGCGGGACCCAATCAGCACAGCCACGGCCCTTCACGCCCGTCCACTACTCCCTCACCTCCCCCCAGCTGCATCAGCTCCCACTGTGAGTCCCACCATTCCTTCCTGTTCCCCTGTCATAACAGTGACCACAGATTCAGTGTCTTCTCCAATCTTACTCCATCGTGACTCCCTGTCTCTAGTCTACTGCAGTGTGAGTCTACTTTAGTTGTCTTATGGTTCTGTTAAGACCTTTATTTCTACTGGTCACTGACAGTTCAGCATCTAAAGGATTATGCAATGATAAGGTTATGCAATGTCAAATCATACATTTGTTTAAGTCAGCTGCTGGGCAGCTGTGGTCTAGTGGTTAGGGAGTGGTTAGGGAGTTGGTCTTGCTGAAATGCCCTTGAGCAAGGCATCTAACCCCACACTGCTCTAGGGACTGTAACTGAAACCCTGTAAATATCTGTAAGTTGCTCTGGATAAGAGCGTCAGCTAAGTGTAATGTAATAATAAAGTCTGTACTGTCATTGTTATCGCTTACTCCTGCTACTATATCTAGTACTAATTGTAATCATAATCATCAGAACAGAAATCCTAATTATATCCTAACTCTACCAGCATTTGTATTCTGTTTTTGTTTGTTTTTTGTTCTACTCTCCATTCTCCTTCTATCCGGCCCCTGGGCTACCCACAGGCACGCCACGTTCCACAGTTAGCCGTCGTCTGCCCTTATGCTATTTCCAGCCCTGTGTTCTGGCATCCGCCGTCATCTGCGCAGAGGGAGCAGAGGCCACAGACTAAACAACACCTCTTCTCCCCCCCTCCCCTCTTGTCTCAACGCCCACCCCACCCCACCCCACCCCACCCCCCAACCCTGTCCACTCGTTCTGAAGGGACACAAACGAACAGCCCCCTCTTGGGTTTTTAATTAGTTCTCTTCCCCCCGAAGGAATAGCTGTCCTTTAATGTAGCACTTTTGGCTGACTCTCTTACTCGTTCGCTTACTCTCTCTGTCTCTCTCTCTCTCTCACACACACACACTTACTCTCTCTTTCTGTCTCTCTCTCACACACACATACTCTCTCTCTATCTCTCACACACACACACACACTTACTCTCTCTCTCTCTCTCGCTCTCTCTCTCTCTCTCACACACACACTCTCTCTCTCGCTCTTTCTCTCTCTCACACACACTTACTCTCTCTCTCTCTCTCTCTCTCTCTCTCTCTCTCTCTGACATAACCTCTTGACATAACCTCTGTTTAGTTGTGGAGAGTGCAGAAGAGTTTTGGTGGCTCGTCTCTTGCTGGCCACTAACTATGGATCCACAATAGTTCAGAGCGAGATCAAGGGCTTTGTCAGCACCAAGCTTTAATTATATGGGAAATACTGTTTGTGATCTTCCCCACACAGTGTTATTAAAATACATTTGATTTTTGTTTTTCTCTTTTGGATGAAAATCCTTAATCCCCCATGAATCCTGCTGTTTTTTACTTACTACTTACTACTATTTGTGTGGCATGCCTTTGTGCCGTGTGTGTGGGTGTGTTTTTTTTTTTGTGAACATTTTCATTTTGTGTTCAAAGGTAAACAAAAGTAATACTTTCATAGGAACTATGATGGGTGTTGTGAACTGTGAAGGAGATTACTGCTTAAGAAACACACAGTGCTATTCAAAAACATATCTATGATTGCTTTAATCTGTCACTCTTATGTGCTGAGACTGCTTTGGCATTCTCATTAAAAAAAATCTTGAAGGCTTATGATAGTAGCTCTGGTTAAAGTGGTATGAAATGCAGAAATTATAATTCAGTTTCTTTCTGCCAGTTTTCGTCAGTTTTGAGTCCTTGCTCGACAATTTCCCTCTTTGGGTGGACACATCAAAGGACTGTCAGATGGCACTAAATGTGTTAAGGGACATTTTAGATTCAAATTGCATTGCATTGAGCATTATTTGCACATCTAGTGCTGTTTGCGGCATGGGTTAGTGTCTGATCCTTCAAAGACTGTTGGATTTGTAGGCAGGCACTGTGGAAATGAGTCTTTTTGACCATTTCCCTCCAGAGCAGCAGTGCAGTATTGGTGCTTTAAGCACCCCACCACACATAAGGCTGTCGCCCTGATTTTCAGCCGATTTCCCATTTCAAATATCAATCACTTGACAGGTGGCTCTTTATTTGGCTTTTTTGTAAGCAAGATTGTTGCCTAGCAAGTGCCTTGCTCTGCTCTCTGGTGACCGGAGAGAGAAAATAAGACAGTGGGGAGGGGAGACCATAAGAGAGAGAGAGCTGAGGTTTATTTGCATCGTAGCGGCCCAGCTCCAGCACTCAATTAAACTGAAGGCAATGGCACCAGGCTGAAGACACTCAAACTATCTGTGGACCTAGCCTCAAAGGTGCAGTTCCCTATTTAATTATTTGTAGACCAAGCCTTAAAGGTGCAGTCTGCTATTAAACTATCTGTGGACCTAGTCCTAAAGATACAGTCCACTATTATAAGCTAGTACTCTTCCTAGGAGGTTCAGCTATTTACAGTCTTTTCGTAGTCCATACTGGGTGTGGTTGAGTAAAAAAGCTCTGGTGTTCATACACACATACCTGAGATTTTAGGCTGGCACATGTTCCGGTTCATGTCCTCAAAGTCTTCTAGCCATCTGTTCTCTGTGTGCTTTTGGAAAATAAATGAACAATAAATAAACAGACAGCATCATTGCCAGCACTACAAATGGGGAAAAATGCGGAAAAATATTACGGCATAAAACTGTTTTAAAAAATTACAAATCATTCAGCCAATCAACATGAGCAGAGAAGGCAGTGGTGTAATTTGATTGGCTTCTGAGCTCAAACATCTGCAGCCTTTCTCCAGAGATGTGGGCTGCATCTTTCATGGCAGTGGGGCTTGGTGCCGGTTAAGGACCGGGCTTATGATGTAACCACCCAACAGCTTTTTGGTGAAACCTGCACTGTTAGAGATGATGTGTGTTCCTGAGCCAGCAGGTTGAATCCCTTCCAACAGATTTTACTGCACTTGTTGTGCTGTGAAGCAACATGCTATGTGCTCTTCTTTACGGTAGCCAAGTCCAATAATTTATACTTAACGGCAATTCATCTTCTCTTGGACCGGTTTCAAAACACAACGCCTGTAATGCAATGACTCATTTTGGGTGTCGTCGCCAAAAATAACACCCCTAATCAGCTGCCTTAAAACTGTTAGATCTGGTAGAACAGAGAGGCTTAGAGTCCAACCTTGAGACCGTGTCACAGTCATACCCGAGCTAAAATAGATAGATAGACCAACAGAGTCAAGCTGACGCCCATCCAGCAGAGCATCTGATTAAGGGGAGATGCATTTCCAGTACAAGCGGCTGATTATCATAGAAATGGCTTGGCAGCCCAAAGAAAATGTTATGAAGCTTGAGATCTCAACATGGCTGGGGCGTCTCGTAGCCACCTGGTGCCTCTCCTAACATGGCTAGTTTCGTTAGATGCCGGATAGCAGCTGGTGGCCGAGCGAATATGTACTCTGTCACCCAATTCACCATGGCAGGGGAAGCGCCCTCTCTTTTCAGACCCTCTGTTATCCAGTCCCATTATCCTGTGTAATTTTGTTTGATGCCAGGTCTTTATGGCTAGCTGTCACGTCACGGTCCTTGTGACCTCGTGACAGATTGCCCTTGATCTAGATAACGACATTTGCCAGTGGGGAGTTTTTTTCTTTTCCGTAATTGTTTTGTCTTTTTTCTTTTTGTAACCCATTTGTAATGGGTGGTAGTCACCCAGTATGGTACAAGTTAAGGCTAAGTTACACTAGGTAGTAATATATATATATATAAAATATTAGACTGATGACACCTGCCCTCACTGAGGAGATAGAATGTTCCAAGGGCTTTTGAGTTCATGTATATAACAATGCTACTGGTTATTAAAATAACTCAGATATCAACAACTAAAATTAACAAATCTGATTGGTGTACAGTAAAAAAAAATGCCTTGTATAGATGGAGGAAGTTAACAGAATAAACAAAGGCAGCACAACGTACATTCCCCTCTATTTTACAGGTCCTTACATTTTTCTTTTTTTTCTCTGAGACTTTTATAATTTTGCTGCAATTTCTTTTGCTGTACTACATAAATGACTCTATTGATCTCCTTTATTTTCTCAGATTGCTTTTCCTTTTCATACTCAGCAAATGGGATTCTCTGCTGCAGGTCTGGTTATCTATAGCCCATATACACTTTAAAAAGAATCTTAGCTGAGGCTGAGGACCAGCCTGAAATGTCCACACAATCATTATTTCAAGACAGAAGGTTTCTTCAGGACACATCCAGCCCTAACCCTGCACACACCACACTTGCTTTCACCGCATTCAAGGTCAAGTTAGAGGTTAATGTTCACAATTGTTTTCAAACTGATATCCTTTTTGTCTGTTTTTCTTGCTATGAGTGTAAGGTGTAAAGGTGTAAGAACAATTTAGAATACCAAAAAGGAAAATGTTTAACGGTTCAAATTTTAATGGTTCAACATCTTAAATTGTCACGTCAGATGTTCACCTCTTTTTCTCTGAATGTGATTGCTCCTCCCATCTGACTTGCAAACATCAGCTGTCTGGTTATAACCATGATTACATCTGTAGAAACACCAGAGTTTTAAAGAGTTTAAGAGGCAAGAACTTTGTGTAACACAAAGTCATTCCTACCTTTCAGCCAGCAGAGTTTTGTCAAAGCCTATCACAGAGCTTACACTTTAGGGGGAATATAATGAGGGTTTCACATTGGTTAAAGTCTTGTGCAGTAGTCTCATAACTAACCTCAGTGAAGTGAGGTCAGAACCTTTGCACAAACTGAATTTGGGTTTGGTCATACAAGACTACGGTGTTTATGTAATAGGTACATTAATGGCCTCTTTCTAGTGTCACATCACTGTTACAGTACAGACTCTACTGGACTCTGATTGGCTGGAAGTTTCTGGAACATATCCTACTATGGTCTGAAGAGGGTTATGTGTCACTGCTTTCATTGTGGTCGACCTAGGTTCAGGTTTCCTAAAGTCGCCTTTGTAAAGCAAAGTGTCAGCTAAATGTCTGTCAGCTTTTGTCTTTAGCTTTTGCTTACATAAGGGCCACATCAGCCACTGTGTTGGTTGTGTATGCAGGACCAGCTAAGAAGTACAGTTAAAGTACTTTTACATTGCTTATCTGCTCATTTGTAAAAAAAAAAAACATTACCAATACAGTATAAATTCTGCTATACAACTGAACTAGCCTTGCTTTGACTTGGTACGGTATTGATGCAGGTTTGGCTTTCAGGGTCTGGCCTCAACAGTAGCTGGTTGTTTCTCTTTCCTGCAATTTTGTCCTCGTCACTTTTCATTTTGGGTAGCTGTTCCCTCAGTCCGACTCGCAAAACAAAACCAATTCACACTGTTTGGAAGAAGTAACTGCCTCTGCCAAAGCTGACAATCAATAAGTGTTTTTTTTGTCCTGTCCAACGAGCTGCTTTTGTTGTGTTTGATGCCTCCCCCTGTTCCAGCTCACAAGCTGTCTGCGTAATTGCCTGCTTGTTATTTTACTAGCTTCCACTCCTACAAATACATTACATTTTGTATTAGAATGATAGCCCCTGCAAAGACTGCGGAGAGCAGTCTAAGCTTGTTTTCTCCTACACTGAGGCTGAGGATTTCTTTTTTGAATAGCTTCCCTTGCAGAGTATGTGTAAAAGTGCAAGCAAAGAGCAAAGTCCCTCCCTGTTGTTATCTATGATTTGGTGTAGATATAGCATCTCTAGTGTTGTATTTTAATGGTGTGTGTGTGTGTGTGTGTGTGTGTGTGTGTGTGTGTGTGTGTGTGTGTGTGTGTGTGTGTGTGTGTGTGTGTGTGTCTGTGTTTGTGTTTGTGTGTGTATGTGTGCGTGTGCGTTTGTGTGTGTTTGTGTTTGTGCATGTGTGTGTTGTGTGTGTGTGTGTGTGTGAGTGTGAGTGTGTGTGTGTGTGTGTGTGTGTGTGTGTATGTATGCGTGTGCGTGTGTGTTTGTGTGTGTTTGTGCATGTATGTGTTGTGTGTGTGAGTGTGACTGTGTGTGTGTGTGTGTGTGTGTGTGTGTGTGTGTGTGTGTGTGTGTGTGTGTGTGTTTGTGTTTGTGCATGTGTGTGTTGTGTGTGTGAGTGTGACTGTGAGAGAGTGTGTGTGTGTGTGTGTGTGTGTGTGTGTGTGTGTGTGTGTGTGTGTGTGTGTGTGTGTGTGTGTGTGTGTGAGTCTGTGTGCATGCGTGTGTGTGTGATGCAGGGAGTGTGTGTTTCGCCAGCTGTGCTGTCTGAACTGGCTCCTGGAGGCTCTCACCCTGGGCCGCGCTGGCAGAGCTGCCCCTGTATTGTCCTGCTGGGACCCAAAGTAAGTGGACTACTATTTACACTAGCTAGTTTTCCTTGTATTGTGAACATTACTTTACATGCCTTAGCTATGCAGTCATAACCTTCACATGTACTCAAAGGCTGGAGCCCCCACGTTTTTTTTTTACTGTGTCATCTGTATCACAAGCATGTCTGCCTTTATGAGTGAAGCACACAACAGATCATGTGACATGCTGACAAACTGGAAAATGTACCTCTACTACCGCTATTTAAGTCATGACAGTAACTGTTGACATTTGAGTCATAAGGGTTCACATTAACACTAACATGCAACTGGACATATCACTGGAAACTATCTCATGTCATAAAAAATGATCCCCACCATGAATACCTTAAGTTGCTTCACTGACAACATAATGAAAAAATAAAGGAAGAAACCATAGACTTTCTAAATGCAGTGGAAGTGTTGGATAGACAAAATAGAGTTTGGAAGCAAAGAGTGTGGTTTCACTCTATAGTAAAGGAAAACTCATAACAGTGTAACACGTACCATGACATCCTCATTACAATTGTTAGGGTAATCTAAAATGATAGCATTCAAATCAACAGCTGGGTATAGATGAGGATTTGCCCCCAGCCCAGAACGAGCTTTGCTCCCATAGAGAATGGCTCTGTTGCTCCACAGTGAGGCTGGGAAAAAGGCCATTAAAACCCCATCTGCTTGCATGCTCATTCATTAGCTGGTATACATTACTGTCGCTTTCATTAGCCAGGAGCGAGACCGTAACATGGTCAGGTGTGACTGCCTGTAAAGAGGCTGTAACCTGTAGCTGTTAGCTTCTCGGTCTGGCAATGCATCCATCCTATCCACTCAGTGTGCTGTGTAGCATCCACAGGAAACACACTGCAGAGAGGTATAACACCTAAGCCCTATGGCGATGGACGGCTACATATGGGAGATTTGTTTCTGGAGTATGGTGACAACCATAGGGTGGGTAACTTTGGCTTCATGGTGTAAACATTCTGCAGTGTATTGGATCTACCTGTGCACTTCATACAGGTGATTACACTAATTGGCTTATCTAACAAATCAGCTGTTTTTTGTAAGTAATTGGAAAAAATAATCAATATGGAATTTTACTTCCTAATGCCCTGTTTATAAACCATATTGATATTTGGCTATGCAACTGCATTTCACTTTATTGTCATGAATGGGACATCTCTAAGCCAGCCCAGCATCTGAGTATGGCAGAGCTCCACTTGTAGAGGTGAGAGAGGTAGAGATTTTACAATGACATTTTATTGCTGCATTTGTCAAGGAGTGTCCCTGTAAGGCTCTTTTCAGATATGGATGTTGTCACCCCCATCCCTAATTTCCCCTCCTAATTCTACTCCACAGCCACCACCCCACCCCACCCTCTCCCTCCACCACCACCACCACCCTCTCCCCTTGGGCCCTTTACCAAAATTCCAACAGGTTCTCTCCAGATGTGTTTTCTCGTGACAAATGGCTGATGTCACATCAAGCCCCTGAGAGACTGCGAGCCCAAATGAATCCCCTCCCCAGAATGGCTCCATCGGATTAACAGTGGAAGAGAAAAAAAAAAAACAACAAAAAAAGAAAAACAGAGAAATGAAGCAAGCCGCTGCCTTTTAGCGAGCTGCCAGACAATTAGATGCTAAGATGATAGGGGTTAACAGCACCCTGGAGAGGGAGAGGCCGTGACGGATGATGTAGAGATCGGTGTAAGACTGAAGGGAGCCTAGGGGCGACAGGTGGTAGAGGACAGATTAGAAGGGAGGGAGGGATGGAGGGGTAGGATGGTTTGGGCTGGGGTGGGGTTGGGGGGTGATGGTGGGGTGGTGGGGGTCTCTTATAGAAACTTTCCCCAAAGGGACAGACAGCAGATCGCTCACCCCCTCCCACTGCCAGAGGTCTCTGCCTGAATTATTGCATTGCCCAAGAAGTGCAGGAACATGTCACACTATCCAGCAACGGCAGAAATGCCTTGCACACCTGACACACAATGGAAGCCTCTCTGTCTGGGAGGAAGCACCTTGTGTGCCTAAAGGTACAGTGGGCAGTCCTGGCCTTACTATAGATTGTTGATGTTTACACACAACTGCCAAGATATCCCCACTACCCCTCTAGTGCTCAGGAGAGGAGACAACGCTCATTGGCCAAGATATAGCTGTGTTGCTTGGCCCAGGCCACAGTTATTTCCTGTGTTGTGTGTCTCCACTGCAAACACAAAATGGAGGGTTGAGTGGAGCTCTGTGGTGAGTGTGTGTGTGTGTGTGTGTGTGTGTGTGTGTGTGTGTGTGTGGTAAGCACTATGGTCTCTCTGGCCAAGCATAATCACCTTGTATGCTTAAAGCTGTGCTCCTGTAATGTGAAGCAGTACTAAAGCTGTGTGTGTGTGTGTGTGTGTGTGTGTGTGTGTGTGTGTGTGTGTGTGTGTGTGTGTGTGTGTGTGTACCCAGCAGTGTGGCCTCTCTCTTTCCAAGTGTAATCACCCCCTAAGCTTAAATGTGTTATGCTCCAGTAATGTGTGGATGGCAGTGCTACAGCTGTGTGTGTGTGTGTGTGTGTGTGTGTGTGTGTGTGTGTGTGTGTGTGTGTGTGTGTGTGTGTGTGTCTTTGTGTTTGTGTTTGTCTGGCTGTCTCTCTGTCTGTGTTCATATGTGTGTGTGTGTGTGTGTGTGTGTGCGTGAGTGTGTGTGTGTGTGTGTGTGTCTGTGTTTGTGTTTGTCTGGCTGTCTC
>CM050217.1:24940000-24970000 GCA_027475355.1 Coilia nasus
TAGAAATATGATCCACTGAAATTAACAGTGATGAGTACATAATGATGATGAAAGAGGGGAATGTTTTATTTTTTTGGTAATCTATTTTGAGTGTCTTTACTTGGCAATGAGATGAAATATTGTATTCAGTCTCACATTTTGTGCAGGCCTGTAAAGATACAATTTTTATGTTTTACACAGACTTTTAAAGGTGCGGTCCAAAAGTTGGCTGGCTGGCATGATGTTTAGCTCGACCTGAGAGTCTCGTTTTCTCATATGCAGAGCCAGGACTGTGCACCAAGACTAGACCAAGACCAAGAGCTTTTTTTTCCCTGGGGCAAACACTGAACTGACAGCCAAGGGCACGTGAGAGAAATTTTGCTGAAGTTGGCAGAAAAAAAAAAACTGTTAATGGACGAAAAACGACGCACACCTTAAACCGGCACGGCCTCTAATTCTCTAGGCTATGTTCAACATCTATTGTGTGGAGTGAAATATGGAATGTGGGTAAAGCTGAGATTTTCTAAATCTTTCTTTTATGAAATAAAGAGCAGATAAATCTCTGAAGGCTTTGAAGAGAAAGAGATCAAGAGGCCACCATTATTTCCATCCAAGCTCTGCAAATGAGATTTATCCACAGAGGAATGCCGCTTTGCCATGTGTAAATGGATGTGAAATCCAAAGCGTTGAAAGCAAGAGATTATGATGGAGTACATTCATTAATCATTATGCCACTTAATTTGGTTAAATAGATCATTTCATTTTTTCCATATAATTTTCTAATACCGTACCTCACACATGTGTTATTAATTATTTTATAGGTTCACATGAAGTATTTATCTATCTTGAAATGTTTTCAGTAATTTTCTGACATTTTAATGACGTGCTTGCACACAATCGCCAGGATCTGAAATAGGGTCTTAGCAAGAAAACACTTGACAAATTTTCAGATTGTTTTACAAATTGTTATTAATATGTGTCGCCACTAGGGGGCACAATTGGCTCATGATTCATGCAAGCAAAGTCAGCACAACCTTGAGTTCGATGTGACAGACTGGTACACCAGATGTGATTGTCATCAGAGACCTAAACGTTTGGCAAATCATCTGTATTCATACTCGATGTGGGTACTTTGATGAAGTGCTATAGTGAATAGTGAATAAGCTGGTGCATGTGGTATTTGGAACTTTTAATAACTCCATAATATTGATATTCATACTTGAAACTTCAAGAAGGCATCATCAGTCTTCTGACATTAACAATTCATTGAAAGATTGCCTGCCTGCCTGTGCTCAGTTCTGTCCGATTTTAAACAGGCTATTTACATTACATCAGAAGTACCTCATGCAGTGTTGTCCTTTGACATTAGAGGTACTCTAGTCATGTGGGACAGAGATGTTTAAAGCGCTATCTTCAGGGTAGAGGTGAAGCACAGCACACACTGTGACTGGAGCTGTGGTTTACTCACATTTACTACCTTTGGAAAAATGCCGCACTTTATTGCTCCTTATTGACTGTGTATGGATTATTAATATTAGCAGTAGTTAACTATTATTAGCAGTGTAAATTTGTTGCTGTTGCTGAAGTAGTAAAAACAGTCATAATAAAAGCAACAGCTGCCTTTCCTTGCCTGGGTGCCTTGTCCTATCCTGTCACTGTGTCCTGCGTATGTGACATGCACAGCCATTAACTCCTTTCTGAGGTTTACACACGGGGTGCGGCCGTAGGCTAACTCTCTGACAGAGCGGTGAGCCTAATACTGCAGGCAAGAACAGCTGCGGCTCCAGGGACCCTTTTTTAAGTACATGGTGTAGTGACTTGGCCTAGTTAGCCCAGATCCAAGATGGCGGCACGTTAATGCAGTGGCCACACCGAGGTCAAAAGTTGGTTGGTGTGTGTGTGTGTGTGTGTGTACACTGTACCATACCTGTCTTATCTCTACTGTGTTTTAACATCTTAGTATGTACGGTGTATATGGCTGAAACAACAGTAAAAACCTACTTGACTTGACTTGATTAGTTAACTTGGCCTGGTGAACCAGACACTTTCAATTAGGTTCACTTCATGTCTGGCTACTCTCCATAGGCATACACTTGCTTCCTGGTATGCAGATACTTTCTGTGCATTTTAAAACCTAAACCAATCACAGTGCAGCAGCAGACATGCTCAAACTTAACGCTTAAGTTCCACACCTTTGCTTTGCCCCCCCACTAAGCAACCAAGCCCTCCCTCTGTTTGCTGATGTGTTACCCAAAAATGAGGTTGAGCCAAGTTGCTTCGGTAACGCTAGCCTGGCAGCAGTTAACTCATAGTTAGAGATAAAACACCTGAACGTAATAAAAGAGTTCTGTAGCTTTGTTTTGCTAGTATAATAAAGATAAGAGCCTTCCTATTGGATGGTACATTTCATTTGAGCCAACCTACTTATATTAGGTTTGTCATTTAAACCATGTGAAAATACACCCCCCAGCCGTACAATTAGTCAGCTACGTTAGACGTCATAGCTGCCTGTAGGAAATTACATGGGCTCTAGTCATTAGCTGTCAAAACAGATATGCTGCTTGGCTTCAGCACTGTCAGGCGAGGAAGATGCTGCCAACCTTAGTATAATGCCCTTGACACCTTGGCAACACACATATGGATGGCGGTGTCTGTCTTCATTGAACTGCTACACACATTGTGTTAGATAATAGAGATAGATACGTCTGTTCAGCTGATTACATTACAGTAAATATGTCTGTCTGCTGTGTTGTTTTTAAGATCTGCAGAAGCTTCTGGAAGAGGTCTACCAGAGTGTTGCCAAAGACCTTTACGGCTCAGGCATGATCCGTGACTTTGAGTGGAACAGGTAGCGTTGGGGGGTGGGGATGGGGTTGTTGTGTTGGTTTGGAACAGTTAGAACAGATAGCAGGGGGTGGGGTGGTATGTTAATTTGTGCTGTGCTTGAAATGAAACAAAATCCAAAGATATATAACTAAGTCAGGGATTAAAAGATACCATAAGTTGAGAACTTTACATAGAACTAAACGTACTATATTGAATATATTAAATTATTGAAAATCAAGTGACGTACATTTCCAATGCTTTGTTATTGCTCATAATGTAGTGATAATTTATTTTGCTTTACCATACAGCAAGATAAAATCTGCATCTGCAACCTGTATCCCCTCTGATAGACAAGACTCAACCTTTGGGTTCAAAAAGGGGAGTCCACGACCAAAGAGGTGTGTCTGATACATACACACACACACATACACGCATGTACACATTTACCCACAGAAGGATAGGGCAGCCTGTGCATCAGTCCCATAAACCTGTACAGTCAGGTGCTTCTCAGCAGAACAGCAGTCTTCTAGGAAGAAGTGCAAGGTGGAGCACACTGGTTGTGGCTTGACTAGTGTTTCGACACAAGTCGATCGTGACTCTGACAAAGACACACGCGGTGTTGAAACGTTAGGCCTGCTTTGCACCGAACAAAGAGTACTGCAAGCTGCAACCAGTATTCTTCAGCCACCCATTTTTTGTTTGACACACACACACACACACATACACACACACAAACACACATGCACACATACACACACTCAGAAAGATGCATCTACAAGCACACACCTGCAGCACACACTCACACTGGGAGTTACTCAGTTGTTGTGGTTAGATATCTTTAACTGCGCCGTTATTTCCAACACTTCAGTGAGTGTGCTATGCACATGACTGGAGAGTGATAGTGTCAACCCCACACACCGACTTTATTCTCCTGACCTGTGGCCTGCATCGCGTTTTACGATCATGTACTGTGCTTCCTCATGTGACCCAGTGGAGCGTTTCGAAGGCACCGTGTGTAATCCCTGACCTCTGCCTCACTTCCTTGTTTTTTTCCGATACCACTGACTTGTCCTGCTGACAGCTGCCCAGCCAGACAGCTCTCATCCACCGCACGCTACATCGACAGGAAGTGCTCCAGGCTGGACGAGCTGAGGACTTCCTTTGAGGAGCGTGCTGAGGAGCTTGCCCAGACCTTCAGTGACAGCCTGGAGGCCAAGTCCAAGTGAGCGTGCTTCCATGGCCGAAACGTTACCTCGCTCACTTCATAGTGCACTGTGCAGGCACATGTTGGTAGATTAGAATATCATGGAAAAGTTAATTGATGTCCTTCATTTAATTCAAGTACAGACAGGGAGGACTTACACTCAAGAAAACACAAAGTCAAAAAGGTTTCGTTTTTAAACCATTTATTTTGTATGTATTTTTTTACGTTTTTTTCAAAGCTTTTTTACTCATATTGATGATTCAAAACACACAAAGTGAAGTATTTCAAGCCTTTGTTTCAGCTTTGATGATTACAGCTTATAGCTGATATTTTTACAAAATAATATTATACACAATATTCCAATATATTGAGATGTGCCTGTATATATACGCAGTATATGGCAGTTATATTGACTGATAGTGAACCAGTGAACATTTTAGACCAAGCTGTGTGTCAGTGTGGCAGGAAGTCAGCACCAACACTCTGGTGTGAAGTCAGTCAAGCAGTGGCGTCACTGGCGACACTGCCGGGTGTCGCAACAAGGGTTTGCGAGTGAGAAATCTCACGCTGCTGCCCTGACAGCCTCAAACTGAGGGCCAGTCAACAACCAACATATCCCAAACAGCCCCAAATTTGCACCAAGCGAGGCAAGGTGCTGTCCCTTGCTGTGACTGTTATAGATCTGAATGCTCTGTTAGTGCAAGTGTGATTTTGTAAGGTTGTGGGATTTCCAATGTGTTGACCTCGTTATGGGATTTCCTTATTTCTGTGAGGGTGGATCACACTCTCTGTCTCTCTCTCCTTTTTATCTATTCATCCATGCATCCATCCATCCATCCATCCATCCTGTGCCCTTCCTTCCCTCAGGAAGCGCTGGGATTCTGGGCTTCAGCGTCTCCAGGCCCTCTGCAGGAAGACTTCCTCTTTGGGAGGAGACATCCACCAGCCTACTTCTCTGAGCAGATTTGAAGAGGACCCAGACAAGCCTTACAGCACTCAGTGGTGTGTCTGCCTGTGAGCCCTAAAACACCTCAGAACACCAAAGATGCCATTTTACCACATTACCACTTGATAGCATGCACACTAACGCTTCATAGAGAAATTAGTCGCTCTTGCTTAGTTGCTCTTAGTTGCTCTTCACCAACATCATGGGCTCAGTGACCGTTAACTCCATGAACATAGCAGTGATGCAACAAAAGATAGCGTGTATTGCAAAAGCTTTACCGGTAATTGCAGTATCCAAAACAATCCATGATGCTGAATAAACATCACCATTAATAAAAAATGATGCTGCAAAATATTTCACAAAGAAACATAAATCTTTCTTTCTTTCTGATACATTTTTTGAACATTGGTTCTTTCTAATGTCCTCCTAAGTATCTTGCCACTTCCTGTTCTCAATAGATGGTGTCTGTTGTATTATCACATTACATTACATAACTTCCTGCTCTCTCTCTCTCTCTCTCTCTCTCTCTGTCTCTCTCTCTCTCTCTGTCTGTCTCTGTCTCTGTCTCTCTATCCCAGGCTGCTGCTGCTGTTGGGTAACCTGGATGAGGCGGGCGAGCGAAACAGGAAGTTGGCTCGGGTGCTGGAGAAGCTGCGTCGCTTCGCTGAGGAGCGTCGTCTCCGGGTGCGGCCCCAGGTCTTCCTCAAGGTGCTGGGCAGCCTGCAGCTGTGGGAGCTGTGCCTGCCAGACCTGTGCGTGGCCATTGAGGTACAGTACACATCACAATGGAAAATGGACATAAAACAAAAAAAGTTCAAACTTAAAGTTCAAAGGTTGGCTCCAAATGCTGCTTGTCATTTGCAATAAGGATAGTGCGAGGGACTGAAATGTCTGCACAGCACTTTTGCACTTTTTATACTTTTGGGACAATGTGAGAAAAAAGCCTTGAATAAACTTTTAAAATATATACTAAATACATGGTTTAAAACTAGACCTTTTTTGACTTGTGTTTTTTCTTGACTGCGAGTCCTGCTTGTCTGTACTCAATGCTCTTATGACCACCGCACCAGACAACTTAAGGACTTTTCAGTCACATCCTGTGCATTTTGTTTCACAAACTTAAAGTTGGACATTTGATAAAAAAAAAAGTTTTGTTCAAACATAAAATTGGGCATAAACTTAAATAAAAAGCTTATGTTCAAACGTAAAATTGGACATAAAATTTAGTGTTCAAACTTGCATTTAGATGAACATTCATTAACTGACATAGACATATCACTTATGCACAAACTGTGCCTGTAACATAAGACCATGTGGTGAAGGAATTCCCTTCTATAGTACTGATGGCCACCAAGTCATACTTTCCTTCACATTCCTTCACTTAAGGTCACGCCTCTGGAAAAAGGAGGAGTTAGAACAGTGCTTCTCAAATAGTTGGGCAGTGCAATGCCAGGGGGGGATGCGTGTGACCCTGGGGAACATGCTTTTTTTGCTGAACTAGAATAAAGCGTAATTGCAGATTAAAAAACAATGTTAGTAAAGTTATTCTTTGTTGATGGAAGTTTTTTTTTTGTTTTCTTTAATGTTAACAAGGATACAATGTTATGCAGGGGTGTACTTATGACAATTTTCAACAAATGATACTATTATAGTCACGGCGGGGAGTGGGCGGATGCGCGAAATGTTTTCTTCTTCCTGGGGGGGGGCCTAACAGAAAATAATTGAGAAGCTCTGAGTTAGGAGAGGAGAAGACAAGAGAAGAGAGGAGTAGGGGTACAGGGGAGAAGAGTAGAGTCGGAGGACAGAGAACAAGAGAGGAGGGGAGATGTTTATCCTCTCTGACCCCCACTTTCCTCCTAGCCCGTTATTTTAGCTCGGGCGTGCCCAGACATCCTCCAGATTGCAAGCCGTCTACAGACACCAGGCAATGTGTGTGTGATCTCAGCAGACACAGGAAGTGGTGTTGGGGGTGGAGAGGTCGGGCGGGGTGGTTGGGGGTGGGGGTGTTGGTGGAAGAGTGTGGCAGGGGCTCATTAAGTGATTGCGGGGTGCCTGTGTCTCTCCAGGTGGTGCGGGAGCATGCGGTGAAGATGAGCAGGGAGGACTACGATGCCTGGCTGCTCACCAGGATCTCTGGAGCCCAGGGGGGTCAGACTAGTACAAATACCTCATGACACGCAACTACACACATATCAGTACACAGGCACGCAAACACAAACACACATAAACAGACATATACACTGATAGACATGCACACATACAAATACATGCACAAAGTACCTAATGTTTATACTTACACAAAACATAAATAGACATATACACTGATACACATAGAGATGCATGCAGGCACACACACACACACACACACTCAGCACATTTTTTAGCATTTGCACGCTCACGCACACCCATGCACACAGATTTTCACTGGTAGTCACACTGATACACACACACAATACATGCAATGCATGCACACACACACAACCCCCCACATTCACACACCCTACTTTGACAATGACGGGCTTGTCCAGGAAATCTTTGCTTTAACCTAATTATGTCTCATCGTGGTTGTCTGCTTTCCTGGGTCTTATCGTTTGTTTTGTTGCTGTGCCCAATTGTACCTGTCTCAGGTGTCAGTGTGTGCACCTCCACTGCTTTTCACTCTCAGGTATTCCTCAGTTCTCCCCTTTGGCCGGGGAGTTAGAGAGAAACTGGAGTCCACACCCTATTTTCCCTGATGTCTCTCCCAGTGTGGCTTGGATCCGGCACTGATTTGGCCCTGATCCAGTGATGTTGGTAGCACATCTTCCTCCCAATCTGGAGTTAATGTGAGGTTGCGGGTTTGAGCCTGGGGCTGGACTGTGCAAGATGGCTTGGGTTACACCAGCTTTGATTTGGCCCTGAATATAAGGTTAGCCTTATCACGCTCTTATCAGGCAAGGATCCTGCACAGTCAGCACACCTAGAGTTAATCCCATAATTATTTCGACCCCTGCCAAATTTTGATGTTTTTATTTTTATTTCACATTTTACCTGACATAGAGAACAAAGTCATTTTTTTTTTACTGATAGTATATCTCTTGCACGATGTACTGTTATTTATCTTGTTGATTATATCATTTCAGGCAAGGTAAAACCTGTTGATGAAATCATTATTGTCATGTGAAATTTACATAAAATTCATAAATTGGTAGTTATGAATGTAATATACTCCTAGAGATATCCACTAGCAGATAGCAAGATTTTCAGACATTTGCATGGTGAGAATGACAGGGAGGAGAAAAGCACCATCCTCTTTAGCCCGTCAATAGCATAACATGATTTTAAATTTGTTAAAAACTACTCTGGCTGTACACTACTGCCTGTCTTTTGCAAGTCCACACACGCAGTAGTGAAAAACAATTGTGATCTAAAACCCTCACGTGTACCAGGTGCATACCAAACCATACTAAATGGTCAAAAGATTACTGCTTTCAAATAGGCAGTTCACTGCTATTGTGATGTCACGGAAGCTATGCACAAAATGACGCAACGGGGTACGCACACATTCGTATTGTGAGCGAAACAAATGGAAGCATGCCGAATGTCAGGCATGCTGAATATCAAGGTCAGGCAAACAGCTGAAGGTATCATTAGCATTGCGCAAGCATGTGTACCTTTGTGTATGTCTCGTTTTAAACTGCACTTATCGGTACTCCACTGTACAGCCAGCTAAGCCTCAACAGATTGCCTTTCTCACAGAGCTGAGCCTCTTATCCTTATTGATAAAGACAGTCTTGAAGAGGAGAGTGGGGGGTTGGGGTGGGGTGGGGGTTGGGGGATGGGGTTGTAGGCTTCTGGAACCCTGGGGGGGTGGGGGGGTGAGTCAGAGGCAGTCTGACCCCCTGGGTAGCCTGGATAACTCATCTACGTCAACGATGGGGGGTTGAGGAAAACAAAGGTTCTGGGTGGTATGCAGGGTGGGGTCCAAATATGCCTTGAATGGCTTTTTTGTCTTAGACGGAATTGCCTGAAATGTATCAGATTTGTGCCCTAAGAGGCAGTTTGTTTACACCAGAAAACAGAAAGTGGGAAAACAAGCTTCGTTTGTGTTCAGTAGTACCAAGTAAACTTAAGTACAGTGGTTTCTGACTAATACCTCTGTCAGGGTGTTGGGAAGGCCACTTTGTCCTTGTGTGTGTGTGTGTGTGTGTGTGCGTGTGTGTGTGTGTGTGTGTGTGTGTGTGCGTGTGTGTGTGTGTGCGTGTGTGTGTGTGTGTGTGTGTGTGGTGTGTGTGTGTGTCTGTGAGTATTTTACTTGAGCTGCCCACAAAATCAACCAACATCGCCTCCTACGGAAAATCCAATATTTGCTCTTCAATTACCGGCAGACCACTTCATCCCATGGAGTTGTGAAAGTGGACTTGGCCTCACAGGGCACAAAGTTTGTGCAGTCCGCCCACTTGTGTGATTTGTAAATTACAGTGAAATTCTTTTCATATGACCCCCTAACCCCCTTGCGTATGTTATAAAAACAGTTATTTCTGGATAGTTTGGGATAAATGGAAATGAATTAAATTATTTGCGTGATATAGAGAAAATCACATACAGTAGTTTGTTACAAGATTTTGTTGCATTAGTACATACAATATCTTAATAAGGCCTAGCCTTTTTTTTTACTTTTTCTGCCCTCACCCCCAAAACACACACACACACGCGCACACACACACACACACACACACGCACACACACACACACACACACACACACACACACACCCTCCTGTACTGGAGAGGTCAGAAGGTTCTTTTCTGCCCCTTGTCATTACACCGTGTGTAAATTGCGTCATTCCAGATGCACCCCCTCTTTCCCTGCAAGTGGTTGTTGCTCAATAGCTGAACCGAAGTGGCAAGGCACTGTGTCAATGGTCCGGGATCGGATCAGACTGACATGTTCCCAATCGGTCAACCTTCGCTCACTTGCTGGTCCGTGTTATCTGTGTGCCTTTGTGTGTGACCGAAATAGCTGTGTAAAGAGTGGAGTCTTTCTGATTTCGCAAGTTGAATGGTGAAAAATAACTAGGCTGAACAGAATTTTAACTTTCTCTGTGTTTTTATGTGATCAGAAATATACCATCACAAACTTCAGACAATGAAGTATATTTATATGCTGCTTCCTGTTTCAGTTTTACTTGAACAACATCTATAAACATTCCTCTATGTAATATCTGCTTGCTCTTAAAGTCAGACAGATGTCCATCTTCACACACAGAATGTTAAATAAGATAAGGGTGTAAGATGAGAGCCCTTCAGATATGTTGTTGTGCCAGAAGCTGTATAAGCCATGAAATGGGCCCAGAGGAAAGCATTACGTGATGGATGACTGATGGATGTGAATACACATACAAGCTAATAGATGCAGTAAAAATGGCCAAAGCCTTCAGACAGTTGTAGATTTTAAGATGTTTTAGCACTTAATAAAGATGCTCCTTTAAAGGATTCCAAAAGTTCTGCCTTTATTCTATTTATTTTAAATCATTTCATTGCCTCTGTTTACATTCTTTGAGTCTATGCTGAAAAACATAAATGAATATTATGTTATAGGTTCACAAGATATTGTTTGAAATAAAACATGTGATGCATGAAAGTTAAATATGTGGCTTTGAGCATTTGCACTTCATTCTTTGTAGTTCTTTTAAACTTAAATGCCACCAATAAATCTTCATGAGGAGAGTCTGTGATCTTAGTCCTCAGCCATGCGGCAAAGGTATGCCTCTTTTCAGGTCGACATGCTCCTGCCTGTGTAGCCTGGACTCCTTCAGGCACCGCTTATCCATGGCAAGCCTTCAAAGAGAGCACTTGTCCAGGGTTCAGCCTGTCCCGGACATCCAAAGTGGTCTCTCTCTCTGTCCCTCTCTCTTTCTTTCTCTGACTTTCTCTCTCTCTCTCTCTCTTTTTCTCTCTCGGTTTCTCTCTGTGTCTGTAGTGTGTGTGTGTGTGTGTGTGTGTGCGTGTGTGTGTGTGTGTGTGCGTGTGTGTGTTCATAAAGGCTTAGCCAGCATCTTACTGCTTAGGTGTGTCTCCTTCATCTCACTGGGTTCTCTCTGAGCAGTCTTACTGAGTCAACAGGTTTAATTAAGACACTACCAGATTAGTGTCTAGACAGTGTATCTCGCAAATTAATCAAAGCGTTTTTCTTCCCAGATATGAATGCACTTGGCACAGCTGTGAAGCAATACTCAGGTGCCTCAACAATAAAAGAACAATACATCACATACATCACAAAAACATTGTTATCAAAGCATTCCACAGTTACATTACTTTACTTTACAACACTTTTCCCCCCATTTTAATGAGATTAACTTTAAATGTGCTTTAACTTGAAATGTCTGTTTTAACAAAAAACTAAATAACATAAGAAAGTAGAGTACAAGAGAAGTTTCTAGTATCTATATGTCATAATAACTTAAAATATTTTGATGTGGTATATATAAGAATATGTTTTGTTGGGCAAAAATCTTTTTATCTATTATATTATACATATTCGTATAACAACCTTCTCACATTATAATACAAAGCTTATCAGCATGTCTATTTTTGGCTAGACATTTGTAGTTCTCCATATAGCTGCATATTGAATTAATGGTGGTATAAACAGGAAGTTCTTCTTCCACCTAATCAGGTAGAGGACAGTGATTGAGATTGTGAACAAAGGAAGTCCACTGTGGTCCTTCATGTTCTGCTATGCTTATTTTAAAGCCTCATCTCTGCCCGAGACGTTCCCGGAAATCACATACTGTTGTCTGTGACTGGAAGGGTTGTCATATATTTAACTGACACCCTTGCAGCCTTCCATTGTTCCAGTGCGGCTCTGATGACACACCAGCCTGGAGCTGGGCTCTGTGCTGGCACAAGACATGTATTTCAAGTGGAGGTGGTTTAACAGGAAACATGTTAAAATGTGGCTGTTTTCCTCCCCGTGAAAGACTGCGGTTTTAAGTCTAGCCCATTCACGGAATTAGTATTATAATGCTGACTACATTGCATAGGCCTACACACATACCTGTATAGCCTATTACGTGAGTATGGTATGTATGTTTACATTGTATATGGCACAGGGACTATGGGTGCAAATTGGCCCTCAAAGGTGTACTTCCATCATGTTTTCATTAATTTTGCTGTGGTCTCTAGTATTAATGAATGCCCTGTGAGCCGGTTTTGGTGAAAAAAATGCTTTAGTGCTTCTGTTTCAGGCTGTTCTAGTTTGATGGAGGAGATGGAGCAGGGAGAATGTCATAGTCATATGACAATCATTCGGTCATATCGAACTAAATAGGTGATCAAAACGTTCTACACAAACACACATACTTACCCATACCTCGCTAAGTGAATGTGTGCTGCAACTAAACTTCTCCAGTAATCACAACTGTGGCATAGCTTTTTGTAATTTACAAACCTATGTCACTTTGTTGGCCTTTTTCTTATTCACTCGTTTTTTCGCCTACTTACTTTCACTGACTAATGGAGGCAATTGGGTTAGAATAACATTTTCCCGTGCAGCATGCATATGCAACTCGGGGTGACCTATCGTATTTCAAAAGAGCAAGTACTAAACGGTTTCTCGTGGAAGTACTCCTTTAAAAAATTACTTGTGCTGTATTGTTCGTAAAACATAAATATATGTACATTGCTTATATATAGATTTTGTTACTATAACACAAAACACATAAGAGATTTTGTAAGATCTTGGTAAGAGATTTTGATGTGTGTCTTTTTCTGATGTGATAGGTTCTCAAACATTGCCACACTGAGAGGCAGAAATTATGTTGCCAAGGTAACTTGCGAAATAAAGTGTTGTGAAAGCTTTAGTGTATGTGTGTGTGTGTGTGTGTGTGTGCGCGCCATATGTCTGTTATTTTTTGAGTAAGTGGTTTTAAATGACTGAGAAGTCAGTAATGTCGAAATCTGCACTAACTTGTCTTGTCAGGTATGGGAGGTGATGAGTACACAAACCAGCATCAATTGTTTCCTGCCAATATTTTTCAGATTCATCATCACTCCTGAATAGAGGACATTTCATAAAGTTATTAGAAGGGACCACAGATGAAGACTTTACATGGGCAGTTTGTGAATGGCATACTGAATGTGTGTTCCCTTTAAGTATAAATGGCCCTTGTTATTTTAAACAGTGAAAAGTACATAAATCATAGTCATCTACCCTCTCGACCTTCAAAAAGCTTGTAAAGACCCTTCTCTTCCGAGACTTCCTTCCTAAACAAAACTAATTTTCTACTAACCATCTCTTTACATAGGTACCTTCGATGTTCTCTACACATCTGTTAGCTATTATGTCCTCCTTTTGGATAAAAGCATCTGCTAAGTGTAATGTAATGTAAAAACGTAATGTAATGTTTGTCGAGGGTTGAAATTAAACTAACCCTATGTTTTTACATTAGCATCTGTTGTGTTTTGTGCTCTCTCTTTCTCTCTCTCTCTCTCTCTCTCTCTCTCTCTCTCTCTCTCTCTCTCTATCTATCTCTCTCTCTTTCTGTTTTTTCCCCTTTTGAATCATTCATGAACCATTCCCCATCCCTGAATGTGGACCTACTTGCTAGTCATTAAAGGTCGGTCAGACTGCCCATTTTGGTCAAGCTGTTTTTGCAGCAGTCTGGTTTTCCCCACCTATAAAGGTCACAGAGACAGGTCATCAGCCAGATCATTCGGGCAACACTGACTTGGTGTCCCCGTGGCACTTGTTGTTTCTGCCAACTTTCCTGTGAACATTTCCCCTGGCAGAGAGGGAAAAAAGATAAGTTTCACGCTTTCATCGAGAAATACGTTTTACCCTCCCCCTTTTTCGGTTTCTGCATGTGCGGAAATACACAAGCACACACACACACATAGAAAAAGGAAATGAAAAGGCGAAGTAGCTGAATCTCCCTACTCGTGTCCTTCTGCAGTGTGTGTGTGTGTGAGTGTGTGTGTGGTTGAAAAGGAAACAGAGAGGAGGGAGAGAGAGATAAAAATGGAATTAAAAGATGTCATGAAAGTCAACAGTGGCCTTGAGTCGTTTTTACATTTCTATGGACTGTGCAACTCTGAACTTACTACTTATCCTCTCTGGCTTTACTATTGCAATTTATTCCATTGCAGATGTCCAATTTGGCTCTGTTTCATGGACAGCAGGCCGGACATCAGACATGTGAAGCCTCAGATATGAAAACAAAAGAAGTCAGAGGCCTGTCCCCAAAGGAAATGGAATCTTACACCACGGTGAAACTGAACCATAAGTGGACTATAATAAAGGCTGGTCAGCAACTGAAACTGCTGTGCAGTCCACACCACACCTCCACAGTACAGGCTCTGTCCATTAATTGCTGCTAGTGTAAGTGTGGTGGGGGTATCCTGTTCACTATCTTCAGTCTGTGCCCCCTACGCCAGACTGGTCATTCTCACCCCTGCTGCTGACAGGCATATATACTTATTCCTGGACCACACTCTCTAATTTGAGCGTGAACTTTACCACTAAGGACAGAGTGGCATCATCACGATGCATTGTCATGACACACAGACATTGTGTGGGTTTTTCTGTGAAAAACACTTTATTTGGTAACAGCCTTTGTTATTATCATTATTGTTGAGAAGCGCTGTTGCAATTATGGGCAACAACAATACAATCCTGTTAATGTTACCTGTGTCATGGTGGTAAAAGGAAAGGTGGGTAAACTATATGCACACTGGTAAAAAAAAAAGGTGGGTATGTAAACTATGTATCCCTTTAACATTGGTGATCATAAAAAGGCGAGTAAAAGCTGTTTTGTTATTTTACAAAAGGTGTGTAAAAACCTATTTGTGTTCAGCCTACACTACACCACTGTCTGTAACCTCAACAAAATGTATGACTTGCTTGGAACCCATCACACAGGAAGTGAATTCAGAACAGAAGTTGCACTAACCACACTGTGGTAGAGCTCGGTGGAAGAATGCGTCAAAAAGCTAACGTTGTGAAACCCACATCACAGTTGCAAATTCTTCACACATTCAATGCCAGGGACACTTAGGCCTTGGAAAGACAAACCCAAATAGACAAACATGAGATTTTGAGTTTTCTCATTCTCAGGAAGGATCATGTGAAAGGCCCAACATGAGCCACTTCCTCAACAGCACTAACTCTAATCGTATCTCTCCACAGGATATCTAGACACTGAGGGACTAATACACAGGGACTGAATTACAAAGCTCTGTGGTGTTAACCTGAACTAGGTTGCCAGTAGAAAACAAGACACCCGTGCCTTCTCACTGACTCTCTTTTTCATACTCAAGCACACAGCTGGCCATATACACTAGAGCACCCGACTCCAATGGGCATCAGGCTTAGATGCACAGCATTAGTTAGCAATTACCCCCAACCCCCAATTGAATGTTTTTTTATCAAAACACCACTGGCATTTTGACAGCAAAACCCTTCATCAGATTCACTGAAAGCATCATTGGTGTGGTGATTAAACACATAACATACGGAAAGCTGTCTAGGAGCTAACTTTTGTGCGCATACGACAAAAATGCATTGCTAATGTGTCTGTATTGATTGGGCACAACACTAATTTGTGTTTTTTTTTTTTCTTGGAAAAGGCAATTGTGGTTGTACATGATTACTTTATAAACTGGTGCATTGACTAGCAAAGAATGCACTGCAGGCCTTAAAAGACTGTAGTGCATGGACATCAGCCATGAAGATCCATCTCTGTTCAGTATCCATCTTTAGAAGTATTTCTTCATTAGCATGGAGAAAAACAGGGGAAACTCCAGTAGCTATGTAGGTAAGATTTTGAGTTACCTGCCTTCCATGTGCCTTAAGATGCATTTAGGCTGGCAGTATCAAACTACACAAGTGAAGTGTAGAGGACTCAGCAACACTGACACAGTACACCTTATCAACATTACACTCTCCGTACACTTCCCGCTTATCTTATCATAATGTTTGCAAAGTGTACACCTGGCAAGGTCCCAAAGTGTTCAACTTTCACTGGAAAGTTCGGTGTACATGCAGGTTTACGTCTCTCCCTCTCTCTCCTCGAGTGTACGTGTTAGTAGAAGGCGGTGTAAGTCATGCTTGAACTAATTGTTTTGAATTAGGTGGGTGCTTAGGTGTGACCCATTTTAAAAAGGCCTGGTGGTTCATCACTAATGGAAACCATTATGACATAAGCCTATGCACATGTGAGGGGGCACCGCACGAAAGTTCAGAGAAAGAAAACGAGGTCAATGCTAAAAGGAATGAAGCTTCAGATATGTTCCTTCCAGAAAAGTACAGCCTGCCCCACCCCTTGTTCCAAAAACCCTGGGCTACTACTGAAGACCAGAGACAAAAGGTTCTGCAATGCTCAAAGGTTTAATACAGGACAGTATGCTAGGAGGATAAAGCTGTAAATTTAAAATACAATTTATAGTGAAGCATTTCGTTATCTGACATTACATACAGTGGACTCAAACTAAATACATAAATAAATAGACAGGTTACAATTAGTCCCTGGACCCCTTTCAGAATATGGCGATTGTGGATTGAATGACATTTTGTTAGAACCCCAGTACAAGTAGTTAGATTGTTTTTTTAGACTAACAAACTGGTACAACATCTACTGATTTTGAAAATGAAAACTCCATCTCTTTCTCCTAGGGCTGATGCAGTTCCTTCACCCTGCATTAGGTTGAAGACTCATTGCATATTTACAATATAAACAACAAAAAAAAAAAAAAAACGTTGCTTTTGAACTACAAAGAGATGGGCGGTGCTCGAAAACGAAATAAGAAAAACTGATTAGTTTAGGGGCTCAGACACTGATCAACTGAGGGAAAAGTTCATTGGCAAACACGTCTTCCCATGAGCTCTCTGAGCACAACGGGGAGGACATGTTGCTGAAAGGGGAGGGGGACCTCTCGTATCCAGAGTCACTGTATGCGTCTGTCAGGTAGGATGATGCCTTCCCGTAGCTGGCCAGGGAGGGGGAGGGCTGGGAGAGGAAGTCCTCCACCACTCCGGCAGTCGTCTCTGGAATGAGAACCTCCTCGGGCTCGTCTTTCACCGAGACATCCTCCACCTCCACCACCACCTCCTCCTGGGCTGCGGGGGAGAAGGCCTCCTCCTCCTCTTCGTCATCATCGTCATCTTCATCATCATCCTCCAAGTCTTGTTGTTTCTGCTGATGTTCCTCCTCCAGCTTCACCTCCTGCACACTCTCCTCCTCCACGCACACCACCTCCTCCACGTGCTTGGTGTAGATGTGGTCAAAGTGGATCAGTTCATTAGGGGCCTCCAGCTTAACTGGTGCGGCCCCCAGAGCTGCAGATGGGGCGGGGCATACTGGAACTCCCTCGCCTCCAGAGAGCACGAGCTGGGCTTCCTGGGGCTCGGCAAGACTGCCTTTGAGGAAGAGCTCTGGGTCGAGGATGTCCAGGATTCCAAGCAAGAGATCAGACTGCGAAAGAAGGAGGAGAGAGTGGAGTGAGCACAGACGAACGTGAGACTTAACAGCAGAGGACAGCTAGTAAAACTATATACAGGAAGTACAGGAGGAATACAGGAAACAGTACTATAAAAATAAAAAGTAATAAATATGAATAACATTCACACTACAGTAGTTATAAATCTGTAACACTACAATACTAGTACTACTAGTACTGTAAATACTACATAATACTACGAAGCATAGGAAGCAATGGAGTTGTCAATAAAGACGTCTGCAGTCTCACCTCAGAGTCTGAAGAGCTAGGACTGCCAGTATCCATAGCGAACTCCTCGGACTTGAGGACTGCTGGGCCTGCACCTGCTGCGGAGGCACACATAGCCTGAGTGCTGCGGACTCAGAAGACCCGATCCCCACGCCAAAAGAGCTCACATTGGACTCTACAGCCTGCACCTAATCACAGGGCAAAAAAAAGAAGAGTTAATCAAACATTCAATGTCAGCAAAGCAGATTAGCAGACCACTTGCTTCCTAAACAGCCACTCGCTCATGTTAATGTAATGGTGTGTAAGTTTACCTTATCCTCTTCCAGGGCATCCAAGCCCAATCTCTGTCTTAGTTCCTCATTCTCTGTCAGAAGGTCACTCGTCTTCTCTCGTAACAGCCGGTTCTCAAGATTGAGCTTCTGATTCTGAAAAACACAAAGAAAACATTTGCACTCAGTGTCATTGGCTCTTATTTTACATCACAAGAAGAAATATCCTCACTATCCTAAAAGGAAAGCATCTTACCTCCAACTCAAGCTCCAAAACCTGCTGTTCCAACTCTCCCATTTTGGCCTTTTTTCTGTCTCTTGCGGTCTGAGCAGCAACTCTGTTCTTGAGTTTCCTTAAAAAAAACACATTAAAGTTTTTAAAAAGTGCGTTGATATAAATGTAAAACATAATTTCCTGTTCATGTGGTCCAAATTAAAAGCAGGTCTTTTCCTTCAGCGGTTGCGTAATTACCGGCCATGTTCTTGCCACGCAGGCAGAACTAGATAGCCTCAGCTGGGTGGGACTAAGCTCCGCTACGTATTTAAAAAACGCTAACGTTACCAGATTGACCGGCACATGAAATATACAGTTTTCTACGAGGTTTTTTTTTTTCGAAAAAGGCGACAATAACACTATTTCCCACAAACTCCATTAGCTTCACATTATGTTCTCTATGGTCCACAATGTAATGTGATATTAAAGATTGGTCGGATTAGATCACAGGCTAGCAATGTCACTTACCTCCGAAGGGCTTTTTCTTCAGGGCTCAAGTGTGTAAGTCGCTGTCTTTTCCTTGGAGGTGGCCCAGACATATTTGAATCTGAATCTGATGAGACTTGGCTTGCTGATGAAGGGAGAACAACCGATATCGAACGGCTGAAGCCTCCCTGTGTTGCCGTAGACGAAGCATTTTGATTTCCAGATATTAAGAGGACTTTGTGGGCCCCTCCAGCCCCTGCTGTCACAACAACCATTCTGTGTTTGTTGTCGGATCTCTGTATGATCCTCTGAATTGTGAATTAAAAAATAGTTGTTGTTTCGAAGGAATGGCAAATTCCCTTCGATCTTACAGCTGCCTTTGGCTTGAAGAAAATATCTGCCAGTTCCGCCTCTTGCATTCTATTTCTACTATCGTGGTTCAACCTGATAGGACGAAAGACAGTGTGACGTCAATTGCAGCCTAATCTCCTTGGTTCAGAGGCTGATGAAATTTACATTCAGTATTTCCCCCTGTTGATCACTTCGTGGAAAACCCCAGTAAGCTTACCGTAGAGCCAGACATGTTTGACAACAAATAAGTTGGCCTGGCATTACTAGTTATTTCAGTTTTAACATATGTTGTGGGTCTATAGGTATCTTGTCACGTGTGTTTATTGCACACATAGGGTATAATTTGAACGTTGACAAAGGATGCATTTTAATGACGACGAAATGCCACTTTTCATGCTGTTTTTCCTGAGTTTCAGTTTATTTCAGTTGATTGCATCAACTAGTTGTTTTGCACACTCTGTGATAGCCTATGCAGAATGTTTAGGGGTATGTTTTATACAAATTGGCTTATTTATTGATTGATTTGTTTATTTAGCATATTTATTCATAAAGAGCAGTGACCAATTCAATTCAGAATTGAAATACAACATAAATGCACGGTTTGAGAGACAGACACTTCTGTAAACTATGTGTGCAACATGGAAAAGTGAAAATTATATAACTATATTATATGACTGTAAGGAAAAGTGAAACGTATATAAATGTAGCATGTGACTTCCTGGTAAAGGCCATGCCACATATTTCACGCATAACTTGTCTGGATGGGAAAGGGTTCACTTTTACTGACAAAGCAGGCTTGACAAAGTAGGCATGTAACCATGGCATGTAGCCAGTAACTAATAAATGCTTTTTAATTTGTAACTTTCAGGAGTGCCACAAATGTCTTTTGTTTGTGTATCAATAAGTTTGAGGCCCATTTTGATGAGCACCCTGGATTACCCTTTTTTTTTACTTTTTCTGACCCAGTGAAGCATTTGCTTCCCTTTTTTGTCTTCTTAGCTTTGTTTAAATGCTGTTTGATATCAGCAGACATATGTTTGAAGAATATAAGCTTCTTTTTTTTCAGACTTACGCCAAATAAGTTTGTATGAGCATCTCTATAGTTGCCCTTTGTTTAGGAAACAATCCTGAGCAACCACTTTGATCCTCTCAGTGAGCACCCATTTATAATTAATTCTGTATTTACCAAGCTCTGTTAGACACAAGTTATTGATTCAAATGGTCTGTTTTTCAACTTAGTACAGAGGCCATTCAATGGTGGTTGATGTCATTTAAACAGAATTGAATCAGATGTCCTCACATATGGTACTGATTACTGTCCATCCATTTACTCAGCGAAGCCCTATAATACTAAATGACAAGGTCTTTAACTATGTAATTTAAATAAGCAGAGGTTAAGTGGAGTTAAGTACATATGATGATGTGTTGCTGTAAGATTGTTCATTTCCAAAATGACATCATTATCAGTACATTGTTTCTAAGGACACCCCCGAGGAATGTTCTCTAAATTTGTGCCATTAAGCAAAAACATCTTCAGATTATTAGCACCTCTGAAAATTTAGTAGCCACACTTTTTCTTCTGTTTCTTGTTGTTTTGAGGAACACATATGCTGATCCGTGACGAAGTGACCGCTCTGATGTCACAGTCAAACACTCTGGCGCTCGTGTGCCCCGACCACACTACACGTGAATCATAGGCACACACACACACACACACACACACACACACACACGCACACACTCCTGTTGCTGTGGCAACATGCCCTGCACGCACCAGTGATGCGTATTATTAAAAGACCTGCCTATTTCACCTGAGATGGGAGGACACTGATCCCATCACCCCACCAACCCCCACATATTGCCTGAGCCAAAGGATCAACAAACGCCTCCTCTGATATGTGTATGTGTGTGTGTATGCACAGACGGGTGGGAACGTTTGTGGCGATGTTTACGGCGTTAGCGGGACAATGGGGGTGACACCTGAGGGGGGTGGCGTCCTGCTGTGAGGGGCATGTGGGAGGCTTACCCTTCGGGCCGTGTGTTTGCTCAGGTTCACACTCGCACTCCACCAAAAGACTGTGTGTTTGCCCTGGCTGTTCTTTTTCCCACCCTTTGAGTTGTGAATGTGGATCTCTCTCTCTCTCTCTCTCTCTCTCTCTCTCTCTCTCTCTCTCTCTCTCTCTCTCTCTCTCTCTCTCTGTCTCTGTGCCTGTCTGTGTGTGTGTGCCTGTCTGTGTGCGTGACTGTGTGTGTGTGTGTGTTTGTGTGTGTGAGAGAGAGTGTGTCTGTGTGTGTCTGTGTGTGCTTAGGAGGGTGTCGGTCTCAGTAGCTGATATAACCATGAGTACTCTATACCTGTGCCTAATCACACAGTGTTTATCTTTGTGTTCAAGGACTTTGGCCCACTCCAAAGTCTATACCACTCAATACAGCATCACAAATGAATCGTTATACTGAATTTTGACAGAGAATAACACGGACTCTGAAAGAACATAATCAATAGTAAACAAAATAAATAAAAAAAACAAATTCTACAGTCAGGAAATAATGCAGTACAAGAGCTATGTAAAGGAAAGTTTGCTGTTTTATTATACACAGCTGTAGCCTATTCAGTGAAACATGCTGCTATAAGTTTGACATAACAAACAGTGAAAACCCACATCCAAATGTACAGCACCTTATAGGCAAACTGAAACTTGCCTGCACCGTTAATAATAAAGTAATGGCGTAGTCGATAAGATGATCTGTGACATAATAGATAAATGCCTTATCGCAATTTGCATGTGTTTTAAATACTGGAAACTAAGGAATGTCTTCCAGAGACTGGTAAGAAGCATTTGTTTAATGACAGGCCTGTGTGCTTTGCAACACTGTACAGTCAAGGACTGAACCCACCTCGGTGTGTGCCGTTAAAGACACAACTCGTGTAAACTTACACTGTACTCATAGACGCCATCTCTGGTTTCTCCTTTGCGGACTTAAATAAACTGAGGGGGACTTCCTCTGACTGTGAGGATATCTCTGTGCCAGCTGTCATGGCTTTGGCAGCCGTACAGTTCTGTGATGTGAAATGCAAAAATAGCTAGGACAAAAACACATTGAACATGGTCGGTCCCATTCATTGTGATGTTGTTGCCTCTACGCAGGGTATTTGGTCAGTACCCACACACAAACCGAAGAGGATCATTTGTGTATTGTGCTGAACTTCAAAGGGCATGCACAAACAGACCCGCTGAACTAATAAACAGTAGAAGGATATTGGTGCACTCAGATGAAGGTTTTTCTAAGCAGAAGCATGAAAAACCTAGTCACAAAAATGAGAGGAGAGAGTTTCACACACTGCACAAACTCAAAAAGGGGTTCCGGCTTAGTGCAATAGGCAAATGTAAATGCATGTGTATAGGTCTATTAAAAGGAAATCAAAAACATAAATTTTTCCAACATTTTACATTGTGGCGCTTTAAACTTTTTTTTGTCACAAATCATTCCACATAAGCTTAAAAAACTTCTATTTTACATTTAATCTTCGGGTAACATTGGTGGAGAATGGAATGGAAAGATGCTACAATTTGATGCCTCCTGATGCTATCATTTTTTATGCTAATTGACCTGAATTCACAAGAGTGATGGTTGTTGTTTTGGCCATCTGTTTAATTGTGTCCGAGTCTTTGCCAGCACTTTGGGTCAGTTATGGAGATGAGCTGAGCTTTGTGCTCTGAAGAGCTGACAGCGCGCTCTTTTTGTCCTGCAGATATTTCACATTTCACCCCACAGCCCATCCCACCCTGCACTGCCTGCCTGGACAACAACAGACACAACCAAAATAACCCACACAGCATGAACAACAACAACAACAACAACAACTCCAACCATATCAAAAGCATTCCAATGCAAGCTTTAAAACCCACTGACAGCATAAGACGCAGACTGTGTGGGACTATGTTTGCATGTTCTTTGTCTCTCTATGATGGGTTCATTTGACCAACTGTCAAATCAAGTTTCAAATGTTTGAATTCAAAACTGGATTTGCCACAGCCGTGTCCTGGTGTGAGCTTTCAATTCCGTTTGCTGTGTGTGCCGGCGACAAATAGTGGTGTTGTTTACTGATGGAGGGTGTGCAGGTGTAATCGGTGGCTGGCTGACAACTGCTTTATTAGCCCCTGTAGTTTTACTATCCCACAGAGGAAGTTCAGTTCGGGGGCTGCAGTTGTGAAAGTGAAATATGTGCAATCGTGTTATCCGTTAGCGACACAGCTGCAAGTCTTTCACGTGGGCAGGGTTGCATGTCTGTTTTCAGTGTCTCCATATGCAAACCTCCATCTTGATATTGCTGGGGATGTATGCATATCTGACACCCCGCAGATCCTAAAATTATACTGAGGACACAAAAGGATGTTGGCTCTCCTTGTAACAAAGGTAGTAGAATACCACCTTTGGAGGTGAAGGTGGGGGTGGAGGTGCATGGGGACATTTGGGTTATTGGCTAAGTTACTAAGGAAAGGGAGTGCAGTGCACCTGGGTTTTGTAGTGGTGCTTTATGGGAAATACATCTCTTATTATTTGTATGAATAACTACAGAGGAAAATTTAAAAAGAAATGTCAGTTTGAATCTTCTCTACAACAGAGTAGATTTTACATTTCAGGCACCACTGCCTCTACGATGTAAAATGAACATAAATATAACTTGAACTAGAGGCATTTCTCGACTATTGTGACTCCTTGTGATTTGTGAATCACACAATAAAATAAGCATAGGCCTCTATGGCTGTAATAATAAAAAAGAACTCAGTTATTATATTCATATTCATATTTCATATTGATTCCATGTTTTCATAAAAGTGAGGCTATACCAGCTAAATCACCTCTTCCGAGGAAATAGAGTTTCATGAGAAGAGTGAGGCAAACAGGGGCATGCAAGGATATATGGGATTGGAGTAGCAATGCAGTTAGTGTATACTGCCGCCTGGTGGCTGATGAGATATGAACATTGACCCATATATGAATGAATAGCCATTGTTTGGTTACACTTCTGTTGCAGCATTTGCGGAGTATCACATGCTTTTCATTGGTGTCAGGAGTATGGTAGGGATTTAAAATCAAGTTATTATAGTTTTTAAATAAAATAAAAAATCACTGGTTCACAATTATTATAGGCTTTATTTTTTTATTTTGAGGAACTGACTAGATGTAGTTTATATTAATTCAAGTTTTGTAGTTTCTTAATATATAAAAGGTAGATAAAAGTATATGCCACCAAATAAGATGTCAGTACTACAAACCATTGTACTTGTCATTGACCCACAGGAGAAAAAATATATAGCCTATATTTAAATCATAGGCATATCATTAATTAAGGCATATATTTTCAGTTTAATACAATGGTTATCATTGTTTTTTAGTTTTCACTGTATTGTCAGTTTGCATTGTTTAAATAAAGTACACAGGATTTATCAGCAACCTATATCCATTTACTAGCTTAAGTCGGGCCAACTACTACAGAGTAGAGAGAAGCTCTACTACTTTAGCAACACATATCTCACCTAAACCTATTTACAGCTGGAAGATTCAGAGAGTGTTGAGGGAGAATCTAGAATCTTTGGCCCAGTGCTGAACAGGACCTCTGGAACTCACTTGCCACGATATGTCAGTGTCAATGTAAATTTGTTTATAAAGCACTTTATAAACAACAGCCACTGACCAAAGTGCTATAAAACAAAACAAAATCAAAAATATGTTTTTGTTTGTTTCAGGCTGTACCCACTTAGACACCCTCATCAGCTAGCATCCAGTCATTTCTTTGGCCACCCTGGAGCCCAGTTGAGTCACCAGTGAGGTCGGGCAGTTAGTTCACTCATGTGATGAAATTTCAGTGCAATCTGGTTACCACTGCCCTGTGTGCGAGCTATTGCTTCCACATCAACACATTATGGTTATGTGAGCAAAGTCACTGTGTACACAGGGCCCAGTAGAGAGACCCAGGATTTGCAAGCTCAGCTGTGGCCCCCTACCTCACCTCCTCTGCCAGCCACCACAACCCCACCCACACCCACCCCCCTGCCCCCCCCGCCCCACCGGTCCTACATCCCCAGCTCCCAGCAGCGGTGTGTGAAATCACCAGCGCCATTGTCATTCCCAGGGGCCACTGTTTTCCGCAAGAACAGAGAAACCTGCATTTTAAAAAAAGCCACAGGGTAAACTAAACACACTTGTGTGGTGAGACGCACAGCCCTTTAGCCCTAATCTCTCCTGAGCCTTTTTCACACCCAGTTGACATACGAGATGTCAAGGCCCTTATACTTTCACAGAGCATCACAGCACTGGGGTTCTCCTCAGGATACTGTATATCGTGTCACGGATTCTTTTCTGTCTTTTCGAAGCAATTAAACGCTTACTGCAGGGCATGTAGAAGACTCTTTGGAGAGGATGAGAGGGTTTGTTGTATGACAGCTGATGGATGTATCACGCTGTGTAATGTGTTCTTTCTTTAATACCCCACTGTCATTATGATCTGGTTTATTTTCAGCAGCCCAAATGCCTTGTCCTCACGCTGCAGATGAAAACATGTTGTGGAGCTTCTCTTCTACAGACTCTCATGACTGCCCCCTGGAGGTTGGTTATGGAACTGCACAACCTGCCCACGAGTAATTGTTCTTTCCCACGGGAAAGGCTGGAACATTGCACAACCTATGTGTTTGCCTCAGATTTGCTTCAGTATTTTTTCTCAGAAAAAAAAAATTATACATAAAAACTCAGTGGGGATACCACATAATAGAGAAATATTTAGCTACACATAATACTGAATTATCACACATTGGCAGAGCTTTTGAGCTTTTGTAATATTCCACCATCTTTATTTAATTTGAAATAATGTGCAATACTGGATATGTTGCATACTATATGAGATGTAAGGACTCGACTATAACAGTCTATGGTGGAATATCATTAAATCAGTGGTTGTGTATATTAGTTCTGTCTTGTAATGTAAAATGAGTTCCTGCATGTTCTGTTTGTGTATTCATATGGTTGCACTTTATTTCATGTTAATTGTGTGTTTGTTTTACAATGTAAAATGTTTCTTTAATGATTTTGTTGGATAAAAAAAAATGTTTTTTAAAAATGGGTTTTATGGCATTGTCAGTATATGAATGTCAACAATAAACTTCTATTTGCTCATTTACAAAGTTAAACCATGAACCTCAAAGTCATTTAGGCAACTTGGAAACATCCACACAGTTGCTGCTGTAAGATGTACAGCATGCCAAAATATCTCTCAGGCGATGAAGTCAAGTTTGCCTACCAAAAAAACATACTTTGCCGCCTTGTCTTTTGACATAGTGAATGATGTAATTTTAAGCGTAAAAATACCCGCAGTAAATCCTAGTCCCTCTTATTCATCTCAAGGCTGGCAACGGTCTATAATTAACAAGCCAGCACGACAAAATAAAAACTGACCTCATATAGGAAATGTTTTGTTTCCAGTGCTCGCCACTCTAAAGAAATACCTTCAGAGGTCCATTTGCAAAACACAACATATTCGCTGCAAAACACACAACATATAAGCCCTTGCTTTCTGTAGATGAACCACATATTAAAGTAGGATACTGTCTTAGTTTACAACTTGTTGGAGTATATTTTCATAGGTTAACAGATTTGTTATCGTCTTCAAATTTATTTTTACTGCATGTTATGAACAGATCATAGCTGTAAATACAAAAAAATGTTTCAAAAGTCACTGGGATACACGGGTGCAGATTCGATGTCGAGATTGGGGGGGGGGGGACAAAAGTATTTTTTTATGCCTCTGCCCACCAAAGGTGCTATTTGTTAACTTCCGAATAATTTAGGGGATTTTTATTGGGAGGTACAATTCATGTTTTTCAGAAATTGGGGGGCACATGTCTCCCCCCCTTACCCCCCCATACCCCGCTCAGAATTTCCACCTTGCTGGGACAGGTAAACTTGTGAGAACCTCTCACAAGCCACTTAAGATCTGCATCATGTCACCTTAATTTCCTTCGGGATTAAAAAAGTAACTGTACTCTACTTTACTCTATGTATTAACCTGGGTCAGAGTGAGGGCAGCAATATCTCTTCTGAAACTCCCCACAAAAATGTAAGATACTTTTTTTTTTGTTCTCATAACACAAAGTCATTGCTTCCACCACCAAATGCCACCAAGCATGCCAGCACAAGCGGTTATCGGTGCCAGTGCCTGGGTTGTTGGCTATGTTTGCCAGATTTTTCACATGCCTTTTACCCCTGCTGGTTTGAGACCCAAATGCCTTGCTCCTGCCCTAATGACTCACGTAACAGCATAATCCCAAACTCTCCATCGCAAGGACGATTGGATGCGTTAGCCGGTGAGGACAGGTCTCCCTGTGGGGGTTGCACAGACTGGCTCGCACCCAAACCCCGACTGAAAGCTGAAGTATGCAGAGAGAGGATTCTGCCAAGACCAGCCAGTTTGGTATTCCAGAAAGCAGGTTTTGCCACTTACCTGGGTATGTTTACTCAGAGCAAGTGGTAAATCTACTAGTAGATGAGCCCTTTGACTTAGTTTTGCCAGAAGAATGAACCCATAAGACCCCTCTATTAGGAGAGTTACCACTTAGTCTGAGTTAACTTAGCTGGGTTAGTCACTAAACCACCTACCTGGAATACCACCCAGGCTACATTAATGCTAGTGGGCCAATGGGCTTACCTATGTCACTCTTTCTAAAGAACACCTTCCTCCTTGGCTTTTAGTGCAAAGACAGAATATTAGTGTGGTACCTAAGGTGTTAACATCACAATATTTTTCTATAGTGGGATCGTGTTGTTTTTTTGTTATTACTTATTGATGCAGTTATAGCCAGTGGTTTTGCTTTAATTTTGTTGTTTTTTGTTCATGTGTGTAACATCTCTCCCAAAAAATCTGGAATATGTAATTTTATTCTTGTCTCCCCACTTGTCAAGGCCAGAAAGCCCTTTCTTTTTCAAACAGAAAAAAAACTCTCATATTTCGGTTTTCAGAACCATTTAGATCAGAGCTGTGGCCAAACATGATGTTATGCAATTTCACTTAGGTACATGTTCAGTGGACCTGAACGCTACCATGGCAACTGTGAAAAAAAATGCCTCTTATGTAGTTCAATGTCGCAAAATGGATGGACAGAAACTTGCTGTCACTGGAGCTTAAAGCAAGTCTTATGGTGGACTGGATGGACAGCAAAGGTGTAACAGGGTCTGGGTGTCGATATAAAAGCAAATATCACGGCATACAAATACTGCATATCCATCTTTATCCATCTTGCTAGAGAGCTAGGAATGATGGTTATGCCTAAATCAGATAGCAGATAGAAAATTACACAGGACAAACAAATTTGTCTTACAGTCTCTCTCTCTCTCTCTCTCTCTCTCTCTCTCTCTCTCTCTCCTTCTCTCTCTCTCCTTCTCTCTCTCTCTCTCTTTCTCTCTCTCTCTCTCTCTCTCTCTCTCTCTCTCTCTCACACACACACACACATACTGCATATCCATCTTTATCCATCTTGCTAGAGAGCTAGGAATGATGGTTATGCCTAAATCAGATAGCAGATAGAAAATTACACAGGACAAACAAATTTGTCTTACAGTCTCTCTCTCTCTCTCTCTCTCTCTCTCTCTCTCCTCCTTCTCTCTCTCTCCTTCTCTCTCTCTCTCTCTTTCTCTCTCTCTCTCTCTCTCTCTCTCTCTCTCTCTCTCTCTCTCTCTCTCTCTCTCTCTCTCTCTCTCTCTCTCTCTCTCTCTCTCTCACACACACACACACACACACACACTCACACACACAATTCAGAGGGCCCATTGCTTCATAGGGACCCATGGGGGACTATAATATGGTTCGGTTGGGTACACAAAATTATTTTCTTTCAGAGTGCCCACAATTTTACTGCGGCGCTCTCTATTGGCCATTTAGTATGTACGTAGCAAACTTCTGGGGCAGCCACAAATGTGGAGACGATTGTGGGCTTGAGGCGAGCTAGCCCAGACAGCCAGATAAGGTGCTTAGCTTTTACCCTGGAGAAGGTTCCACAGCTGGAGCTGATCTGGAATCAGCAGACCTGTTCCAAAGTCAAGGGCTGTTTGGGAATTAAAGATGGTATGTGAGCGCAGCGCTGGACTTTAAATAAAACCGCCGCCGACGCTTATCCAGATCTCCCAGCAGCTGGCCAGCCTCAGAGTCTGTGGCAGTCATGACCTTCAGCAGTCACGCTCACACATCACAGCCCTTTCTCAAACGCTGTCAGAACATCTCGTCCAAACTTTTTTTTTCTATTTAATAAAAAAAACACTGCTTTGCCAACCAGTATGCAGACTCAAATATGTTTTGGCAACTGTCTGTATTGCAATGGAGTGATTATGAAATAAACATCAAATAATCATGTGCTTTTCAAATAAGAACTTAATGTTGGCGTGGAATGATTATGAAATAAACATAACATAATCATGTGCTTTTCAAATAAGTACTTAATGTTGAATGTTACTGAACTTCACCCTAGCCTACAGCAACTTAAACAGAAAAAGTATTACTTGCATTGTATATAAAGACACCATAATCATAACCATAAATGTGTAGAGGCCTGAAATTGCCACATCAATGTTAAATTTTAGCTGAAAAAATTACAGGCACAATGTTGTGGAAAATAATGTGCATGTCCCTGGGCAAATTGTTGTTGTAAAAATGAAATTGCGTTCCGTGAACTTAAAAAACCTTAATGGTGCAATGTGATCCTTGACGCCTGAGCATTTTACATACAACTGTGGGCTAAAGAATTTGAATCTGCAGGGGAGGCACTGGGGCTTTCTTGGGATGTTTAGCAAACAGCAGCAGCTCGCAGAGTGCCCCGCTGGCCGTGTAACCCGACTCAACTTAAAACCAGCAGTCCCTGGGACGGGACGGAACGAGACGAGACGGGGCGAGTACTCAGTGTTCTGTTCCCCTCTTTGCCCCGAGGAGATCACCGCCACAGAGCGTTCCAGCACGATCACAGAAACGCTAGATCATA
>CM050217.1:24975000-25077500 GCA_027475355.1 Coilia nasus
AATATCGACGTTTAAATCGATATTGTATGTTGTGGAAATTAGTATCACGATATACTGCGATACCGATATTTTTGCACAGCCCTAGAATGGGCCCAGAACCGATCAGGCAGGGTATATTAATGAAAAAATATACCACTTACTGCTGACTTTGAGTAGCTTGATTCTCATAGCAGCATTCTGAAGCTATGAGCTGACTCTTTAAGGAAGTCATTACATTCCACTTGGTGTATTTATTCCATTAAACACCAGTTTGGCATGGGTGCCATAGAGTCTATTACTATTTCACTTCTCTCAGCTAACAGCAGTATGGAAAGTCAGTGATGTCTTTGTGAGGTAAACAGGATGCAGAGCGTATACTCTAGTCTAAAACAAACAAGAACAGTCAGTAAACCTTCAGTGCCATTCTGTGTTAAAGATCAATATAACTACAGTTTACACTTATTCTTCACCTATACATATATATATTATATTTTTGTATATACGGTACTGTGCAAAGGTTATAGTCAGATGTGAAAAAATGCTGTAAACTAGGAATGCCTTCAAAAATGTAAGTGTTAATAATTTATTTTTGTCACAATCACAATATTTGGGGTGACCACCCTTTGTCTTCAAAAGAGCATCAATTCTTCTAGGTATATACTTGCATACAGTTTTTGAAGGAACTCGGCTGGTAGGTTGTTCCAAACACCTTGAAGAACTAACCACCGATCTTCTGTGGATGTAGGCTTCCTCACATATACAACCAATTTGGTATAATTTTTTGATCATACACCTGACTATAATTCCACAAAACACGTGTAGATGTCCTGAAGTTAACATATAGAGTGTGTGCTGTGAATGAAGTCTGTTTGTATGTATGTTCCTCAATCCACCAACAGAGGGCAGACTTGATAACATTTCACTTATTCCTGGAGGGGGAGAGAAGCCGACGGGGGAAAAAAAAGAAAGGCCACACTATCGCTTCACTTTGTAAGCAACACGTACAGACACACACCAGTGTGCAGAGATCCATCCATCAGCAGCAGCTATCTGCCCCTCTGATCACCTGGCAGGGCTGCAGGCGTCACTAATGTCACTGCCTCAGAGAGAACGTGCCGGAATACAGAAACCATCTGCCCCATACTTGAGGTATCTCCATGGAGTGTTTATTGACTCTTCAGGCTCCACAGGCCACCACTTTGGTACCCTCTTGAGGAAAGTTTATGGGACTCGCTGACTCTGTATACTTTCCCAGTTTGAAATTTCAGGATGGCCCACTATAATGGAACAATTTGTGCAATGAAAAATTAAGCACACTCAGTGACTTTTTATAATATTGCTATTATAACTGTCATATATTCATGTAAATGATATTACTGTTGTTGTAGGCTATGTATGTTAAATTAAATATGATGACAATAACTGCTACTATCCTAAAATTATATCAAACTGATGTATTTCTGGGTTTGCACCAATGAAAGTACATCCCAGTAACATGTTAAGTTTTTCTCTTAAAACTCAGATTTTAGGTGATCCATCATGATGATAATTATGCACTGAAAATGTCCCCCTGTCAAACTGCCATTGAAACAAATCAATAAACAAATAAAGAAATGAATGTGGTAGAGTGCTTGTGGCTTCATGTTTGAAAAAAAAAGGAAGAACTTTCTGGAAACAAGGAAGCATGCCTCAGTAACCTCTCACAGATCTTCTTCCATCATGAGTCCCTCAACCAATCAGATCCATCCCGCTATGACTCACACATCATTCTTGAGTTAATTACTGAGTGCAATGTTGTCCTGGCATGTTCTGAGCATTCAAACTGGTGTTTGTGAGTAATTTAAAATGAGTTTTTTTTCTGACACAATGTTGTGACAGTTCTTTTTGTTGGCTTTCACTCCTTCTATGCACTCAACTCGTTGTTCTAATGTCTTTAAGGTTTGGATTTTCACCTAAGGCTCTGTCTGAAAACATACACTAGACTAACATAACTCAAGAGAGTGAAGATTAAACATTTGTCAGTAGCGCCACTATATCAAAACTAAAAGTAATGTGTCGCTAAAACAGTACTATGCAACTTTTTGGAGTTAATTAATCATCTTAAGTCGATAGATGCTTAAATGAGGCATTACTGGTGGACATGACTACTTTCGCATTCACTACTCGTTACTCTGATCAGTTGAGTTGACAAAACCTGAACAGGAGCATGCAAAGGAGCTCTGTTGAGAAAAAGCACTCAAAGTTCCATAGCATCTCTTTAAGGAGTACATCCAAGCCGTCATGGTAAATCTGTTCTATTGGGTTGGGGCGCCAACACTGGTGCATATGATGATGGGGTTTGGCCATGACGTACAAGAGACAAAAGATTATCGACACTCTTAAAATGTAATAATATAAAGCTCTCAGGACTTTTTCAAATGTAATCCAGGCTAAACTATGGGTCTCGGATCCATGGTAGAGCTGGCATTTATTCTGAGCCAAAACAGTGCCAGCACGTCTTCTTTAGATCCGAGTGCTATCTGTGTGGATTTCTTCTACGCACACTTAAATCAGAGCATATGTTGACCATTTCAAGCTCTTATGTGTGTGTGTGTGTGTGTGTGTGTGTGTGTGTGTGTGTGTGTTTTGCACTGCACAAATATGCATTCTGGACCCAAAAAGGCCTCAGTGTTGGTCTTCATAATCACACTGCTTCACAGCTCACATCCGAGAAGATCTCCTTTGACGGTTCGAAAATAAGCCCGCTGACTGGGTGATTATATTCCTCTGCATCGCAAGGTTTTCATCACTCTTACCTCCAATTCCCTCTCTTTCATCTGATGGTTATGAATACCAGATTGGAGTTTGTCTGTGTTGACCCAAAAACCTGTGCTGCATTCTAAAAATGTTCTGCATTAATATTAGTTTAAAAAGGATAAAACAGCTTTTCCCTCCACTATATGCGTGTGTGTGTGTGTGTGTGTGTGTGTGTGTGCGCGTGTGTGTGCGTGTTCAGGGGGTGCGGTGTAAAACTGGGTTAAAGGCACTTTCCCATAAATTTACAAGACTGCGAAACCGTTTGATGCGTTATCAAATGGCAGAGAAATCCAGCTTGAGCTCTCCAACCCTCAAATGAGTAAAAAGGTGTATGCAATACAATACAAAATAAAGGCATAAAGCAGTACCTAACAAATCAGTACAATTGAATTTAACGAATTAAACTGAATAAGAGCCAGAATCAGAACCAGAACCTGTGAGAGGTAGGGTTGCCACCTATGTCTGACAAAAAACCTGGACATTACGGCAACCCAACCAACCTTTTTGCTTACAAGCAGTGACCCAGGTGTCAGTGTCCCGTTAGAATATTTTTTTCCCCCAGCACAGACCATTAAAAACCGGGACAATCAGGTAAAACTTGGACAGATGACAACACTAGTGAGACGCCTGGTCTGGAGCAGGTGGCTGTGCATTGGAGATGGGCCTGAACTCACTGCAAAACTCCACTGCAGCCATACTTTGAAATACGGCAGTGGAAACATACCCCAGCTAATGGATGTTGTGTCCCGCAGATGGTTTCCGTCTCTACGTCGTACCAGCTCGGAAACAAGTAAATAACGCACTGGCACCACAAGGCCAGAAAGCACCGAAGGGAGCAGACTTTAAGAGGTGATGGCAGAGATGTGTCCTGGCTGGAGATCCATTGTGTTGCTCTCTGACAAATAGATGAGCACTGCTAGGGCCCTGTGAAGCACAGTGCCAAACTTTTTTCCCAGTGGTAGTTGTGTAAAGGCTCCTTTGCCAATACTATGCCACATCTGTCCCTGACTAAAAAAGACTTAAATGTGTCTAGTGGCTTCACTGAATAGACATAACTCAGCAGTGCATGCTGTTTTAGGGTTGATTGTCCAGTTTCACATGCATTTATCTCTCTCCTTCTCTCTTTTGCATGCACACACACGAACCCAAGCGTGCGCACACACACACACGCACACACACACAAACACACACACACACACACACAAACACACGCACACAGAGAATCATTAAATAAGGTGGGAATGCATTAGAATATAAATAGAATTTTACACACACACACAAAAACTCTTACCATGTTTGCTTTGCTTGCAAAGCCATTACAAACCATTATCCACTTTCATGTCCAACCCCCCCAGCAAAGGGAGCAGTCTTTTAGCTCTTCAGGAAGGATTTGCCTAGAGAATTTCTGAAATTATCTACAATTAGTCTGTCAGCTCATCTTACGCAGAATGACTACACTCAGGACAGCAAAGCTTTGAAGATACCCCAGATAACTACAACAAAATAATGTGGTTGAGAGTTAAGGGAAATGACAACTTACTGAAAGTTTTTATGTGGCGGGAAGCAAACACATCACATAGGCTTCAAAACATTAACCAAAAGTCAATGTATACTTACTTTGTTATACACTTATGTATAAGTGACTTCCTTCCTAATGTAAAGACGTTAGGCTAGTTTACAGGACTAAGGTTATCTTAATAGTTAAAACTGAGTCCTAATGTAGGCTATTTAATAGGAATAGATAGATTTTTGGTCTTACTATGGTCTCCTGCTTTTAATGTAATGCTATTAGAAAGAAAAATGAAGTGATTCAGCTCTTGGCATCGAGTGCACAATCGTAATTGAGCCTAAACACTCAGAAATGGGATTGAAAAATTTGCTCAAATGAATTATAGTGTTTTTGAAGAGGGCTATGACTTAGTTAAGGAAGTTCGTGGTCTCTCTTTGAACTTTCAAGTTACTGTTTATTTATGTACCAGCAGATGAATAGTAGTTACACCTGTATATACAAAGTGATTCGACTAAATGCTTCTATAATTATTTTTTTTTGAAGGAACGTCGTTGATTGAATAGTACATTTTGTGGAAAAGGTAAGCAACGTAGCTGAACCACCTTAACAGAGCACTGGCAGTCCAAAGCGGGGAGTGGAAGTTTGAGGGTCATGAAGATTGGTGGGTGGGGACCTCGTGGGGACAACCCTTTTGAAAAAAAGAAAAGAAAAATCACGTGTTTGGAGATCAAAGGATCTCCGCTTTGTAGGGCTAGAGAGGGAGAGAGGGGGAGTCTAGAGGGAGAGAGCACAAGCAAGCTAGCTAGCTGGCAGTCAAGCAAGCAGGCAAGCAAGCAGGCGAACTAGCAAGCAGTGCAACTCAGAAAGCTGCAATGGTGAAATAAGCACGATTCGTGAAGGGCAGAGTTTTTTGTTGCACAATCCAGAGAACATCGCGATCTGAGACTCAGCGGTTCCACTTAGATTTAATTTCTTATTTAATACCTTGAAACCATTGGAAATTATGTCCCGATCGGCGCTGATCCAACCGGCAAGATGATGATTTTACCAAGGAGAGGGTTAGGTTGTGTAGCAGATTCGGTGGTCTTGGTGATTTTTGTGGTCATCTCTTGCTTGGGAACCGTATCGACCAAGGATACTGCCTTTGTGGAAGTTGTGCTTTTTGAGTCAAGTCCAAATGGAGATTATACCACTTACACGACCGGGTTGCAAGGAAGATTTTCCAAGGCAGGAGCCACAATCAGCGCAGAGGGTGAAATCGTACAAGTATGTAAACATCATTTATTAGTTGTAACTGTACAATTATTATGCGATCATTGCACGTGATTGCTTTTTCGATTTTCTCTTTACTTCTGACGCTCCTCGCCACAACTTTTTGATGGGGGGCGGGCGCGGGGGCTGGAGGGGGCTGCGCTACGTGAGGATGGTACTAGCTAGCTAACTAGCTCTGCGGTCACAAGCACAAGATGGCTTCTAACGTTATCTAGTAAACCCCAACTCTGTAAAACATGCGATCATCAGTTAATTTAACATGCCCCCTGTCTTTAAAATATATTAGAAGTTCCATACAACGCCATAACTCTCACTGTACGTTCGAACTCCTCAACTTTGTAGTTTTGAGTTAATCAATATTTCTATTTTTGATTAGGTATCAGTTGTTGAATATTCGACAGAGGTTTGCAGCAAAATATCTAATTTAAATTACTATCTATATACCATAATAGTTTGCACCAAAGAATCGCTGCAGAACAAGCATGTTTTTTTTTTTTGTTTTTTTTTTTTGTTTTTGTTTTTTTTAGAAAGATGAGGTTTATTTGGTGTCGTGAAGCATGCCATGACGGCCCTGAAACTTTTACAGAATAGTTAATTAAATGAAATGTTGATTGTCTGGCACACAGTACCTTACAGAGCACAGACTGTTTCCCGCTCCAAACGCCTGTAAATTTGTAACGCGTTGTGTTAAAATTTATCCAGACTGGAATCTGGTCGATTCCTTTGAAGTTCTGAGTGTAGCGAACAGTGACTCAGTGTACCGCTGTTGGAATAAGTAGCTACAATGCAAACACAAGGAGCCTATCACTACAGACGCAAGAAGAGCGATCGGGTCAAGAATTAAGTCTTTGAAATAATGCTGCCCTTGATTCGCAGCAGAGTTATGTGAATGCATTTTGTGTTGGCTAAATAAATCTGCTCCACATCATCCTTTGTACTCTAGGACAAGTTTATCAAATGCTTTGAAAGCAGTCCAAGTCCGTAGCGTAGTGTTGGATATGTTACACCCCATTCCCCTCCAATCGTTGCAGCTTTTACATGTAAACGGAGAACGTGGACCGATTGTTATACTTGACTGAAAGGAACACTAGGAGCAAGTTGTCTAATCTTTGATCATTTCTTGTATGCAGGCCTATTTGATTATTAATCCCCCAGCGTAAGTTTATTAACTGAAAGAAAGCAAGATCAGGTTGTTAGTGGCGAAGGGGAGAGCACATGAAAGAGACCTCAGAACCCACCGAATGCTGTGCCGATCAAAGTTAGCACACGATTGTGTTCCCCCCAGCCCACGTTTTCCGACACGGAGAATGCTTTCTCGTGGACAAATGCTCCGTTGCGTCGAACAAGTACAGTCAGTGAAACACTAATGTTCGCCGATTGGCGATGACAGCAAAATCAGTGAACACTTGTGTATTTACACTTTTTATGCATTCATATACATTTGATTGTCTAGCTTTACAAATGATCGACTATGTAATGATGGTTTGAAAATGTATTTGCAAAGTTGGAAAGGATGTTCTGTTTGTTGCATTCCCACCTGTAACAAGACACTATGCTAGGCTATAGGCTATGTTACTGTGAGTGTTTTTACATATACTAAGCTCGAACTGTATGAAAAGTTTCAGAAGACGTGAAACCTATACTTTGCCAACCATACCCGTCATGGACTTAAATGCCATTTTTTTATTTCACATTCCTTCATGCCTCGCTGTATGTATTCCAGTGAAAGGAAATGAGAATTTATGGGTGTTAAAAAAAACTTTAAATGGATGTTATATATTTAGGCTGTGCCTTGCAGACAGAGTTGGAATGTGAGTGCACCCAGACTTTGAGCAGTCACTTGTGCGTGGACCTTGATGCATTTTTGTCAAGTGCAGTGGTTTTCAGTTTTGGAGGTACACCATCAAACTCAAGTTAAGTGAAATTAGACTGACGATGGTATTAGGTATATTGTAAATTATCTTTGTTTTTGTGGCTAAGGTTGCCAACAGTGTTAGTAAATCCAATTCTTCTGAGGTTTGTCTGAATTTATCTGAGCCATGCAGTTGTCTCAGCAATTCAGTGTAGGCCTTGGTGCATTTGGAAAGCTGTCTCATCCTTCCTCAGCTTTTGATTAAAAAAAAAGCTCTTACGTAGGCTTAACATGTGGGTGATTGTTTTGACTGCTTTGCTATATTGGGAGTAATTTGGGTGACATTGTGGTTGGACATGATACGTTGGTGGCCGTACACATGCTCCGTGTGTGCAAGTCAAATGAGGATGTTTATCACTTGTGATGGTCTTATTTCAAGATGAAGATTGTAAACCAACCAACGCAGTATGTTAGCAGATACATGAAATAGACTGTAGGACATGTTTTGAAAGGTCCAAATGAATGGAAATGTTGAAACAGAAACAGAAGTCACAGCCCACTGAGTCTACATTGGCCAGCTTGTCCTAAAGCTGATATTTATTAGCCAGCTGAAGTTCAGTGTGTCTGCTGTTGTGGCATCGCAAGAATCCCTCAAGTACGTTCCAGCTCTCATGTTTGTCTCTTTTATGAAAGATTTTGCTCCTGGCTCAGAAGTCTGGATTCTTACACACACGCACGCACGCACGCACGCACGCACGCACGCACGCACGCACGCACGCACGCACGCACGCACGCACGAGTTCTGGCTGCTGTTTTCAGTCTCAGGAATCTGGTTGATTCTGCCTTCTCCGAGGAGGATGGGCCTTGGGGCCAGTGCTTCTGGCACACTTGACGCTCTCAATACCAAACTGTTGGTTAGCACCACCCTGTTGAACCTCACCTGGTTTAATGTAGCACTGAGATGTCTTCAGGCAGGTTGGGGTGAGTGTGTCTGTCGAGGTGGGGTGGGCTTGAACAGAGGCAAGGTAGAGCTTCTGATGGGAACAGGGAACAGCCAGCCACAACCCCCCCCCCCCCCTCCAAAAAAAGTCTTTTCACCCCTCCAGGCATCCTTTCCCTGTTCTCAGAGAGCAAAAAAGGGAAAGCAAAGCAGCACCTACTTCATGGGCCAAAACAAATAAATTAACTCAATTTGCTACTTGCTCCATGTTAGGGGAAAATGAGGTGACTGGTGTTGGCTAATACGCAAAACCAATGTTCCCCTTGGCAAGTGCCCCCACTGTCTGGAGTTGGTAGTGGTGTTTTTTTTTGTTCTTCAATAGGAAGGTAATCAATGTCTTTTCAAATTATTCTCCTGGCAGTTGAGGCTTTGTGGTTTTTCCCTGGACGGAGTTGGCCTGGGTGTTGCATTTTCAATGCTGTGAAAAAGTGTTTAAGTCTGATGTCATTTAGCTGACTCATAGCTGAAAAGAATTTGCTTGATTGGACTGGATTAGGCCTAATGGTTTTGTAAGATGTTAATCCACCGAGTCTTGAATTTAATGGTCTTGTATTCAGTTGTTTTTCTATTGCTTATTATTTTGTACTTTGCTTTATAGCATAATTTTCAGCTAATTAAGACTGCACCATCCTCTTGGGAGTTTTACCATATAATCAAAACTTGTGTTATAATTTGAAAAGTCTCAGTTGTTTCAGGGAACCTCAGTTGTTTCAGGGAAGTCTCAGTTTGTCTTGTGAAGAAAACAGTCACAACATATGATGATACCAGCATTCTTGCCAATTCAGAGGCAAAAAGTGTGCTTCTTCAGAAAGATTCCAGCGTACGCTTACCAGCTACACCTGGCCCCGATCTGTCCTCAATCCAGGCACCTCCTGAAATCCTTGTTCCCGTTCTAGTGGTTAAATATGATTCATCATAGTCGGCACAGTTATGCATCCCGCTCAGATGTGCTTCAGCTTTTGTTGAATACCCTCCCCAGGGGAGTACCCAGCCTACATAGCGCTGGAGACAATAGATGGGGTGGTGGAACCATACATCAGGCCCTAATAGCTACTCCACCCTTGGGACACTGCGCTCAACTCTGCTAACGCATCCCACTGCTTGACCTGCAACAGATTTTCTCCTTTTCTCTAAGGTTATCCAAACAAAATCATTAAGATTAAGACTAAGCTGCAACAATAAGAAAAATAATAATAGTAATTTTCGAAAAAGAAAATGAGAGAGCATTCCAGTGTAAGTCCTCCCCGGTGTGGCTTCAAATGCCATACGGACATATTTTTTCTGCTTTTTTTTTTTTTTACGGGCGCGTTTGTGGCCCTCGTGCGATGTCATTTCCTCTGGAGCTTATGCACACAGCTGCCACATCTGACTCTCATTTCCAGACTCTGAGCGCAGAGTCAGGGCCGACGCAGGAGCTGGAGCAGAGACGTGGCGCTGAGGTGACCATGTGCGACTCTTCCCATGAAGCGCACAAGAATGTGGCCGACACGCCACCAACTTCCTGCACCGAGAGAGGGATAGAAGAAGAGAGAGGGATAGAAAGAGTTAAATGGGGGGCAAGCCTCCAGCAGTGGTCCATACAGAGAAAGGAAAACTTAAATGTATGTTCTCCCTTGTCGTAAAAAGCTCATCTCTGCCCCCAAAAACCCAAATGAAAAACTGATGTTCTTAGGTGAAATTAGATGTCTATTGGTGTCATGTATTTCGTGTATGAAAAAAATGTATATATGTGTGTGTGAGGGAGAGACTGTGTTTTTGTGTCTTTTATGCTCGAGCAGTTACTATCGCAGCTAGTGTCCCACCTCTTCGAAAGCAGCAGTGTTGTGTGCTAAATTAGGACGATAATGAGAGCTTGGTTTGGGTTTTTTTTGTTGGCGTTCAGACTGCAAATCCCAGGAGTCTGGTATGGCTCTGTCCTAGACGTTGAGAGGTACCGAGAGAGAGAGAGAGGGAGAGACGGCCCTCCCTTCCCCGGCTGCAGCAAGTAGCAGTATCCAGCCATGAGTTTAAAAGGTTAAAGTGCTTCGCGACTACTTTTTCCATTTATTGGTTTTGTGGTCACAGCTGTATTTTAAGTGCTATCTACTCTAACCACCAACCTCTTTGACTTTCATAGCCCAGCCAAAGTAATTTGAGGCTGCGTTTCTCCGCTATGGGAATAGAACAGATTAAACTGTTTTTGTCTCGCTGTCCAAGCCTTCATCTTCTCCCACCGTCTGCAGCTTTGATGCAGACAGTCGGACAGAAAAAAAACACACTTTTGCCCCCCCCCCTCTCTCTCCATGCTTTCTTTAGGAAAAAAAAACACCTACTACATTGCATGTCTGCATAGCAGGCTAGGTGTCCCTTTGACTTTGACGTTGCTTTTAGTGTATCAAAGCCAGCCGCCACTGGTGTGTTTGGAGAGGGGGGCGATGGGTGGGAGGGTGGGTGTGGGTGAGGGTGAAGGGGTAGGGGGTTGCCCCCAGTGAGACTTGAGGTTTCTTTCCATGTGGGGGGCCTCCCTTCTTTTCTCTTCCCTTCCCTCCACCCTGCCCTGCCTCGCCTGCCCGCCGGCTGGCTGACTGGCTGACTCGCTCCCTCGCTGTGCTACGCTCTCGCTGCAGGGGATGCGTGTCGGAACTGGAGGGCCCGGCATCCGCCGGCGCAGGTTCACTCGGACGGAGTGTGTTTTTAGAAGTGATGGAGCTTCGCCTTTGTTGTCCTCGTAGCCACTTTGGGGCTCTCAGAAGTGAATGCTCCTCTCAGGGGCCTCAACACACATTGCTCTGTTTACCCTCTCTCTCTCTTTTTCTCTTTCTTTCTCTCTCTCTCTGTCTCTCTCTCTCTCTCTCTCACCCTCACCGTCTGTCTTCATCTTGCTTCCTCTCCCCCATTTCCTCTGGGGCTTTGTTCTTCGGAGCTGCTATTGATTACTTGTCAGAATAGATTTATACGAAGCGCAGGCCCACTCAGAAGCCCAGATGTACGCTAATGCTCGCCCTGTAGCTGATGAAGGGACGTGGGTAATGTGACGGGCATGTGTGATGAATATGTATGTGTGTTCAAGCACTAAGTAAGGCCAAGCTGCTGCCGTGCTAGTTGCTTATGATGGGTACGTGAATTTGTAACACCACTGTCATGTGTGGTGCTAAAGACATTGTTCTTCTGTTTCTGCATGTTGTGTGTTGGGAGGGCGGTCATTTTTAACATTTGAAGTTTAAACTATAGGAGATTGAGTGGACGGCACCATTAGGTCTGTGGACGCTCTCATTTACCACTTCTTACAAATGAACAGAAATGGATAAAGAAAAACAACTTTATTTTCTTTCTCTCTATTACTCTCTGCTTTTACTGTGCCGTGCTGTCTCTGGCCCACGCTCTTGATGGAACGGCAAGGACGAAATAAGCAAAGGCAACGGAAGCAGGCATTATGACATGACAATGCTCTCTGTGCACACACTGGCCAAAGGCAGGCTTTGTTGTCTGTCAGGAATGTGCTGACTAAGGTTAGAAGGCATAATGTTGACCCCCCCCCCACCCTGCTTCAAAATCTACACTGCCCTGACCCCCCCCCCCCCCCCCCCCAACCGACAAAGCCAAAAACACACTTTTTAAATTCAGACTGATGAGGGTGGTTGTCCACTCTTGTCAGTCCATCTCATTCAGTCACACACAGACAAACACACTGACAATGCACTGCAGCGGTTTGCACATTTTTGCACGCTCACCATTGTTTTGGCTATGTGGTAGATGTAACGACTGTTTGCCTGACACCGTTGAACAGTCTTATCACTGATCAGGTTCAAGGACATTTCGGTTCGAAGTGTTCAGCCTTTTTCTGCACACCGTTAGTTTCTTACATAAGGCCAGAAGTTTTGTGTCGTGGTTGGCTATGGAGACGAGGGCGTCTTGTGGTGCAGCACCTTGAGATGATGAAATGCTTTCATCTTCTGTCTGTGAACATACACTCTTTTTGAAGTTTCAGTATACTGCATGCATGTAACGTAGGGCTGGGCGATATGGCTGAAATCTGTATCACGATATAAGTGTTTCATATCGGTCGATATCGATAATTATTGAAACATTGTGTGACCTATTTAAAAGTAACAGGAGGGAAAAATCTATTCATTTTTATTTTTTTAACTTAACCTTCCTCTGACAGGCAATAAGCATTCAGGCAAAATGACTGTCAAAACACGTTCAATGTTACGATCACAATGAAAACTGAGTGATCCGAGAAAGCTCCGGCTGTCTGAACAGTGTGAACACATTAGGATAAGTGGTTTTGATAAAGTGGTATTGTATCATTGAAAATATATCGATATGGCGATATAGTGTCAAATACATATCGATATAAATATTACGATACGATATTACGATAATATCGATATATCGCCCAGCCCTAATGTAACGTTTTGGGCACCTGACTTATGCTAAACAAGAAGATTAGCAAAACCAAGTTATACGGTGCTGTAATTGTGACTGTTTTGTTGGTAGCGAGTAGCTGGTGTGGTGTGGTGTGGTGTGGTTGTGTGGTGTCTGCCGTTTCAACATTGTCGTGATGGGAATTCCAGTCTGGCTTGTCCTGCGTCCTCCCCCACTCCCTGCTTTTATTGTTCTTTGTGAAGGGGGCTGGTGCACACCAATGGCTGGGATCTTTTACAAGGATGTCAGGTGTGCAGAAACACCCATATCCCCTCCCCCAGTCTCTCTCTCTCTTTCTCTCCTTCTCTCTCTCTCTCTCTCTCTCTCTTCCTTTTGTCTCTGCTGTTCTTCCACTCACACTCTTGTTCTCTTTCCTCCATCTCTTTTTTTTCCAGGGATGTCAGGTGTGCAGGCAGCTCCAACCCCCCACCCCCATTGGCTGTGGGACTGCTCCCCGCACCGCCAGAATAAGCAATGGTGTCCGATGACTGTCTGTGGGATTGCTAATAAGAAGCGACCCAGGACGAGGCACAATGAGGCCAGGGTTATGATGGATTGGAGTGTCTGGCTGTAGGTGGTATTGTGTGTGTGTGTGTGTGTGTGTGCGTATGTGTGTGTGTGTGTATGTATGGTAGTCCCTGGGCAATATTTTTTTCTCTTTGCCAGTCTCGGGTCTCTGGAATTCCCTTGTGGAAGGCAGCGCCACAGAATCTGCACTGTGGTGTTTCTGGGTTTTGTTGCTTAGTGCTTTTGTTGTGTGGATGTCAGAAGGTAGAAACAGTTGCATTACACATAGCCTACACTGCAGACGATTTTTACCCCAAAGTATCCCACAACAACCTGTTTGTAAAAGTTTGACGCTGTTGTGAGATGTCACGTTGTTAAATTGACCCATTTAAGCGATACGGAGCAGAACATGAAAAAATAGAAGGAGCTGCAAATAAACTTGAGACAACTGTGCAATTATTCGCTTAAACATGTCATATGTTGATTTTAGCAATGCGTGTTGTTACTGAGGGGAGCTGAAAGCAGCGACAGTTGCTCTTTAATTAATTAAGAATAATGAAAACCTACAAGAAGTATTTGTTATAGCCTACTAGCCATACAGACAGTTTAATGGCAAAGGATAGAAGCAATTGCAGAACAGCCAGCCTACAGTACAAGCTAATCAAATCACAATTTATTCGACAGCAACCAGTTTGTAAAAGTTTGAAGTTGTTAGCCTATATGTGCAGCACACGGTGAAAGGGCGAAGACGTCATCGTTTTCAAAAGGATGCGTTTTGCCTGTCCACACGAGAACAAAACGGCAGCGTTGTCAGACTTTCTCACTTTGGAACCCGTTCTCAAAAAGTATTGTTTTCGGTCACCCAAAACGCCGGCGCCGTGTGGACGGAAGGCCAAAACGCAAACAAACTTTACCGTTTTGACCTGAAAACGTTGTCGCGTGGACGGGCCCTAAGGACTACTTCTTTACATTAGTGTTCATAATTAATCTCTCAATCCTCTTGACTTTTAATTGGGTGATACTGGTCTGGTAGCCAGTGATTAGTACAAAGGAACACTAGATGGTTGGTTGTAAATTCAATCCCAAAATTCGCCACCATTGTGCCCCTAAACAATGCTGGATAGTTGCAGGTTTAATCCCAAAGTCCGCTACGATTGTGCCCCTAAACAAGGAACTTAACCACAAGGTGCTGAGAGGGACTTTCCCTACAGTTCACTGTACGTTGGTCGGGAGAGGAGAGTGTGCTGAATGACATGTAATGTCATGTAATCTTATTACTCCCCTCTTGCTCTTTTGTACTGGTGGCATGTTATTACTGTGTGTTTGTCCCCACTGTGTCTTACTAGTGAGGACGTTTGAAAGGAGTTTGACTTTTATGTTTCTGCTCACGCCATGAGCTTTCATCTCAGATTCTCCTTCGGTTATAACTTTGTGTTTTTATACAGTGGTTTTTGTTAAGTTTTACTATAAAAAGTCAGAGAAGTAATTAAGAAATGTTTTTTGTTTATTAGATAATATTCAAATTCAGAATCACTGGCAGTGTTAATACTGATGATGACCTAGTTTGAAATGGCTATCCATATCACTACATATTTATGAAGGCTATTTCACAAGCAGGATGGAAGCCTATTGTTATGGTCAGAAAGAAACTGCATTTGCAGAATCAAGGTTACAGCCCTTTCTTTTATATGTATTTCCTATATTTACACTGACATCAAAACATTAACGGTTGGCCTAAAGCAGTGGTTCTTAAGTGGTGTGGCCTAGGGACCCATAATTTCCAGGAAGTTTCCAGAAAATCACCAGGAAGTTGCGACCCAAATTTTCAAACCAACACAGTAACCCCCTCCCCCCCAAAAAGAAGGACATTACCATGCATAGGACTATTTCATCCCTATCACCAGGACACATAAACTGAAAACTGATTTATAATTAATGTCCTGACCCACCAGTTAAGAACCACTGGCCTAAAGGACTCCCTGTTGGTTTATTGAGCCGCTTAGCTATGCAGCAGGTGAGCGCGTGGCGCTAGTTAGCATGAGGCGCTAGTAAGGCAGCCAAGGCTAGCTGACGGGGTCTGAGGAGACCACATTAGAGTGAGAAGAGTTAGCCGAGGACAAGGCCCCGGTAGCGGTGGCTGCTGTGGTATGGGAGAGGGAATATCGCCGTGGGTGTAAACCCTGCCGGGGCAGATCGGAATCGGTGTGGTGCTGAGAGGGCCAGTCGGGGCGGAGCCGAGATCAAACGAGCGCTGTGCTCGGGCGCGGCGGCCGCTTCAAAGGGCCGGGTGAGTAATGCCTCCCTGATATGCCGCACCGCAAAACTGCTGGCGATGATGTAATCGCAGCCCTTGAGCAAAATACACTCCCGCACAAATAAAGGAGTAGGTGTTTAAGCAGAGAGGGAGGGAGAGGGAGCGAGAGAAGGGTGTGCGTATGAGTGTGTGTGTCTGTTTGTGTGTGTGAGAATGTGTGTGTGTGTGTGTATCTTTAGGGGCAAGGAAAAAAGGCACCATGCACACAACCTTTAAAAACAACCTGAGGGACTGAAGAAGTTTTAATTTCTGTCTTCCCTCCATCACCTGTAATCAGATTGTACCTAAATTAGATCATCTATTGGAAAATACATAAATTAAGGCTTGGAAGTCGAATGCGTAGATTTATCTGATTTTAGCGGCTAAGGTTAATCCTTTGGGCATTCCTGAAGCACAGCAGTTGGAACATGGTACGCTCTTCTTTGTAAAGTTTATACAAAGCAGTTGCTTTTGTGTGTGTGTGTGTGTGTGTGTGTGTGTGTTTATGTATGACCTTCCGTTTCTGCGTTATGAAAGACAGTCGTTTGTTGCCTTCAATGCCCACTGAGCCTCATCTCGCTGATCACTCATTGACAGCCCGCATGACTGCATTAGGCCTGGGCCGCTGCGGTTGCCGCTAGTAACACATTAAGGGAAGCCGCGCTGTCCAAGTGTGTTTGCTGGAAGCCGAGGTGTTAACTCAGGGCTGTCAGGAACACGTGGTTCTTTTTATTGCCCCGAGCTGGCAATGGCCACACTTCTGTAATTCCCATACATTTTAGTCACAGACGACAACAATACTTTTTGCTCAGTTCACTTCAGCTCAAGCTATCAGTTATTGCGCAGTTCACTGCAGTTCATGCAGTCATGTTTTTTTTTTGTTTTTTTTTTGTACAGATCTTATCAGTGCAGATCAGTCAATCCTTTTATAGGTTTGTGGAAATCGTGCCAGCTTTTCATTAGAAGCAAGACATCTAATGGCTCACTGTTGTCCTCGGGCGGTCGAATGCTATACTTTTTTGGTCTTGTCTCTGCAGCAGGGAGCATATTGACCTTTTCAGTAGTAATCAGTCAGGCAGCCTTAACTGAAGATGTGCTTGAAGGTATGAATTGCTGTCACATTTGTGTTAACATTTATGACACTAACGTCTGTAGGGACACATGAACATAACACCCTTCCTGGTTTTTCTGTCCCCTGAGCCCAGACAAAAAAAAAAGTTAGCAGAGAGAGAGAGAGATAGAGAAGAAACAGGGGACGACTAAGGAATTCCCTGTGGTTCAGACCCAGCTCACCAATTACTTAGGAGAGGATCTCGACCTGTTCCACCTCTGTGTAAACAGTTAGACAGTGAGAAAGATAAAGCAGTGAAAGAGAGAGTATGCAAGAGTCTGTAGTTGTGTCTCAGGAGTTTGTTCTTTTTTTCCTCTCTCCAAAGGGATGCACTAATGACTGTGACATTTTCTGCATGCAGATTGTGCCCACTCTGTCCTATCGCCTGGACTCTATCTGCCCGTATCTGATGGGAGGCCACATGAAAAGGTCGCAGCAATTACTGCGCTCAGTCCGTCGTCAGCACAGCCGTTTATCTGTTCATTTCCTGTGTGTGTGTGTGTGTGTGTGTGTGTGTGTGTGTGTGTGTGACAGAGAGAGAGAGATGAAAGTGTTTGGCTGTGTGGATTTGTTTTGATATTGGGTGTTGACCGTCTCTGGGATGGGCACGTAGCTTAAATTGTGACTTTGTGATGACACTCCCTAAAGGCATTAAGGCAAAGCGTGGCGATGTGCTTAAGGAATGTTACCTTTTGTCACCTTCTTCTTAATTATTATTATTTGTTAATTATATATAATATTCGTCTGCTTTGTAAGCAATCCGGTCTTAAAAGTCTGTTCACAAGTAACACACATCTGGGAAGGCCAAAAATTCACCATGACGATGTGCTTAAGGAATGTTGCCTTTTGTCAACTTCTGGAAACAATCCATAACGTCTTAATGGTTATTATTTGTTAATTATATATAATATGCGTATTATTTGTGGACAGGCTTTTAAGACCGGATTGCTTATAAAGAACACACATCTGGGAAGGCCAAACATTCACCATGACGATGTGCTTAAGGAATGTTACCTTTTGTCAACTTCTGACAGTTTCCTAAATTGGTCTGTAACAATGGTCCTCTCTGCAGTTTCTTTCATTAAGTTTTAATTAATTGAAAGGCACATGGGCTGATCTCCATTTTCCCAGTGAAATTAGGGAAAACCCCCTCCATTTATCCAGAAACACAGTGCTGGAAGAATCGCTTCACACATCATCTAGATCCTTGTAAGATGAAGCAATGGAAATGTTCTGTCCTTTGTAGATTCTGCTGCCTCCAGCATGTAGCACTACCTCAGCGTACCTCTTCGTTTTCAGCACAGTATCTCGCGCTCTGTGTGATCTCTCTGTGGTGGATAATCCAATCCAGCCTCATCCCCTTGACCAGACCTTGGATTTTTCCAATGGTGAAGATGTATCCTGTTAGGGTGGGCTCTCTGTCTCCTGTACAGCCAGGATGTGAGGAGGGCATGGCAGGAGTTGTACCAAACCTTTGTCTCTGTGGATGAAGCTGCATCATTAGGTCCACGCACAATGGACCGAAAATGATCCGAGCGGATTTATCGCATCAGAAGTTTGTGTCAGCACAAACTTGTGTACATTGGCTGCACAGGTGCACGCATGTCTTAAAGCACTTGCGCAGCCAGATGACTGAATCCATCGCCACTTCTTATTCCTGTAGCAGGCGCTTTCAGCGACTGAGAGTAGCGATGCAAATTGTAGGGGATAGATACTTTACTATACCCTTAGGGAGATTACTTCTCAGTGTGAGAAACATGTTCTCTGTTGCCATGTCTGTACCACGGAACACATAAACTCTTGCACAATAAACATAGTCATTCAATGTGAAACACATACAGGCTTTGCACATGACAATAGTCTTATTGCAGTGATGGTATTGAGTACAGTTTGGAGGTATCCAAATTCTGATACCATTAAACCATCTCCACATTTTCACGGGTTATACGGTATTACCGTGACTAATTAAAAATTACTTTCTAGAGCTCAGAGGGAGTCCCCATGTGTCAGCTTTGCACCTATACCGATCAGAAATAGATAGGCAAGCATAGGCCTACTGAACAAGATTTGACACTCTGTTCGACACAACAGGGTATTTTGCGACGCTTGGAGAGATATGCAGCTATCTCTCTCTCTCTCTCTCTCTCTCTCTCTCTTTCTCTAAAAATAGAGATTAGGCAATATGTTGAAAACTGCATTTAAAATGCACGATTGCTCACTGAGCATAACACACCTGGATAACTGCTGATATACCGAGAGCTTCGTTTATTCCATGCCTCAGCAAAGAATAGCTGATTAGGTGACCAGCAGTGGTATTTTCAAAGTACAAGGTTGTTGCTGTTCAGGTAGAGGAAGAAACGATAACATAGAGGCAAGGACAACTTTCAACCAAAAAAAGGTCATTTAAGTTTTAGAATTGTACAATGGAGGGATACTACTAGCCACACTGTGATTAACTAATAGTGCTTCTGTGCAGAGAGATGTCTCAGCAACTGCAAGGCTAGCAGACTGGAAATGTTGGAAACTGAAATGTTCACAGAGTCTACATGTCCACGTTGCGCAGGCAAAGGTGTTTTTTGGAGTGTACTGTAAGATTCAACCTCTCAGCAAGTATTGCAGTGTGGTATTGAAAATAAGACTAACCCCATGGTGCAACAACATCTTGTAACATGCACTTCCTTGAGAAGTACACAGTTGTAATCAGTTATTAGAGCAATACTAAGTACTTTTCCTCTTTGGTCGCCCTACAGGTTGGAAGCGAAATTGTCTCTCACAGAGATACGGTCCACTCCTCCAAACTTACTTTGTGCGGTAATAGCCCATGGAGGGCAGCAAAGCGAATTTAAGAGTGCCTTTCACCCAGTTAGAAGTTGATGAACAACTGAAACAAGTTTGGAAACATTATTTTAAGGTTGAAAAAACTACTTAGTGTTGCTTTAAACACCATGTGAGACAGTCCACAAGGACTGCTATTATTGGAATGTAGGTATGCTTTAGCAGTATAAAGCGAAGCATGAACAGGATGTGCTGTTTTGTCACACGGATTCAGAAAACTCCTCTTGTCTACATTTTCTTGGAACTGTCCCATTCACAGACAAGTCTCTGGTGTGCAGAGTCAATATTTTACAAATTATTCTTTGTACTTTTCCCTCTCTCCCACCCTCTCTTTTCCTCTTTCTCTTTGGTTGTTAGCTTTGTTTGGAACGAACCACTCTTAAGATAGTGTTTTTTTTTTGGTCTGCATTCCCAGGCTTTTGGATAGTGACATTTGGACAGCGTAACTTGAATTGCACAATGCCACCTCACGCTTCAGAGTTTTGGTGTTTGTCGAGTTGTCAGAGGTTATGAAAATCCTCCTCATATTTCCCTTTTGTGTCTGACCCTGTGTATATATATATATATATATATATATATATATATATATATATATATATATATATATATATATGTTTAGCTGCCGCGACAGCTTACATTGGCAGAGCACTTGGTGTTTCTCCTCCTCCTCCTTTCCGCCTCCTCTCTGTTCTTTGCCTTCCAACTTGAATCAGCTAGTGGGGAGCTGATATATAGGGGATGTGATGTGGATGTGTATACTTTACTTTTTCTTTCTTTCTCTCTTTCTTTCTCTCTCTTTCTTTCTCTCTTTCTCTCTTTCTCTCTCCCCTTTCCTCCCCTCTCCCTCCCTCACATGTGCTGCTGTAATGGTTGTGGGAACTGTCAGAGGCAATATATCCAACGTTGTCAAAGATTCAGCAGCTTGAAATAACAGGCAGCAGCACAGGTAATTGAGAGGGGGATTCTAGGAGGCCTGTCCGGTGTGCAGACATGGGAAGCTTTGCAGATGCCTCCTGAGATGGACACCTTTTAGGGCTGTGACACGGCATTGAAACGTACTTTCCCCCATTCCTTAAAGATGCACTTCCTACAACCATTGTTTTAATGTCTGTCAGCGTTACATGATGAAGTGACTACCACTCTGAACAGACACACGCTCCCTCATAGATGTTTGCTTTTGGAAAATGTGGTCCTGAGCAGTTGAGCTACACAAAAGAAGTTGTCTTTGTGGTCTACCTGAGAGTATGTGCCACCCTAATGCAGTGACTTGAAAGGTTTTTTTTTTTTGTCATTGCATACATCGCGGCATACATTTGTTGGTGTTGGCTAATTCTCCACATGACAGGAGCAAGGTTGGAACCTGTTAAGCAGTATGGGTACATGTTGCCCAGCGACACACATACACACTCTTACACTCCCTCTCTCTCGCTCTGTCTGTCTCTCTCTCGCTCTGTCAGTCTCTCGCGTTCTCTCTCGCTCTCTCTCTCCTCCAAAGCCAAGGGATTTGTTGTTCTCTGCCACTCTGTCAGCAAGTGCTCGTTCCATGCGAGGCCATCTGTCAGCGGTCCCTTTCAAATGTCCGCGGCCGAAAGGGATTTTTCACGTTTTGAAAATAATTACGTGCCAGTTATCTGTCAAACATTTACATAGCATTTACATTGACCTTCAGTGATTCACTGAGCTCATGTGTGGCCTGCTCTGGCGTGTGTGTTTGTGGTTGTGTATGAATGTCATTGTTAACAACATTGACTGGTACTGGTAATTCAAACCACTAGTGGTCTATGGCTCCATTTCAAAATTGATTTAAAAAAAATCCTGCTCGAACATTCACAAATGGCTGTAGATTGTATGACTTTTCCAGTGGAACTATTTCTAATTGTTCCCCTGCTGAGGTGAGACAGATTTCTTTGAACTGGAGGTGAAATCATTTGCAGAAAGATGTGGAGTGGAACAATAAATGTAGGTTGCAAGAAGCTGGATGACCCTTTAAATGATGATCTTGAAAAGAACTGGCTTGACATTAGCTTAAAGCCAGGTTTATGCTGCTGTTTCAACCCATGCTCATGGCAATGTCAATGCTAACAAACCCTCCACCATCACAAACCCTTCAAAATTCTCCATCTCTTGAGTCGGTATAACACACCATCGGAATGCTGGCTGCAGAGGCGTATTTCATAGGCTACCACGGTAAAATATAAGTGGAATTTATTTGGCTTTTTCTTGCATAGATTTTCAGGTCAAATAAGTTTTATTTTTATTTTTTATTTTTTTTTATTTTTTTTTTACTTTATTTTTTACCAAGAAACCAGTTACCAAGAAATGGACACAGTACATTGTACCCTAGATTGCTCTTGGCACAAAAATACATCTGAGGTTTTTGGATTGTGTCGGCTAGCCAGTTGTTATGTTAGCAAGCGGAATTACTGTTCTGCTTTCTGGCAAAGTCCTGATTTTATAATATCATTCAGAAACAGACACCGTGCAATCAGACAACTTTATAGTAGTAGCCTTACCAAAATGATGTGTTATGTCGAGATTTACTAAGCTTATCGGTGAACTAGCATGTTGCTAATTACCTAACCACAGCCAGCTTCTGATGGACGTAGCCTACACACAAGGCCAGCTGACCAGTTGCAGTGTTGTGGTCTGTCTCATTTGATGCAAAGTTAGGAATTTTTGGAGGTGCACATTGGACCAAAAAGATCCGCGTGTCAACGTGGAGTGACGCAGAGGGTTGCAGCGATGAATTAATGCAGAAACATAAACCAGGCTTAGAAGTAGTTCATGTGACTAGGCTATTCAGTGAAATTTCTTGTTCTTGAAAAATCTTGTTTTATGATGTAAAATTACAAATTCTCATTTCTGCGAATGACCTTCTACTTGTTGTGTGGTGCGGACAAGGGCTTTCAATGATGCCTTTATCAGCCTCAGTCATGTGATGATGAGAGGGGACTTTAGTGCTGTTTTTTTTTTTTTTTTTTACTCTGCTGTGATCTCTCTTCTTTCATCCCCATGGACTCTCTCTCTCTCTCTTTCTCTCTCTCTCTCTCTCTCTGTCTCTCTCTCTCTCTTAGCCCCCCTCTCTCTCTCTTTCCCTCTCTTTTCGCCTCTCTCTCTCTGTCTCTCTCTCTCTCTTAGCCTCTCTCTCTCTCTCTCTTTCCCTCTCTCTCTCTCTCTCTCTCTCTCTCTATCTCTCTTTCCCTCTCTCTCTCTCTCTCTCTCTCTCTGTCTCTCTCTCTCTTAGCCTCTCTCTCTCTCTGTCTCTCTCTCTCTCTGTCTCTCTCTCTCGCCTCTCTCTCTCTCTCTCTCTCTCTCTCCCTTTCCCTCTCTTTTCGCCTCTCTCTCTCTCTCTCTCTCTCTCTCTCTGTCTCTCTCTCTCCCTCTGTCTCTCCCTCTCTCTCTCTCTTCGCCTCTCTCTCTCTCTCTCTCTCTCCCTCCTCTTTGTCCTGGCCGCAATGTGTTCCTCATCACCGCTTGTGTTTCCTCTTATCTGCGTGCTTCCTGTATCGCGGCGCGGCACACATGCACAGTGGAAGAGAGAGGCCGATGCTATCTGCAGCTGGAGAATTTGCCAGTGCACTCTGCACATCAAAGCTTTGGGGGAAGTGTAAAGTGTTGGGGTTGGGGTGGAGGTGGGGTGTGCTGCTTGTGGAGGGGTGTGTGTGTGTGTGTGTGTGTGTGTGTGTGTGTGTTGGGGGGTGGGGGTGATTTGGTATAAGGGGCAAATGCTTGGGCAGAATAGTGCTCTTGATGGAGTGGAAGACGATGCACCGATAGTCGTGTAGGGACCATATATAGGACGTGTGTGTGTGTGTGTGTGTGTGTGTGTGTGTGTGTGTGTGTGTGTGTGTGTGTGTGTATGTATATGGGGTGTATGTGTATGTGGGGGTGTTGGGTTGGGGTATTGGGATAGGTAAGGGGGAAGACGGTGTCGAACACGATCGCCTGCAACAGTGTGGGCATTGCATGATGATCAGTGTTGAAACATACAGGAAGGCACAGGACGGAACGCCACAGCACAGCATGCAGCAACATTGCATGACATTTCGCAGATGCTTTTATCCTAAAGTCACTTACAATTGAGGAAAACACCTACAGCAGTCATTGGAAGAAGTGCAAGGAGAATGGTTAGTGAAGTGAAGAATAGGTGTAGGGCTGGGCTATAATGGTTATATTGGTGATGGGTATATCAATATGTTTTCCTTTATCATCTGATATCAATTTTCATCACGATTTTTGTTTCCTGTTCCTGACAGTTTAAGATCAGCTGAATCGAAACCTGTCTTTCAAGGCACTGACATGCCAGCTTTATTTGCTCTGTAACCTTTTTTGTCCATAACCAAACCATCACCACACAACTGACATTGCGAAACCATCAGCTTTGGGGATCTGCCATTTGATTGGTTAAATATGCCCAGGGCTGATCATCGTCACTGATTTACAACAGAAAAGTTGTGCACATCCCACATCCCAGGGCAAAAATGTAATCCTCAAACCAGCAAATAAGGTCTGCTCACTTGAAATCCTTTTTTTTTTTTTATTTCACGGCACAAAACCAAAATAACAATTCCACCACTTTGCCTGGTCTTCTTTAGATTCCTCGTGTTTGACTCGAATTTTATCACAATCTCGATTTGCGATCGATTCATCGGACAGCCTTAGTTAGCTGGTCACTGAGTCAGAGCTGTTAGGATAGCTGTGCGGATAGCAGCACAGGCCAGCCCGGCTTGGTACGGGGGCACAATAGGCCCAGACCCCATATCGCCGGTGAATATCTGGATGCCTCACATGCCTGGGATGGCTGCTGTACACTTTGGTCTTTGTCTTTTTGGTGTGTGTGAATAGGGAGCTCTGTTGAGGTGATGACAGCAGAAGCTGGGCTCTCGCCACAGAGGTGTGTGTGTTTGTGTGTGTGTGTGTGTGTGTGTGTGTGTGTGTGTGTGTGTGTGTGTGTGTGTGTGTGTACCATGCTCATAGGGGTCCTGGCAGGACAGGATGGAGGTGTCCACAAAAGGCGCTCTGTTCTCTGCGCCGAGCGCCCATTTTTGTTGTGACACATCAGGTAGCCCGTTGGCGCAACACGAAAGGGCCCTGAAGGAACCTGCATGTCCCAGGCATCTTCATTTCTTCTTCGCGTTTTTTTGGGCCAGTGTGTGACGAGATTTGGGCTGATGTGTGGATGGATAGGTGAGGATTGATGGAGTTTTGACAAAGACCGTGACTAAACAACTGCAGCCTTCTTTTGGGGCACTCTGGGGCTTTCTGCACTGAATTTCCAATGAAAGTCTTTTACTTTCTGTTAGGAGTCAGCTTGGTAATATAAGGCTTGCAAACATATAGTCAACTGTAGAGACATAAACTATGTTTAGCAAAGGTGGATCAAATGCATAAAAACCAGAATTAAAACAAAATTTAGACATTTTACAAAATCGCTGAAAACTGCACTTGTTTTACTTGCCGAGTTGTGAATTATCCATACATAGTTTTCCTTTCCAAATACAAGTGGAGTTATGCTTCAAATACAGTGGAGCAACTTTAAACGTATACTACCTGTCTGTTTTTTTAACATCTCCAGCCTGATGGTCCGGTTCAAAAAGTCTTTTGGTCCAGCCTGGATTCGGTCACGGCCTATTCCAGGACCCAAATGAGGCCCTCTGGACCATGGACTTGGTCCAGGCCAAAGAAATGGAGACAGGAACCGGACCTGTGGCGGGACCCTGCCAGAACTGCTCCCAGAAGAGCCACTGTCTGCCTGTTTCACGATCCACAAATGGCCTTTTGGTTTTGTTGATGCAGGCTGAGATCTCAGCTAGTGATCCCTTATGGTTTGATGTCATGCTTGTAGTGTAATGTTGTGTTATGGTTTTATAAAGATCGGCTGTAAACTGGAGGTAAATGTGAATATCCTGTTTAGCCAGCATACCACTTGGAGTGTGAAGTTATTGAGTTGGCTGTACCCTCTGTTACCATGTACCAGACATGGTTGTTCTACCAGATATAGTTGTAATGGTGGTCATATCATTGGTGTACAATTTTTAGCACAATAGCCAATTTACCGAACACTGCGGGTTGGCTAATTAAGTAAACAGCTAGCAATCCTAAATTACCACACAATCATACACAATCACAATCATAATCAGTGACGGTAATCGGACACATACCCATATCAGCATGTCTGCAGATAAGCTCAAAGTGAGCTGGTGGAAAGGCTGCCATATGGATTTAAGTAATGGCAAAGGTTGTTGTTCATTAGTATATTAGAGACAGGATAGGTGCTGCAGTATTGCATCAGGCTCCTTTGAGCACACACTCCTGAGAGGTGTGTGCGTGTGTGTTAGAGAGAGAGAGAGAGGTCTCAGAGGAGGTCTGCACTTACCTCACCAAATAGCAAACATCCTGTGAGCAAAATGTGAGCTTGCGCAACCAACCAGGCACACTTGGCTCACCCGGATGGTTGAAGTCACTCTGAGACAGTGTATGCCTGCTTCTTATCTGCCGATGTGTGTGTGTGTTCGTACGTTGGCATCACAAGCAAACACTCTTGTCGGTTGCTGAATTATGAATAGGGCACAGCTCAGCCCACACCAGGACACTGTGGACATAATGCAAGAAATGCTTCCTTTATGTTACAGTACATTACATTTAGCTGATGCTCTTATCCAGAGAGACTCAGTTACAGTCCCTGGAGCAGCGTGGGGTTAGATGCCTTGTTCAAGGGCATTTCAGCCACGGGTAGGGCGGGATTCGAACCTGCGACTCTCTGATCCCAAGACCAACTCCCTTACCACTAGACCACAGCTGCCCCCGTGTCCTGTAGCTGCTGTGACGTCTGTGGTGTGGCGGTCTTAGATGCCTACCTTGTTGCTTCTGTGAAATCTACAGGTTGTGTGTGTGTGTGTGGGTGTGTGTGTGTGTTAGGGTGTAAGACCAGACAGGTAGGTGGCGCAAACACTTGGGAGACTCCTTGATCAAAAACTGACCAACACTTGTGGAGCCTGACAGGTTCTGGTACAGACTTTGGGTCCTACATGATCTTCCCCAGCACTGAGTGTTACACCTCGCATACATCACTCGCATGCATTGGAGCCTGAGGAAGTAACCTTTTGTAGATGCAGTTTACCATCTTCTATTTGCTAGGCTAAATGGTAATGTTGGCCTTTGGAGTATTTGATTTGTTGCAAAACAAAGGTTTGACTTTTTTTTAAGAGAGTTTTCTTTTGTTTGTATATGAAGCATGTACACTAGGCTATATGGACAGAAGTATTGGGACACACATATCAGACCTGTTGCAGTAGGTACATAAAATCTAACCATGCAGTCTCCCTAACTCTAAGTTAAATCAATGTTAAAGTACTGTACTTTTCAGTACACTCATTTCAGTCCCTCTTGCTGAAATGGTCAGATGTCTGAATACTTTTGTCTATGTAGTGCATTACCTACACATGTGGGGAAACGAAGGTCCCCACCGCTCCTACAACACTTTGTTCTTTTTTTTTCCTCCCAGGAAAGAATGTGTTGGCCAACAATGTCCCTTGCAGAGAGTTTCTTGTGAAAGAAATGACATGATGGGGGGGGGGGGGGGGGGGGGGGGGGGGGGAGCTGGTTCCTTTTATTGCCAGCCAATTGCCCTGGAGATTACTGCCCTCTTGAGTGGTTCCTTGTTTCAAACAAAAAACAAATCTAATAAAGACACCGTGCTTCCATCCATTAACAGGAGAGAAAAGAGCCCCAATCATGAACTCTCAGCAAAATGTTAACTGTTTCCTTATTAAGCAAGCCACAAAGTTATGGCTTGTGAGTGTGTGCGTGTTGTGTGAGTGCGTGCGTGTTGTGTGTGTGTGTGTGTGTGATGGGATTTGATTAATGTTTAACTCCTTGGTGTTTGATGCTGCCGTTTAGGACCCCCTCCACCCCAACCTACCCGTGCCCACTGTTGTTGTGTGTGTGTGTGTGTATGCCCTACTCTGCCCTGCCTTTGCCTTGCCCCCCTCCCCAGCCTATGCTTACCTTTGGCAGTCAGCACCACTCAGCCCATCCCGAACAATACAGCGTTTGTACGGCGGCCCGCTGTTGCCTGCCACTAAACAAACGTTTGGAGGAATTCTGCCGAGCAGAACAGAGTGGAGCAGAGCAGAACGGAGCGGAGCGGGCCCGAGTCCGTAGGCAACTCCGGGCCGAATCTGGTGGCGCTGCTAGCTGGTAAACACTGGGCCTCCGTCAGAGGAACAAATATTCCTTTATAGGCAACAAGATGCTAATGGAATCATTTCCACACCAATTAAAGTTTACTTTTCTCTCTCGCCCTCTCCTCTCCCCCTGTTTTCTCTCTCTCTCTCTCTCTCTCTCTCTCTCTTTCTCTCTCTCTCTTTCTTTCTTTCTCTCTTCATCCCTCTTTTTATCCTCTTGTTTCTCTTACCCTTGCCCTCTTGCCCACATTCTTACGTGGTTTTGCTCACATTTACTCCCATGATCTGTTGAATCTACCCTAGGTCAGTCCGGTGCGTGTGTGTGTGTGTGTGTGTATATATATGTTTTCTCTGGTGAGCAGAAGGGTTTACATAGCTCTCAGAGCGTTGAAGTGTTATCTCTTTTATTTATTTTCCTGTTTGAGGCAATGTAGAGGCAGCGTGCATGGCGGCCTGGGCTGTGCTCTGCTGGGCCATTTCCCGTCACTGCTGTTTATTCTCGCCGAGCAACAGAGGGAAAAAAAAGGAGAAAAAAGGTGAGAGTGAGCATCTTCCCTGCGGGCAACCTCGTTCGTTCGTTTTTTTTTTTGTTTTTTTTTTTTTCTCTCGCTGTCTCTCTTTTTACGTGCGACCTCGCCCTGAACTCTGTACAGTGCCTGTCAGAAAGCTTGAGCTGGAGTCTGCCTTGGCGAGGTATGTTTGCAGACAGTCCACACAGCCCAACCAGGTTTTGACCCCCCCCCCCCCATCTTTTTTATGTTTTTGGGAATGTCAAACTGAGTGCAAGTCAGCAGCCTGCTTTCCGTAAGAAAGACAAGAAGCAAACGCACTTTGGTCTTTTGGTAAGTCTTAACTGCATGCTGTGAAATCCACTGTCTCCAAGGTTCAGACACTACTGTGGCATTTTGTGACGTGAGCGCACAGTCAGGACGTGACGCCTACTGTTCCCACATTGTCTGTGCACTTTTAGTCTCCTCCTACTACCTCAGGTGCTGATTAAATAAGATGTTTTCATTGGGGTTTAAATGCACTTAATGTTATAATTTGCCCCACTTACCTGTAGGCCACATTTAACTGTGGTTGGCTCCAAACATAAATGGTGAACTAGAGGAGGGAAACTCAGAAATTAACCATTCTTCCTGCTGATTCTGACTCACACAATTCTACAACCAGGTAACGTAATTAGTTAAATCACCTGTGTTAAGTACGAAGGCTGGAACAGCACAAAGCAAGAGAGAGCATTTTTTTTGGCTGAGTTTCCCACCTCCAAAGTGAACATCTGGATGATCCAATTATGGATCTAAGCAGTGGGCCAATTCACTTCGGCTGGCTGGCTAGCTTGACATGACGTCAGATAAGAGAAGAAAAAAATACAGCCATCAAATCTGAAAATAGCCGGTATAATTGCATCCAATTGTGTATAAACTACAACTGTCAAATTAGAAAACAGCTTGCATAGTTGCATCCAAACGTCCTGCATCACGTGATACTAAAACCATAAAGATTTTTCATAATTATATCAATATTTTCAGTTAACTGATGTCACTGATTTCAGTTAACACAAGGTTTCAGCCAGGTAGGTGAGAATTACTCATGTGAATTGAGAATCACTCACCTGTGAGAAAGCACAGGTAGGACTTTTACTTCCTGAAGTGGGAGTGTTGCACCTCTGTGGAGGGCTGGTGAGGGCTCATTCACACCAAACAGTCTCCATATACAGCGCGTTGACAACAAGTGCCCATTTTCTGTCCGTAAAGAATGCACGTTAACAAATTAGACTATTCACACCACACGTGTGATCTGAGCGTATTCTGGCACTCATACACACATACAGCATATACACACATACAGCGTATACATTACGTGTCGGTGCGAATGAGAGTGTATTGGTTCTATATGCCCCCATTGGTTCTATATGCCTCCATAGCCTCCAGTGATCTTCCTAACTGGCCACAAGTCACAATGCTTCCAAAATCGTGGTTCATGAACTTGTAACATCACTTCAGTTGAACGGCACTTCTGAATTACCTTTGCATCCCTCCATGGGCTATAACCGCACTATGCAGGTTGGCAGAAGTGGGTCACTCTGATCTGTACTTCGAATGAGACATAAGAAGGACAATTCCACTTCCAACCTGTAGGGTGACCAAAGAGGCAGAGTGCTTTAGTGTTGCTTTAAGGCCTCAGTCTTTCCTTAGCCTCAGCCCCACCTCTGCTGAGGCTGGCCCGCTATTTGGCCTTTTGATTTCGGAACGGCACAAATAAAGCGAGTAAAGCTCTTTACTCCTTCCCTCTGTACCCTCTCCCTGTTTCCGGTTCTCTCTCTCTCTCTATTTTTCACTGTGCTTTTCTTCTGTATTTTGAGCTTTTTGGCCTTCCTCTCTCATCCTCTTTATCTTCTCTCTGTCTTTTTCTCTCTATCCTTATTCTTACTCCTCCACTTTTCTTACATCTCTCTTCATCTAGCTCTGCCTCTTTCTCACTTCCTTGTCCTACATATCCTTTGTTTGCTTTCTCTTTCTTATCATCCTTTTTCTTTTGATTTTGTGTACTGGTTACCAGGAATAGAGCTTGTGCTGGAATATTTTTTCCCTTAAGATGCAGATGTGGTTATTTGTCTCCTCAATGTCAGGCTAAGGCTGAATGAGGCATGGGGTGGTATACACGGTGAACAGCTTTAACTCCCCATGGCAAAAATCAACCAAACCCCCCCCCCCTCTCTGAGCCTAGGATCATCTAATCATTCACCAGAGTAACAATATTTCATCCCCACTTAAAAAGAGGGAGCTCTGTGTGTGTGTGTCTGTCTGTCTCTGTGTGTGTGTAATGGCTTGCAAAGCCTTTTCCTCTACAAATCTCAACCCATCACTTGCATCATTTGCATCAGTATGAATCCCTTTGTGAAAAATCTGACTTTTATGCAGTGCAGATGCGTGCTGTGTTCTGACATGAACTCTGAGTAGGCATTTTCTACCACATACTTGCCACATAGCCTAAATACAGTGTAGCCCACTACTGTTAGGACTAGTGAATGTGTGCATTTGTGTGTAGTGCTTGCATGTCTGAGTGTGCATGTGTGCGTGCATAGGCCTGTGTCTTTGTGAGAGTCCTTGTGTGTGCGTGTGCAAGTTATTGTGTGTGTGTGTGTGCGTGTGTATGCATGTGCACAGTTCTGTATCATTGAGTCCTTCCATACACACACACACACACACACACACATCCACACGCACACACAAGCGTGCTAGGACTTTTGCCTAATTAAAAAGTGTAATGTGACTCCTGTGAAAGGGTGATTAAATTTGGGTGGGGATTAGCCGTGGCGCTGCAGATGATCGGGCCCTGCGCTGCCTGCTGCCTTTGAGGCGGACCGCTGGCTTTGTGTGACGGAGAGACCGAGGGCTGCTCAGGTCATCGGACAGAGATCAAAGCCTCGCCCTGCCACGCCACGCCACATCATGCCAGCCTTGCTCAGGCCTTTGGGAATTCACCTCATTCTCGCTCTTGTGCTCCCTCTCTCCCTCTCTCCCCCTCTCTCTCTCCCTCCCTCCCTCTCTCTCTCTCTCTCTCTCTCTCTTTCTGTGTCTCTCATACACTCGCTCAGTCTCTCTCTCTCTCTCCCTCTCTTTCCATCTCACTCTCTCTCTCATGTGCATGATTTCTTCTTTTTTGGCCTAGTTTTGCTCTTTCTAGGAATGTGTAGCACATACACAGTTGAATCAGGAGACCACTTTGAACCCTTTCCTCAAAGCCTCCCTCTCACTATCGTGCGCTGATAAGCTTGACTTAAGTAAAATGTTTTTCCATTTCAAAAAATGACCCACTTGAGAGTGTGCGTTTCATGTGGCATTCATGTCATGTTTAATTCTGATTAAGTAAAATTAAATTTGCACGGTTAAGTCTCAAATTAAGCTCAATTTGGTCAGCACATTTTTCCTTACATTGCAGTCGGCTTGCTTTAAGGCAGCAGCACTGCTATTTGTTGATTTACCTTGGGGGGGGGGGGGGGGACACACACAAGTTTCACAGATGTAAAGATGGCCGAGTTGTTGCCATGGCGCAGTGGATTTCGTAGGAATGTCAACACCCCCACCCCCCACGTCCCCGGCCCATGCTGTGTCATTTTGTTATAATAAAAACAGCCGAGCACGATGAAGCGCCTACCACCATTCGGAATGTCAATTTAGGTCATTTTCTGCCTCCACAAAAGCCCAGGCCCCTGAGCCTGTGAAGCAGAGAAAAGCTGATGTAATGGGTTTAAGAAAATCTCCTGGGGGAGTCAACCTCCCTCCCCAAATGCCCCCCTCTTGAAAGCCTCTTGGCACCCACAACCCCCCAACCCCCCACCCCGCACCCCTTCATCCTAAAACACAGAGCGTACAGATATGAATATCCTGAGTTTGACTTGTGGATTTGAGTGCAGCTGTGATCTCTTATCAGTGGTATGGTCTGTTGATCAAAGTGAGGGGAGAAAGTCATGCGTAAAAAGCATAAAGTTAGCAGTGCCTCTTATTTAGTTGTGCGTCTGGTAGTGGTGGTGTTGGGGTGGACGGAGGAGAGGAGGATAAAGAAGAGGAGTGGGGGCTGGGTGGGGGTGGGTGGGAGTGTGTGGCTGAAGAGAGAGAAAAGAAAGGAAAAAAGAGAAGAAATCCCAGCCTTGGCACTCACGCATGGGTTTTCTGTGCTCCGCGAAGTACAAAAGAAATCTGCAACGCCTCCAGATTCCTTCTAGTCAAGTATCAAAGACATGCTTTGCTTTAGAACAAGAGACTGCTGGGGGGAGATGGGGAGAGGGAGGGTGAGAAGCAGTGAACCCAGCATAGCCCTCACAGGGACTAGGACTTAATCTCTTAGATGGGATTTCTTTCTTTCCTTCTTTCTTTCTTTCTTTCTTTCTTTCTTTCTTTCTCTCTTTCTTTCTGTCCTTCTTTCTGTTGTTCTTTCTGTCTTTCTGTCTGTCGTTCTTTCTTTCTGTCTGTCGTTCTTTGTCTTTCTGTCTGTCGTTCTTTCTGTCTGTCGTTCTTTCTTTCTGTCTTACTTGGTCTTTCTTTTTGCCTGCCTTGCTCTCAATCTCTTTCTCCTCCTCTTCCCTTCCACTCTTTCTTTCTCACTCTCTCTCTCACACAGTCTCTGTCTGGGCCTACAGTCCTAATGTAGAAGATTTTTGTCTGTTTCTGTGTAATCAGAACTACGAGAATTTAAAGGGTGTTATCACAACTAAGTTCATCAACTCTCTTGTAGCAAAGTTTTCCTTCCAGGCGCTTGTTGATCCAAACAATTCATTTCTTCAGCTAAGTGATGTTTTGAAAGTAGTTTTATGGTCTTTTTTTGTGGAGTTGTTAAGCACTTGTAGCCAGACTTGTGTGAGAAGCAAGTCTATCACATACACACTGTTGGGATGTATTGTGCTATTGCAGTAGATGAGGGGGAAACAAGTGTGATCACGTAGCAGCTAGCTTCGAGTGAACTATCCACACATTTCCTTATGTCTTTTTTTCACCTGACATATTCCTGATACTGTTTGTAGGGTGACTTATCCAGTACATTGTATAAATTGTATATGTATTGAATGAAATCATTCTTTTTCAGATAGGGGAGTTTACCCTATTGGCTGAGAATTGGGATAACTCTTGGCTGTCGTGCTAACAAGCCTGGCTCATTGAGAATGTAATCACAGTGCAGGGCTACATCCCCAGAAACTGGGGCTAGAGGCCCTCTAAGGGGTGTTTGCTGCTCCCCTTTCGCTTCGCGACTCTACAGCTCGCATTGAAACGTGTTGGGAAGCCCAGGCGGTTGCAGAGCAACACTTAGTAGTGTGGAATTGGCAGAAGCCTCTCTTCCTGGTGAGCAGGAACTCCAGCTAGCTAGCTCCAGCGCCGGTTCCAGCGGCTCCTGTTCCACTTGTGACACGGATACGGCAGTCCCAGCCTTTTTTTTTTTTTGAAGCGCTTCCAAATAGCTTCCGGTTCTCCTGTGAGTACCTTCCAAGGTCCTCCCTGAAGGAATATAACCGTTCCCTTCCCGCCTGGCGGCGAGGCACGCATTGAGCTTCCTTCCATCTGCCTCGCCCGGTCGGGTAATTCCAGGATATGGCCTCGCTCTCGCTCTGTTTGTTCTCCGTCTCACTTCCTGTGAAGTGGCGCTAGCCAGGAGAGAGAGTGCGCCGTAACCCCCGTTTACATGCGACCCCAGGTTAACCCCAAAGGTAGTGGCAGCTGCTGCTGTTCAGAGATCCAAAAAAAAAAAAAAAAACGTGTGAGGATGGAAAAGAGAAAGAGAGAGGAAAAACAGAGAGATCAGTAGGGCTGTGACATTGGGAGGACATTCACTAAAACAAAATACCACATTTTTAACATGGCCAAACTGCATTCCAGGAAAAAGAAAATGAACTGGCAGTATCTTTTTTTTTTTTTGGTTGTTTGGTTGGTTATTTGTAATGCAGTGAAACCAGCCCTTCCTGACGAGTACAGTGTTGTGTTTTACACTTATAGCTTATATCAGGCCATGCATGTAGGCCTTAAGTTGATCACATCCTCCTGGGCTTAATATCCATAGTAAGTTTGTACAAAAAAAACTAGTAGAAATTTCCAGTAGAAATTTCCAGTAGAAATTTCAAACTTCTGAATTCAAGCTGACCGCACACCAGCATTTTTTCAAAGATACGACCTGTACATTAATCAGCTAAAGCAAAGTTTTTCTGTGTAGACTTTCCAAGACAATTTTTCAATCTCTCTCCAACTCTCCACCCCCCAGCCTCCCCCCACCCAACTTCCCCCTTGCACTGGGTCCTCGGGTGTATTGCGTGAGTACCCTCCTGACCTGGAAGTGACGCGCTGAGCAGGCACAAGTTAGTGTTTCCTAACGCAAACACGGCCGGGCCCGACGAAACTCGATCTGATCCATCGCGGCAGCCGCCCCCCTCAGGCCTGCGCCCCACAGTGAAACTCGAGACTGGGACAAAGAGACAGGATGGGGAGTCGGATGGTTCTGGGGGTCAGGGTGGGTGGGGGGCTGGCGGTATGCTAGCATGCATAAGGGAGAGAAGGAGAGGATTCCTTTAGTTGGATGTTTGTGGCTGACTGATGGATTGGCTGAGCTGAGGATGTCGCTTCTCAAATCTACAACTGTCTTGAGCAGGGCAGTCCATGTTTTGCCCATGGCTCAGCCATTTTTATTGACATGATGTGCTTTTGTTGGTGTTTTTCCTCTTGAGATCTGTGTGTGTGTGTGTGTGTGTGTGTGCAGCGGCAGGCTGCCTCACCTGGCTAAAGCACATTGGGCAGCTGTGGCCTAGTGGCTAGGGAGTTGGTCTTGCAATCGGAAGCTTGCCGAATTGTTCGAATCCCACCCTATCCATGGTTGAGACGCCCTCGAGGAAAGCATCTAACCCCACACTGCTCTGGATAAGAGTGTCAGCGAAGTGTAATGTAATGGTAATGGTAATGGTAATCTTATGGATGTAGCCTTCTCTGTCCTGCTCAGCCAGTCACAGCTTTGCCTGATTGACATGGTAACTGTGTTGCTCTGTCCTCTGCTCAAGCATGTCAAGGTGTCCCCTAGTTTTCTTTTGTGTGTGTGTGCGTGTGCGCCTGTGTGGAGGTGGGAGATTGCTTCATACTGGCCTTTACAGTGATTACATAGGAGCCTGGTGAGTGCCTAGTACAAGGCTGTGTTTATGTGCTCTTAATGCTGGCATGTTTTTGCAAGGCTGTGTCGTAGGGTTTAGATTATCAGATATGGTGGAAAGGTCTGTGTTTTTGAACTGCCAGTGATCGTCTTGTCCAGGGGGGGTGCTCTGTCACAAGTCTCTCCGCCATTATCTTTCTCTGCCAAGGTCAGCCCTCAAAGGGGTCCAGCAGAGCTTTAGAAGGTGCTCATTACCAGCAGGCTCTGAGTGATGTTTATGACGGACATCTTGTTTGTTTGTGTCTGCATGTGTGAATCCGTACACCACTCAAGCCTCACTTTAGTCTAATTGGACAGTTGATGGGGCAAGAAGGTCAATTGCGTCTGAAATGGGAAGGGTGGGGGTGTAAGTCTCGATGCAGCGTCGTATGAAGAGGGAAGGCACGAACACAAGATGACCTTTAAAACGAAGCCCCAACCCCACCGCAACTGTCTGGTGGATTACAGTACTCATCTCCAGCTTTGGCGTCCAGGCTTGGAAAGTCACCGACAGTGACCTCCCCCCTCCTCTATACGCCCACCAACCCTCCAAAATCCGTACCACCATGAGATAGATGGGTACCAGAATGGTGTCATTTGAAATAACTGGAAGTAGTTTTTCCCCTGCAAGTCACTTTCCCCTTACTGGATGGAAGTATGAAACCATGGCTGGCTCCAGAAAGAAGCTTTTCTTGCACCATGGCCGTGATCGTCTTTCTTTTTTTTTTTTTTTGAGTTACAGAAGCCGTTTGGCAGAGTGCTGTAATTGTAGCAGTTGGAACTCCCAAAACAATTAGGCTCTTTCTGCAGCAGGGCCGTTTGTGCAGCTTTGGAAATGTTTGGCATGGCCTTTCTTGTTGGAAATAATGTTGCGGTGACTCAGTTGAGTAAGAATATTTCAAGGCTGGAATGGTTGCAGGCCCCCTTTTTTTCAGGTGTCATTTGAGATCCCGGGAGATCTGGGGCTTTTGCTTCTAATCCTCTGTGTGTGTGTGTGTGTGTGTGTGTGTGTGTGCCTGTGTGTGTGCCTGTGTGTGTGTCCGTGTCTGTGTGAGACATTGACTGACCTCTGCGGCTCAGTGCACAAAACTTTGAAGTCCACAGTGAGCGACACACTTCTGCACTATTTTCTCTTTCTCACTATGACATATATATGCTGTTATTCATATTTTATGTACTGTATTTCCGGTGTCTTTTTTCTCTCTTTCTCTTTTTCTTCATATATCTTCTATTTTTCATCTGCTCCCTGGCGGAAGCATGGGGTAATAGCAACCTGACCACCACAGTTGCCGAAAGCCCATGACCATGGTATCCCTTCAAGCGCGTATATCCCCTCTCCTTAGAACCACACGTCTGGAACACAAGGGAAAACAAAACCTTCTTTGGGCCAGGTTTGGGCCAGCTCCTGGCTGGAGTCGCATGCATTCTGGGTAATCACATTCCAGTCGGCCCGGGCAGAAGCTTGCTGCGCATTCCACCGCTCTGGAGGCTTTCCAAGGGGAGAGGGGGAGGCATTCCTGGCAGGCTGGTTTTCAAAGCCGGGGAGCGACTTCAAAGGCGTCGCTCAGGCTAGGTGTTGATGACTACGATCCTCCTGGGTACAGATTTAGCCTCCTCCTGATCTTCAAGAGCGAGCGGCAGCATCCGAGCTATTCGGCTCCAGGTCGACTGGCCAGCAGGCAAGCCCTAGCTGGCAGTCATCCGTGTAAATCACATCCTCCCTCTGTTTACTCTTACACAATGACACCGGACTCTTTACTGCTTGTCATTAAGCAAACTTGGTGACATTTTCTTTATGTGCTTCGAAGTTGTTGATCTTTGGCTTTGTTTCAAAGGTGTTGCATTGCAACATTCCAATATATACCATGCTGGAGGTAAATTAATTAATTAACAACACTCGGCCCTGTTAAACAGACCGTGAAGACATGGACTTGTCATACATGGTAACACCCAAGTTGGTCTGTTGCTCACGTAACCAAAAAAAAGTTTTAAAATATCTATACCAACCAGTCGGCCATAATATTCTGGCCACCGCTCTAATTTTAGACCGAATGTGTATCGTAGTTTCCTTTCTGCCGGCGTTCTGGGCGCGTAATGTGCCATTGATGGTGTCATCCTCCACTTGTAAAAGGCTAATAGAGTTGCCAGGCTGACCTCCGGCAGGCCTTCAAGCTGTCAGCCGCGAAGGCCTAGCCACACATATCTGAATATTTACATGATATTGGGTGTCCTCTCCGACTGCATCCCCGCTAATGCTGAAATCGCAACACTTGTTTGCTTACGGCGTCGCCTAGACGACGGCGTGCGGAGATGAGTTTGTGGGAGAGGAGAGGATGGAAGGCGGGAGGGAGGAAGGAAAGAAGGGATGGCTTAGTGGTTGGGAGGTGGGTGGGGTGGGAGTGGCTTAAACGGCTTGTCTGGTTTTGTAGATGGCGTTTTACATGTGCATATAGTTTGTTACTCACTTGGAAGTTCCCCTCTAGGTCAACTTTTTAGCCAATTGAGTGTAACAGAGAAATGGTGGCCATCACTTAATCTTTCCCTCTGCAGCACACGATTGTCTTTGCTAACTGTCTTTTGATTTGATACACGCATAACTTCAAAGATTTCACCACATGATCTCAACTTGTTCCAAACGTAGACGTTGCGTAGGTAGAGTGGCCAGCAGTCACGGTAGGCTGGAGGTTTCTCGGCTTGGCAGCGCAGCTTGCGACTGTAGTTCCATGGGTTTTTGTGACGGCGGACAAAAGGAGAGGAAGTCTTGGAAAAAAGGCCCGGGATCCTTTAATGAGCTAATATTACAGCGTGGGGATAGGCCCCACCTGTGAGGCGGTCCCCGCTGCGGCAGTGTAACACTATCGGCTCGCGTTCCCCGCTCCCTCGCGCTTCAAGGCTGCCATCCCCTTTGAAGTTATTTCGAGCGCTTGGGAAATGGAGGAGAGACCAAGGCAATCAGATGACAGGCTCCACCCTCTCTCTTTTTTATGCTCACACTGTCTCACCAGTTGATTCTCTCTCTTTCTTTCTTTCCATCCTTATTTCTATCTTTGTTTTTCTTTCTTTCTTTCTTTTTTTATATCTTTTTTTTTTCTATCATTCTATCTCTCTTTTTTTCTTGTCTGTCCTTCTCTCTATCCTTTCCTGTCTCTTGCTTTTGTTTCATCTTCCTTACTCACTGTCTCACTATTTTTTTCTCTCTACACACCCTCTTTCTTTCTTTCTTTCTTTCTTTCTTTCTTTCTTTCTTTCTTTCTTTCTTTCTTTCTTTCTTTCTTTCTTTCTTTCTTTCTTTCTTTCTTTCTTTCTTTCTATCTCTCTCTTCTGTAGTTCTTTTGTGTGTCTCCTTCTGTACCCACACTGTCTTACTGTAATGTCTCCATTTCTAAATATACTCCTCTTTTTTTCTCATTCTCCTTTCACTGTTTTTTATGCCACTATATTTTTCTTTCGGTCTGTGTCCTTTTGCCTTCTCTTTTTATCTTTCAGTCTTTCTTTGAATCTGATAGGCCCATTTAGTAAATGTTGTTTGTGTCTGTTCTCCTTCTTGGCTCCTTGGCTGCCCCCTGGAAACACAGGCACCGCTCTTTAACAAACCTTGTAATTTGAGGCATTTTTAAAGTCAAGGAAGAAAACTGGATCTGACTGATCGAGATTTGAGGATATTCAGGGATGGCAGACATACCACCAAAACACGACAACCCCGGTCTGGCCTTCCCCATAAGAAAAAAAAATACAGAGCAAAGAAATGGTTCCCGGTGCCCTCGCTCGAAGACCGAGCTCGCCTGCGATGAGAGGAGAAACCCCCGAAATCCCGGGTCGGGATGGGATGGGATGGGATGGGATCAGTCGTTCGGGCGAGCGGCCGAGCGGGAGTTCAAACGAATGACGGAGAAAAGGAAACTGGTCCCATCCAACATGTGCAGTTGATCAAGTTCCCCCCACTATGTGTGGCCATGTTATTGCAAGCGATGAGGTATTCCTGGAAGTATGTGGCAGCTGAGGCGCGGGTGGTCAGGAGGTTGGGTGGAGGGTGGTGGGGCAGTATTGGTGTATGGGGAGAGGGATTGGTTGTAATCTAACGTGAAGCCAATAGTGACTAGTGGGCATCTACAGAGGGAGAGGTGGGGGGTCGGGGGGGGGGCAGAGGGGGTGGGGGGGAGTATTTCTCACTCGTTCAAAAGGATAACAATGCAGCTTGTTCCCTTCCAGAGGGTACTGCCTATGCCAAGATGACAGCTCTCCTTTCCATCACTCAGATGAAAGGGACTCCCATCACACCCTGAGGCCCGGGCTTCTCTGAGCACACAGGAAGTGACTGTTCTCTGAGGGAGGGGTGACTTGTGGAGTCATTTAGAAGTACAAAAAAAAAAGGTCGCTTCAGTTGGTTAAAATCTGTTTCTTTTTTTTTGTTGTTGCTGCATGACTTGGCTATATGAAGAGTGCTGACATGTCATGGATGGGAGTTTGTATAGGTTGGAAAAGGGCTGATTTTTCAGTCCTAAATAGCTCAGGAAAGTTGACTGAGTATCGGTTCAGTGAAGCGCAAGTCAAGGTCAGCAATTTAACAGGTGCAAAAGCAGAGTTTTATATAGGCCGTAATGTTTTTTTTTCTTGTTGTCCATTCCAGCGCTTGTTTTGTAAAAATGCTAAGACACTCTCAGAAAATAGGTAAATGATTTGATATGAAATAATTGGTTGAGTAAAGCGTTATGATGTTCGGTGGGGTTTATTTTAAGTTTTCCTGTACCATCTGGCGAGCCTCAGATACACTCCACACCAGTGGTGGTGCTAGAGAGCCAGGCAGGCTTTGCACTGCTTTAGATGTCTGTCTAACTCAATAAAACTGTTTTTAAAAAGTTAATGGCATGATGGGGACACGGTAAGGCAAACATTATTTTCATGCAGGTTTTGACCTGCATACGCAAAGCAGTTAAAAAGGTGAGAAAACTAGACATATTCTTAACATTATATCAAGCGTAAACAGGTAAGTCAATGCCGTTCTGAAATGTAAATAGGTGCATACATGGCATTGACATGTATTTACCCTGCATTAAACCACTGCAACAAGTACACTGTGAGATTCTCTCTCGGAGACTCTGATTGGCCCCTCCTCAGTGTCTGACTGAGAGACACTAACCGAGAGAACGAGAGCAAGGGAATATGAGAGAGAGAGAGAGAGCAAGAATGAGAGAGAATGACAGAGGGAATATGATCGAGAGCAGGGGGAGAGAGAGATAAGAAGACAGAGCCGCTGACGGGGAGAGAGAGAATGAGAAAGAGGAAAAAGAGTGAGAGAGTGAGGGAGAGAGAGAGAGATAAGAAGACAGAGCCGCTGACGGAGAGAGAGAGAATGAGAAACAAAAAAGAGTGAGAGAGAGAGCGAGGGAGAGAGAGATAAGAAGACAGAGCTGCTGACGAAGAGAGAGAGAACGAGAAAGAGGGAATATGATCGAGAGCAGGGGGAGAGAGGGATAAGAAGACAGAGCCGCTGACGGGGAGAGAGAGAATGAGAGAGGAAAAAAGAGTGAGAGAGAGAGAGCGAGGGAGAGAGAGAGGGGGGAACGGGGGCCTCAGAGGAGCAGCTGGGGTGGAAAAGCACACAGCTCTCGGGCTTGTTTGAAAAGCTGCTCTGGGAACAGCGGCGAGGGCCTGAGTTCTAAGTGGCCGAGAGCCCGGGGGGGGGGGGCTGGCCTGTGGCTTTGATCAGATTTACCCCAGCCCACCCCCACTCCTGCCCTACACACACTACACTCGGTACACGCACACACACACACTTCACTCACTACACGCACACACACACACACTCTGTCTCTCACACACACACACACACACACACACATACTTCACTCACTACACGTATACCCACAAACTCTCTGTCTCACACACACGTGCACACACACACACACACACTTCACTCACTACTCACACGCACGCACACACACACTCTCTCACACACACACACTCTCTCACACACACACACACGTACACACACACACTTCGGTCACTACATGCACACAAACACACACACTCACACACAGACACAGACACACACACACACACACACACACACACACACACACAGAGTAGTAGCCCCCTACCTCTTACCCTTTTACCCAAGCCCCCAAGCTCCTCTCCCCTGGCAGGGCCAGTTTGTTATTCCAGGAAATCATCCGTCGCCTTGTTCGCTCGTTCGTTCGGTCAGTCAGTCAGTGGATGGGTGACAGAGACATTTGGTTTGGGGACAAGGATGTGAGTGTTGGGGTGTGTGGTCTGTTTGTGTGTGTGGGCTTGTGTGTATGTGCTCTTCTTTATGGGTGGGTGCTGACCATATTGGGTGTCTGTGTGGGAACTTGGTGCAAACCAGTCACTTGGGAAGTCTCCTGGTGGACATGGACACACACACACACACACACACACACACACAGGAGCACCACCATTTCTTCCCACTGATGTAGTCGGTCTCCCTTCATCCCCTCTTCTCTCCCCTCTTTTGAGCGCCTGAAAAGACTGGCAGAGTTGGTCCCAAAACACACCCTGTAGTTATGTTTCAGCGCTCTCTTTGAGGTAAACTCTCTTTGAGGCTCAGGGAAGAGGAGGAGGAGGAGGAGGGAGAAAAAAAAGAAACGTGCAGGTTTTTGGTGCTGTTTATTATTTTTGGCAGTGGCTGATGGTGTCCCCAGACTCCCAGGCTTGCCTTTGACTGTTGTAACTGAAACTGATACAGGCCTTGACCTAGATGCCACTCCGTGCTGAAGGGTATCTCCTCTGAGTGCCGGACAGCATTGGACATCTGCCACCATCCAGCCGCTGCCTCTTATCCATTCAACCCGCATCTTAAAAGACCTTTTTTTTCTTTTTATTGTTTTTTTCAAGGGGTTTGCAGTTGTGTTTCCATAAAGTTTTTGAACGTTGTGGAGTGTTACGTTTGTATAAAATAGATTGCACCTAAATAATAGTTTTAAAGCGACACTAGGAAGTTTTCGTCTTCGGTCGCCCTACAGGTTGAAAGCAGAATTGTCTGTCATTCGAACTACAGAGAGATGGTTCGTTCCTCCAAACTTACTTACTGCAGTTATAGCCCATGGAGGGCGGCAAAGCGAATTCAGAAGTGTCTTTCACCCAGTTACAAGTTGATTAACTACTGAAATGATTTTAGAAATATTATTTTATGGTTAAAAAAATAGTGTTGTTTTAGTTTAGTTAATTTTGGATAGTTTGTATCTGTTTCATTCTGTCATAGTATTTTCATTTAATTTGTTACATTTTGGCGGCATTTTCATGTTCTCTAACAAGGTAATTTCTCACAAGAAGATGGTGGCTGCCAGGCAGAAATATAGCCTTGGTTGGGCTTAGCCCTTGTCTTAAAAGGAAAAGTTGAAAAGCAGCAAAATCTGGGGCCTTTTTTTGTTTCTTTCCCCCTACCAAGACGCCGTTTCTCCTGCGAATGCAAATGATGTGGCGTCTGTTCTTGATGCTGTGTTCTAGATGCGACTGTCGGAGCAGGCCAGCGGGGAGCTGGGAATGTGTTCAAGCACGCTGTGCACTGCACTGCACGGTGTCTCGCTGTATGGATCTCTTCATCTGCTGTGCGTGTTGGGCGCTTGTGCTATGAAAGGGCATCTTTTTTCTTTTCTTTTTTTTTTCTTTTAAGGAATAGCGTTTGGATCCAGGCAGGTTTTGACAGTACAGTGGTGAAGGGAAGTGAAGGGAAGAGAAAAAGTCTTTGAGAAAGGGAACTGGAACAGCAAGAGGGGATGAGTGACAAGTGTGATATATATGTCTGTGTAGAAAGGGGAAGCATCTCATTGAAGAGTTTGAGTAAGGAAATCATAGACACAAGTTGCGACAGCAGCCATCAAACTCCCCTCCCCTCTGTATTGCTCTCTGTCTCTTCATCTCTCCCTCTCTCCATTTACTTTCTGTCTGTCTGTCTGTCTGTCTGTGTCTCTGCCTCTCTGTGTCTCTGTCTCTGTCTCTCTCTCTCTCTCTCTCTCTCTGCTGTCGCTTTATCTCTCTGTCTCTGTCTCTCTCTCTCTATCTCTCTGTCTCTCTCTCTCTCTCTCTCTCTCTCTCTCACTTTCTCTCTCTCTCTCTCTCCCTCCCTCCCTCTGTCTCTCTCTCTCTCTCTCTCTCTCTGACCAGTGCTCTCTGCGGAAAGCAGCAGGGACACGCTGGGAGAAGGGCGAGCGCTGGCGAGAGTGATGTAAACATTTCAGGAGTGGGGCAGGGGTGGGAGGGTGGGTGGTAGTGGTAGTGGGCAGGCAGCGAGCGGGGCTGGGGGTGTCTCTTGAAAACTGGGCCTGTTTTGGGGAGGGGAGCAAAGAGGCAGTGGGGAGGTTAAGGGGGGGTGGATGGGCTTGGACAGCAGGGGGTGTTGAAGTAGTTGTTGCTGGATGATCAAAGGCCCAGTGAATTGAGTCACTAACAAAGAGGAATGGTCGCGCTGGTGTGACTTGAATTTTGATTTTTTTTTTCTTAAGGGGGGTGAAAGAGAGAGAGAGGAAGATGGAGAGATAGTGAAGAGGGGAAAGGGGAAAAGTGAGTGAGAGAAAGCGAGAGAGGCATGTAGATGTGAGGCCTGTTTTTGATCCCACTACAGACCCAAATCAGGTCAGTCCTTTTTTGCTGTCCATGGAGGAGGGGTGAGAGCTTTTCAGAGGGTGACCAGTGACTGTGTGTGTGTGTGTGTGTGTGTGTGTGTGTGTGTGTGTGTGTGTGTGTGTGTGTGTGTGTGTGTGTGTGTTGGTTGTGTGTGTGTGTGTGTAGGAGCGTTATACCCCTTTAGTTTTCTCTTCTGGCACTGCTGTTTACTGATTATTAAGGTATTTAAGTAAACAGGATTTTATTCTTCACCCATATTTTTTTCTCACTTTTCCACACATTAATAAATTCATGTATTTTCTTATTTGGGAGACGTTCAGCAGTTTCAGCAGGCCTGTAGGTAGATGAAGTTGCTTCCGTCTGGACTGCATCTGTTTATGAAATTGATCCAGCAGATTGTGCATAACCAGCTCATCTTTACCAAGTCTTGGCCTGAATTCCTTTTTATCCTGCTCTCCTAAAAACAGCCGCGTATGGTCTGGGAAGGTGCAGGTTTAGCAACCAACCCAGACATGTTAAATACAATCAGGTGCTAAACTTTCCAATGGAGGAGTCTGATAAGTTTGGTTGCCCCTAGCAAAACCAAATTATGGTGGTCTGTAGGGTTGGGCGGAATCCAATTTTTCATACCTCGACATTTTTCTGACATGATACGACATGGTATGCCGTAAGAAGTGTTTAATAAATGTACACAAATGTTATGCGAGTAGGTATGGCCAGGTTTAAGCGCCATAAATCAGAGTAGTACCACAATAAAGTAGCTTTGAAGTATTTCATATATTGAAGTCTTAACTTTTCATGTAGAATGGAAGACACTGCTTCTTTTGTATGAATTACAGCATTTCTACAACATTTTGAAGTTAGTAAAACAGTATCACGGTATGAAACATCTTGCAGCCCAGTATTTTGAAAATACAGTACCTCCGTATGCGGTATTTTCAAAATGCTGCCACAAGCATAGTGGTCCCACAACTTCCTCTGAGTTAACATACCCAGGTAAGTGACGAAAAAGCCGCTTTGCTGAATCCCACCCATCCACAGTACACACTTCTCAGGTACACGCCAGTGTAAGCTGCCCCCTCTGGTCAGCAGAGGTCTTCACCTGCGGGCTCACCTGTTCTCTGGGGTGGGGGTGGGGGGGAGAGGGCGGGGGACTCGGGTGGGGGTGGGAGGGGCCAGCCGTGGCAGCTGCAGTGGCGGCGGTGGCAGTGGCGGCGGTGACAGCGACGGCGGTTTGCAGTAGTGTTGGGGTGGGCGTGGCCATCTGATTGGCAGGCGGAGCTCTGATCCCCAGGCGTGATTTCTTTGGCCGCCTGTAAGGGGATACCCATGTGAAAGACTGCTCCGCTACCCCCCGGGCGCTCGTCAGGGAAGAAAGCAGGAAGGCCCAGGTGACGTCCAGGACACCACTGGTGACTCGGGGGGCCTGTCCACACACCAGCCCTCCTGCTTTTTTTTTTTTTTTTTTTTTTGGTGGGTTGGAAAAAAAAATGGCGTCCGCATACGTGTCGGATCAATAAATATTCACGTATAGACCGGAACGTTCTCCGAAGGCTCTGACACAATGTTGTTTGCCAGGAACGTGTGCACATCCCAGCTTGAGCAGCGGGGGGAGAGAAGGCTGCCCAGTGATTCGCTTTAAATATATTATATGTTGATTTTAACAATGTGGGTTGTGATTTAGGTAGGTCAGATTTAGCGACAGTTGCTTTTTTTTATTAATTGGTGTGGGTGGGGGGCAGGGTGGTGTAACTGGGTAAAAGGATGCCATTGCTGGGGGTGGAGGTGGAGGATGTGGAAATGAAGCATGGTTCTACTCTAATGGACTATGATGCAGGTCGGGTTGGGTTGGCAGCAGCTGTCCTAACTAACTACAAATGGAACAAATGGATTGGAGCAGGCATCGAAGACGGAGTTACTGAGTAACTGATTGTGTGTGTGTGTTAATGTATGTGTAATAACTGACTATGTGTGAGTGAAATGACTGAGTGTATGTACTCATTCTGTATCTGTGTATGTGTGTGACTGTACACGGTGATTTCTAACCTAGTTTTTAAACTATTTGAAGGTACACTGTGCACTTCATATGAGTGTCTTTTGTAGCCCCAGGGCATTACAACTTCCCGCTTCCAAACGTACTCCAGAGCTCTTATTTTTAGCCCTTGCAAAAACAGAGCCATCAACTCTGGAGAAAGAGAATCCATTTTGTGTGGTGGCGGGCGCCTGCTACCAGTCTTTTAACAACATTAATGATTGAAATAGCTGCGGAGCCACAAGAACATAAAGGCAGCTATTGGGGCCGAACAGGGCGCAGCCATTAGGCCCATATATATACATTTACATACACACATTAGGCGCGCACACAATAAATTACTTGGACTCTCGCTTGAGTGAGCATTGTTTTATATGTTGGCCAGTTTTAGAAAACCTCTTCCAGTTCCCCTTGCAGATGAATTCACACCACACCCTGTTGTAGCAGTGACTGTACCATGGAGATCGTTGATAAATACCATACATATTTTTGCTTACTTTTTTTCCGGTTTGCGACTTTGAGATTTAAATCCGTGTACACATTTTCTTTTGGTGGTTTGACTAAATGGACTTTGCTGTTCAAAGTAATCATTTGTGAGCTTTGCTTTTTTTTTTTTGATTTGTGACAACTGGATGGACCTTTTTGGGTGCCATGATACTAGCAGTTTCAGTTCAAACCACCAAACCCTTGCAGTGTTACCCTATGAGGTCTTCTGTTAATGTTCGGGTTTCGGCCCGATTGGATAAGGCTGGCCTGGGGGAATCTGTGACCACTCACCATGGAAATGGGCTTATGGGGTCAGGGGGTTACCATGGTGTGTGTGTGTGTGTGTGTGTGTGTGTGTGTGTGTGAGGGACAGAGCGAGAAGGGGTATGTCAGGTCATCCGTGCCCTGAGGCTATGGGCCCAAAGTGACACCACAAAGCTGGTTTATTGAGAGGGAGGGAGAGAAGGGGGTTTGTGTGGCCACTCGGCTAATGGGATAAATGCCAAAAGGTCAATTTGGCAACTTTTAAATGCAAATGGACCCAGTGTGGTCAGAGGCTAGAGAGGGCCTTTCTCTGTGTGTGTGTGTGTGCATGGGTAGACCCAAGAGGGGCTAAGAAGCTCACATTAATCTGCCTTTAGAACCTCAGATCCAATTTGGACCATCACATTGCAGATGTCCATTTTTACGGATGTCAAGTAAGGGCCTTTTCATTTATTAACATTTTGATTTCTGAAAAAGTCTGATTTGGTGATTTGAGCTTGGATGAAATTGTTAAAGTACCACCTGTCAAAGAGTACTTTACCAGCTTCTTTCTTACAGAAAATAAAATGCATTAAATAAAGAGGAAAAAAATGATATGATCTCAGTGAAGAAATTTTCATTTGCTCCCTCTCGCCATCGAGACGAAACCTGTTGACTACCAGAACTTGTGTCTCTCACGCGATGCAACCAAGCAAATGCGAGTAATCAGCCTCTGACATGCCACACTCACCACACCGCAACTGTGGTCCTCTCTCGAACCCGGCCTAGTTCGCTGTGCCTAGGTGGCCTAAAACGTCCTAGAATAGTGTCGGTCGTGAAGAGCATGGAGGCTAAAAACATTAGCAACTCAAGTATGTTTATTTTCTGTAATTACAGGCCCCACCACCTCTCAGGGACTTGGCCACTATGAGTCAGCATGGGTCAATGTCTGTTGTGTGCCCACCTCATGGCTAATCTACTCTGCAGACACAGGCGCCGTCTGTTGAAGCACATTGAGCTGCATCTTTTGTATGCAATGTGCTATACAAGCAACGATTCGTATTCTTATTATTGTTATATAGTGCACTATTTAGACCATTTCAGTAGAGTTTGGTATTAGCATCATAGGTGTTCCCACATGATCTTTTGACATTCCCAACGACGTGAAAGGTAGCAGTAGTTTGGGAATGAAAAACAAATGTTGAGGTACACTGAAAGGTGTATTAAAAGCTACATTAGATACTTCACTATATATAGCACACAATATAGTGAGTGAGTCAATATTTTAGATTTGCACACAGTTTGGGTGCTTCCTGTAGGGTCAGCATACCCCACTACAGCAGGGGGCACTCTCTTATCACAGGCTACAAATGGCTGCATCTTTATGTTCTTGGTGATCATGAACTACTACTGGTAAAAACTGGTAACAGTGCTGTGGTATCATGGTAATGTGCTGACGTTAATATAAAATTGTCTGTTGTTTACACAATGTCTTGCTGTATTGCAAATTTAGCTAGCCTGGCAGTCGCACCAAGCTCGTAGATGGAGCTTGGTCTGGCAGATCTCCCATACATAAGACGTTCTCAGAGGCGGGATCTACTGGCGTCTTTCAAATGCCTCTGCGTACTACTGGACAGATCTACAACCAATCAGACCACTGATTCCGATGACATGTGTAGCCTTCGTTTTTCATTGGTTCCGGATTTTTCCGGACCATTAAAATCTGAGAATAGGCAGGTTGGCAAGACTGAAATGTGAAATTCAGTGTAGTGTCACAGGCAGTATGGGTGGGCCGAGGCTAAAATTTACCCGTTTACAATGTTGAATGCAGATGGTTTGTTTTTGTGGTTCTTGGATGATTTGAGATCTTACTGGTGGTGTGGTTGTGTTTGCAGATGCACCCCTTGGGCCTGTGCAACAACAATGACGAGGAGGACCTGTACGAGTACGGCTGGGTGGGCGTGGTCAAACTGGAGCAACCCGAGCTGGACCCCAGCTGCCTGACCGTCTTGGGAAAGGTGAGTCTCATCCTGTCTCCTCCATTGTCACATGACTAATGACACATGACCACCTTATTGCACATACCCAGACTGGACTGACGTCTGGAAAGTCAATGAAAGGCACTCAAGGTGGACTTGTTGACTGCACGAATGTTTTCTTTCTTCTGTGAAGTGTTTGTAATGATGCCTACTGCACGGGGCGGCTTACGCCGATGGCGTCATTGACCCTGCGGAGAAGGCCAACATATTCAACACCGCCTTCTTTCGTTACCCTTTTGGCCGCTCAATTGCACTTTCTGGAAACGGAGTCCTGTGAGGCCGTGTACGGATGAAAGCTTTTGGTGTTTTGGCTTAGGGCGGCTGTGGGAAGTGGTGTGTCCATCATGCGTCGCGTAAACTGGACGGGTAATGGCGGCAGGGTTTGTGGTTTTTGAAGATTCCCAACATCCATACCAGCATCTTTCCCAGCATCCTTTGTTTTGCCTCCACAGTGTCCATCATCTCTCTCCAGGGGGGCCTAACAGAGCTGAACAAAATGTTTACTCGTTGACTTTCCATAGGGCACCATATAGTGTGAAAGTTACTTTAAAGTAGCCTAGTGGACAAGGCTTTCTCACTTCGTTTAACTTTCGTTCGAAGAGTTTGGCCACTCTCCATAGTCATATGTTTGCTTGCTGGTTGGGGAGTACTTGCTGTAAAATTTGAAAAACCATTGGACCAGCCTTCAACCAATCACGGCTGACTGAAAACCAAACAATTTGGTTGAGGCGAGCCGGAGCCTGCTGAAACGCTGTAGCGAAATACAATATTAAGTGGAATTACTACGGTGACACTACCTTGGCTAACTTTCATAGTGTGCTATAAAGTAAACATTTCGGAGTTGCCCTGAGAGAGCTTTTTTTTCCGGGTGATGTGAGAGTTTCATCTCCGTCTCTCTGTGTGGAGTGCCCATTTCTGTCAGCAAGGGAAGTACTCGATGTTTACCGGTTGTTTGTGGAAAACTTGGCTGATTGGAGAGCCGTTTGCCCTAGTTCTGCCCTTTTCTTCTAATCTCATTCCTCTGCTCTCCCTCCCTCCCTCCCTTCCTCTCTCTATCCCTCCATCCCTCCCTCACTTGTTTCCCTCATGTGGCTTTGAGAGTCTTTGAAAATGATCTAGTTAACAGTGTCGGATGCCTCATTATGAGCAGGCTTCCTGGTTTTAGACACAGGGCTATAATTAGAGGGGGGGTCGGCATTGTGGCATCTTGGAGACCTTGCCGCCAATGGGCACAGCTGGGGGTCGCTTTCCCAGCCGTGTGTGCCAGTCTCACCCGAGCTGCCCCCTGCCACCGTGCTCTCACCAGCCAGCATCAAACACACTTGCACATACACACACATGCATGCATACACACACGTAGGCACACACACACACATGTAGGCACACACACACACACACTTGTGTACACACACACGCACACACACACACTTGTGTATACACACACACACACACACACACACACACACACACACACACACACACACACACACACACACACACACACACACAAAGATACTGATACACACATTCCTTTACACTTATGCACACATTTATGTAACTGTGTGTGTGTGTGTACACACACATCACTACACACGTGTGCATACCTTCACATAAACACACACACACACACACACACACACACACACACACTACCACAAACACAGTTTTGCACAACAGCCCCATGTGTTTGTGCCAAGTTTTCTTGCTCTCCTGCTCTGAATTTCAGTGTGTGTATTCTTCCCACCTCTCCACACAAACACACACACACACACACACACAGACCCACCCGACTCCCATCCACACACACCCCTCCTTACCCCACTCCCCCTCTCTTTTTCTCTTTCTCCATTCGCTCCATTTTTTTTGCTTTGTTTCATACATTCTTCTTCTCCTACCTTTCTGCCTGTGCGGTCAGGCTCATATTTTCCGCGCGCCGGAGAAGAATAGCATGCGAGGAAGTGTAGTGTTTCTGAGCATTCCAGCACCGCTGGCCCGCCGAACAAAGCCTCGGGACAGCCGCACAATGGCCAAGGTGCACTTTTCACGGCGCTCGCTGTGTGTTTGTGTGTGTGTGTGTGTGTGCATTGCATTGCATTGCATTGCATTACATGTGGGGTCCAAATGTCTCAAAATGTCCCCTGTAAGATAGAAAACTTAGACAAGAGGTGGTTTTGGGGTACAAAATTGAGGTCCCCGCCGATCTAACAGTGTTTCTGTTGGTTATTTTGTTGCTAATGACAAACACTTAAAGTGCAAAAACCTTGCTTTACTGACAGGTTAGGGTTAGGGATGGATTTGGTCTTCTTTAGTTCTTTAGTTGTATTATAATGGGAGGTCCCCATAAGTATAGCAGTGCAAACGTGTGTGTGTGTGTGTGTGTGTGTGTGTGTGTGTGTGTGTGTGCACAAATGGGGTGCATATCTCTGTGTGGGTATCTATCGAACTTTGTTGAAGATGGTGGTGGTGCATGTCTCTCTGTGACTGTGTGTGTGTGTGTGTGTGCCAGTGTCTTTATCTGTTTGTACAACTGTGTCTTTGTGTTGTGAGTGCATGTATATGAGTGAATATGTAGATATGTGTGGTGGTGTGTGGGTGTGTGCACGCCTGCATGTATGACAATGTCTTTGTGTGCATGTGTCTCTCTCTGTGAGAGTGCCTTTGTGTGGTGTGAGTGTTTGTATGTGTGGGTGCAGGTGCGTGAGTGTGTGTGTGTATGTTGTAAAAAGATCAGAAGGGTCATTCTAATTCATAGCGCAGGCAGCCTTGACCGCGGGCCGCGTGCTGAAATGTATATGTACACAGTTTGTTCCTGCACTTCCTGCCTGCGCTGGACCAGAGTTCCCATCAACCCTCCCCCCCTTCCCCCTCGCACCGCCACCCTCCCCCCTCCAGGCCTCCCCTCAGTCCTGCTGCTGTTGCTGGCCTCACTTGTTCACTCACACAGGTGCACTATGGGTAGTAGGACTGGGTTTTGGCAAGGACTTTACGATACAATACATATCACGATACATTTGTCACAGTACAATTCTATCACAATACATTGCGATGCTGGGTATATTGCAATACATTGCAATATTCTACATTGTTCAGTGAAAATTTAAAAATAGAGCTGAATTATTGCTTGCTATTTACGATCTGGATAGTCTTACATCTTACCAAAACTGAATTAAATCCGCATAACCCAGAGTTACTGAACTCAACAAAACTCAAAAACATGACGTCCATAGGATTTAGAAAATAAACTACAGGAGGACAGAGCAGTAATATAAGTTTAAACAATGTTTTTATTGTTTTGGAAAATTAGTATCACGATATTGATATTTAAATTGATATAGCATATTGTGATACAATATATTGCGATACAATATATTGCGATACAATATATTGGATATTTTTGCCCATCCCTAATGGGTAGGCAGCGGAGAGAAGAGTGCTTCCTCTGCCATGTTGGATCCATGTGCTTCCTCTGTTTCAACTGTCCCAATTCATTTACTAGTAGGTTCTAGGTAGTTCTGATCAAAAACAATGTGAACAACATGCTCAAATCTCTCCTCTACTCATCAAAGGCCAGCTCAAAGGTTACCATTCGTACTCGCACACAGTTACTTCCTGATTTTGTTCCAGATAATGTGGGTCCTGGTGTGTGTGTCTCTGTGTGTCTCTGTGTGTGTGTGTGTGTGTGTGTGTGTGTGTGTGTGTGTGTGTGTGTGTGTGTGTCTGTGAACACGGAGAGGAGAGAGAAGTTAGCACCAAAGTATTGTTGATACAGAGAATGAGAGCCGTGCGGAAATGAGTGCCATAGATCACTCTGTGAAAAGCCGTTTGGGGAGGAAGTTGGAAAATTTTTGAAGCTTTTCATCTTTTCTGTAGCACTGACTCTAATTCAACATGTCTCCCCAAGGGGAATGTCATGCAGTTTTTAAAACCCATATAAAAAAAACTTTAGATTGGATAAAACTTTTAGTAAAGTAAACTAGGTAAAGTACGTAAAGTAACGAGTAAAGTGATTTTCTGACAGTTACACACGTTTTCACATATGTTGTGGGAAGCAGGCCCACGTACGCAGTACATAATAATTTACGTTGACAGGTTTTTTATGCATTTATTTTCTTTGTTTGCCGCGGACTGTTTGGTGAAATGGATCTGCACACACAGGGGGGGGAGGACGGGGGACGGGGGACAGGGGCCGTGAACGAGGGCCGTGGATGGGGACGGGAACAGGGGGACGAAAGGGAGGCTGGGCCAGCCGCTCGCCCAACTGGAACATGAAATGATGGCATGGCTTCCTTTGTCGCCGTGCCAGCGTGATATCTACTCTTTCAAGTGGGGCGCCGCCAGTCCCCTCGGACCCTGCAGAATGAGGGGGGGTGGGGCTGGGGAGGGGACGAGGGGGGGAGCGAGGGGAGGGTGGAGGGGGGCAGCGGGCACGGCCCTTTCATCTAAGGCAGCCCACTGAGTCTCTCGCATTACATCAGCCCTTGAATGGAGACGGAGGGGGGTGGGCTGTGTGTGTATGTGTGTGTGAGACAGAGAGACAGAGTGTAAATGTGTGTATGTGTTCGTGTGTGTGTGTGAGAGAGACACAGAAAGAGTGTAAATGTGTGTATGTCTGTGTGTGTGTGTGAGAGAGAGATAGAGTGTAAGTGTGTGTGTGTGTGTGTGAAAGAGAGAGAGAGATGGAGTGTAAATGTGTGTATGTCTGTGTGTGTGTATGCGTGTGAGAGAGAGACAGAAAGAGTGTAAATGTGTGTATGTCTGTGTGTGTGTATGTGTGAGTGTGTGATAGAGTGTATGTTTGCGTTTGTCTGAGTTTGTGTTCCCATTGGTGTATTCGTGGGTGTATGTATAAATTATAATTATGGTAATGTGTGTATGTCTCTATGTTTGGGGAGAATATATGCATTGGTGGGTGCTTATGTGAATGTCCCTGTGTGTGTGTGTGTGTGTGTGTGTGTATGTGTGCATGTTTGTTAGTCACAGTGTGTGTGTATGTTTGTATGTGTGCATATGTGTCAGACACACAGTGTGTGTGTACATGTTAGTTTGTACGTGTGCATGTGTGTAAGACGCACAGTGTGTAAAGACGTGGGCACAGGCCGTCTGTCTCCTCTCCCACCCAACGCAGAGCAGGCAGAGCCCCCTTGCCCCTTTGCCCCCTTGTTTTGCCCGTCCAGCTCTTGGCTGGCACAGGACAGCGTGCTGCTCTGTAGCATTAGCCTGCAGTGGATTGGCTGGAGGGAGCAGGGGCTGGAGGTGGGGGTGGGGGAGTTTGTGCTGCAGTTGGGTACCCCCCCCCCCCCCCCCCCCCCCCCCATCCCCCCACTGTGTGAGGTGTGGGAAGTGCGTTTGGCAGGTGTAGCCGTCACTGGATGTATCAAAGCCCTCAAAGTGAAGGTGGGGGTGGGCAGGGAGTGTGTGTGTGTGTGTGTGTGTGTGTGTGTGTGTGTGTGTGTGTGTGTGTGTGTGTGTGTGGGAGGGGTGCTTTGATGGAGAGTCCAGGATCAGCCTGATCTGCCTTTCGTCAGTTTCATCTCATCTGCTGTCAAATGTGACACATACCCATGCACTAGTACACGTGCGCGCACACACACACACACACACACACACACACACACACACACACACACACACACACACACGGGATGTATTCACAGTCCAGTGTACAGTAACACACAAACATACTGTACACCTTCTCTCTCTCCCTCCTCTCTCGTTCACACACGCGTGCACACACACAGGACACACACACATGTACTCAGTCAAGCATATGCTTACCCTCAAACACATGCCCTCTTGCTCTCCCTCCCTCTCTCTCTCCCACTCTCTCTCTCTCTCTCTCTCTCTCTCACACACACACACACACACACACACACACACACACACACACACACACACACACACACACACACACACACACACATACAGTGTCTTTCATGCGCACACAAACACATATACTGTCTCACATACACACACACACACACACACACACACACAGTGTCTCTCTCACACACGCACACCGACACACACACACACACATTTTGTCTTTCATGCACCCATACACACATATACTATCTCACACACACACACACACACACACACACACACACACACACACACACACACACACACACACACTGTGTCACACACACACCCACACACACTGTGTCTCTCTCACACACGCGCACCGACCCACACACACACGCACACACACACACAGGGTCACTGTGTAACGGCGGAGTAGTGAGAACAGCTGCAGCTTCAGAGGCCTGCGTGGCTCTTGGATGGCTACCATGTCTGGCATTGTTGGCAGCCCAAGAGAGGACTCGCAAAGTGACAGCAGTAGTAGATGTTTGTCCGCCACTGCAGCCAAGGCTCTACGTCTCACTCCTGCCCGGGAAACAAAACCCAAAAAAAAAAAAAAAAAAAAAAAGTGCTTCATCTCATATTATTTACAGCCAAAGGGGCCCAGCATGGGATTTGTTTGGTCACTGTTGAAACATTTGAAACTCAATTTATTTTGACTCTGATATTTAACCACAGACAAGTGTATTGGCCAAAACAGCATAGTAGTACATATTTCTGCTGTTTTCTGTGAGTCAAACATATTTACAGGATAGTACACTGTTTTTCTGTACTATGTTGTATCATGTGTTGTGTTTTTTCGAGGTCTACAGATTAAAAAAAAGCTCCACCTCCAGTGGTCCAAACATACAGCTCCTGGTTTCCCATCATCAGGCCAGGACTGAAGAAGCCTTTTGGATGAAAGGTCAAACGTCTTCAAGCTCCAAAGACATCCATTTGCTTACAACTTAGCTCTATTGACTACCATGACCTGGATAAATGAGAATCCTCACAGACACGTAGTACAGATGTTCTAACCTACATATTCTGACTAGTAGAATATTGTCTGACGAATGACTGTTGGTAGATGTTTGTGTAGTTGTAGTTCAGTGACTGTATCATGACTCCTGTTCTGTCATTCGGTCACCTGGGTCTGCACACACACACACACACACACACACACACACACACACACACACAGGGTCACTGTGTAACGGCGGAGTAGTGAGAATATTGTCTGATAAATGGCTGTTGGTAGATGTTTGTGTTGTTGTAGTTCAGTGACTGTATCATGGCACCTGTTCTGTCATTCGGTCACCTGGGTCTGCATCGTTTTCTGCATTGTTTCCTACTTCTGTTTTTCCTACTTCTGGTTCGTTATTCTGTCTTGGTTTCTCACCTCTCATTGGTTGCTCACCTCTAAACCACCTGTTTTTTTTGTACTTCTATACCCCTCAGGTTCCTCTCCCCTGATGGAGGTTCCTTATTTTTCCTTCTTCTTCTTCTTTTTCTTCTTTTCATTTTTTTTGCCCTTTTATTTCTCCTCAGCGTGCCCGTTTGCCTTTTGTTTACCTTGTGCTGGGTGAGAGTCATGGAGAGGCTAGGCGATTAGGCTGGAGCTTTTGATGGAGCGTGTCAGTTGGTTTTCTCCTCCTTTTGATGTGACAGCAGGGGCAGGGGTAATGACTCCCCCCGCCAGCCAGCCCGGCGAGTGCCCACCTGCCTCAGCAGTGTCGGGGGGTGGTGGGGGTTGTGAGGTAGGGGGGGAGCTTTTGTTTTGATTTAGGCTTTTTGAAGGGTATGGTTGGTGGGGGGGGGGGGGGGGGGGGGTAGCGATTTCAGACCAGGCTTAATTAACAGGTGGTTGAAGTGGGGGTGGGGGGGGGGGGTTGAACTGGAGAGGCCTAAAGGTAAAGTGAAAGCTGGGTGACGGATTGAAAATGAGTTTGCACATAAAGCTTCACAGTGCAACCCCAGGCGACATGGTGTGTGACCGACTGGATATAATAGCAGTAGTGTAGTATGCAGTATGCACGGTTTAATGCATAGTATAGTATAGTATATATAGTATAATGTAATGTATAGTATAGTATAGAATATTGTATGTAGAGGGCTAATGAGTCTTGTGTGTCATGTGACATTATGATCTGAGGTGAATATGAAGCTCCATCTTTCTAGAAAAAGCGTGTTGTTGCATAGCAGAATGGGTATATGTAGATATGCAGAGGTCAGTTGGACAGACAATGTATTGTGATGTGGTAACACGCATGTCTGCGATCTGCCACCTCATGTCATGTTACGCGCGCTGCAGCTGGAGGTGACCATTCACTCTTGAGGCCAATATTATGCAGAGGAGAAATGCATTCTTACAAGACAGAAAAAAAACTTCAGAGATGTAGGCGCCTACCGGCTAACCCTGACTTTGCAGAGTTTTTTCCGTCTCCTGTTAACATACAAATTCTCTAGCAACACTTCCAAAGTTTTGACAATGGCTCTGGCATGTAAACAAACTCCACAAAAATTGGAGAACTTTTCTGACGTTTTTTTTTTCCACACACTCTGTAAGCCAGGAAAATTCTGGAATTCAGGAAAGCTGCTTGAGTGTGAGGAATGTTCAGTGCTTGTACCATAGAGTAGTTTAAAAGAGTTTTTCGTCTTCGGTCGCCCTACAGGTTGGAAGCGGAATTGTCTCTCATGGAGAACTAGAGAGATGCTCCACTCCTCCAAACTTACTTAGTGCGGTTATAACCCATGGAGGGCAGCAAAGCGAATTCAAAAGCGTCTTTCACCCAGTTACAAGCTGATGAACCACTGCAACGATTTTGAAAATGTTATTTTATGGTTAAAGAAAACTGCTAAGTGTTGTTTTAAGATGGACTGTGCAGTGTTGGTGTGAAAACATGGCTGCTCAGAGTCACTTGTTGCATCTGCCTTTTTTAAGCTGAGGTAAGGAAGAGGGAAGAGCACTTTGCTCTGTCTTCAAAGTTTGTTGTTTTTATGTGTCCTTCAAAGACAACAGGTTCAGAAGGTTAAAACGAAGTAGCTTTGGATACCCTACAAAGGTAAAGTGCAGTAATTGTGTGAACATAGAAGCTGAGAAAAATGCCTTTTAGGTTGTCACACTCACCAGTCAATCATGTTGTAGATGTAATAGTTGTGATGCTTTGATGTACTTTCTTAATAAGAAGAAGCAAGCAGTTTAGTCACAAGACAAAGGAGGTGTTATAAAGTCAGTTTCCAATCTAAACTCAATTTGACAAATATGCAGTTACTGCCTTTTGGCTTTGTATGGCAGTATGGATGAAGGAGGAGGAGGAGGAGGGGAGCGTTTGGAGGCCTACGGCAATATGAGGCACCTCCTGGGTCCCCTCTTTCATTTTTATGTGCGTTTGCCTCAACTTGCTGATATTATCTGGGGGTGGATGTTTTGCCTCTTTCTCTCCCCCCCCCTCTCTTTCACTTTCTTTTTTCTCCTCCCTCCTCCCCCCTTTTCTCTCTCTCTCTCTCTCTCTTTTTCTTCATCTCCCTGGTGTCAAAGGCCCCCCCCCCCCCCTCCCTTCCCCTTCTCTTTTCTTTTTTTTTTCTTCTTCTGCGGCACAGCGAGAGGAGGGAGGAGGGGAGGGGGAACTTTTTTTTGTTGTTGTTTGGTGCGGCCCAGGGTATGAAATCATGGCTTCACGGCCGCGGGAACCCACTGGGTGTGTTGCCATGGTCACTGGGAAGCTGCGTGTGTCACGCGGGCCCAAAGTGAGCCGTCGGCGGCGGCGGCGGGCAGAATTACCCGGGCCTCAATGGGGGAGCCCAAGGTCCATTATCATACTTCACAGCACAGGGCCCTCTTTAAAGAGCAGAGCGCCACAAGAAAGGAGGCCCTGAGACGCAAAGACAAGAGGGAGAGGAAGGAAGACAGAAAGAGAGAGAGGGAGGGGAGGGGAGTAGAAAGAAGAAAAGGGAAGAAAGAAAGACAGGGAGAGAGTAAAAGGAAAAAAGAGGAAGAAAGTAAAGTTTGTTGCGAGAAGTGGATGGACAGTTTGTTTGTTTTTTTGTCGGAGGGAAAAAAAGTGTGTAGGTCTTGTCCTGTGTTTCCTTATTTCATGAAAATGTGGATAAACTTTTTTAGGTTTTGTGTTCAGTTGCAGACTTTTTTTTTTAGTAAGATTAAAGTGAAAAAATATCTTTGTATTTGTTTTGTTTGCCTCGTTTTCTGTCTGCATCATTATTTAGACGCTTGTTGTTTTTTTGTCTGGTGTGGAAAACAGTGTGTCTGCACTCTCTCTGCTCAGGCCATGCTTTGACCTGCTGCTGTTGGCGGGCTTTCTCTTTCTCCCTTTCCCCCTTCTCTTTCTTTCTCTCCCTCTCCCTCTCCCTCCCTCTCTCTCTCTCTCTCTCTCTCTCTCTCGCTTTTCTTTTCCTTTTTTCTTCTCTGGAGGACGCTCTGTGCCGGAGTTTAAGCCCCTCTTTTATGCTCCAGTGGGGATGGGGAGGGACCTCAGGGGAGGGGAGGGGGGGTGGGGGTGTTGGGGCGTGAGGGATGCGTTTGTGGGGCCAGCTTTGACTTGAGAGGCTGAGCTCATAGTGGGTGGAGGGGGTGTGTGGGTGTGTGTGTGTGAGGAGGAGGAGGGTGTCGAAGGGGGGGGGGGGGGGGGAGTTGAGCTGAGGGGGTTGGGTCGGGGCGAGACACACCTGGTAGCCGCAAGGAAAACTATTGGCCTGCTTGTAACTGGAGGTAAAGGGGAGGGGGAGAGCAGGGGTGGGTGAAGGGGTGGAGGAGCAAGGGGGTTGGGTGTGCAGGGTGGGGGTGGGGGGGGGGGGGGGGCAGTTGAAGGGTGGGGGCGGGGCTGTGGGGTGCAGTAACTTGGCAGGGGTAAGTTACAGCCACTATTGTCAGCCCTTCTGAAGGTGCAGCTAGGAAACAGGAGAATGCCTCTTACCAGCAAGGCCTTTCTTCCCTATGGCAACAGAGTGAAGGCTTTGGTCCCAGTGGGGGGGTGGGGTTCTGTGTGTGTGTGTGTGTGTGTGTGTGTGTGTGGAGGGGGTCAAGCAGGGGTGGAGGGTGAGGAGTATGAGGAGGAGTTTAGGGAGAAGCTGAATGAGTTAGCGCTTCAGGTGCACTAATATTAACCTTTAATCCCTGCTCTGTTTTTAGTTTAGTTCCAGCCTCTGAGCCTCCCCGCGACTAGCCGAGGGTGAATTACCCCGTCTCTAAACAAGCAGGGGGGGCCATACCAGAGGTCACTTTTAAATATGAGCTCCCTGTATTGCATGTGTATCCCACAGCCTTGTATAGTCTTGCAGTATGCAAGCATGGCACGGTTTTGTAGTGCTGTATGGAGGCTTTCCAACATTAAGTAACTCTCTCCTTTAATTCAATGTGGACTAGAAGGCAGTTTGTTCCCATTGTTTACCTTAAGAGTGCATTCAATTAACCTTTGTCAATCATGTGGTTTGTCCACATTTCTATCACGTATTTGGTCAGATTTCAGTCACACATTTACTTACTTTTACTTACTAGGCCCATTCATTACTTATTCACTATATGTTTTTGTTTTGTTTTATACATTTATTTAAACCTAAGTAACCTATCTTTGACAGCATTAAGAAAAAAACAACCCTGTTTCTCTCAAGTAAAAGGACCCCCCCCCCCCCCCCCCCCCCCCCCCCCACACGCGCGCACACACACACACACACACACACACACACATACACAACACCCTCCCTAGCCTGTAATCCTGGTGAGAGCGAGGGAGAGAGAAAGAGCGAGCGAGAGAGCACAGGCAGTAGCTCAAGGAGGCCTGGTTGTGACCTGCTCTCTGCTGTTTGCCGAGAGGGAGAACAGAGAGAGAAAGAGAGGGAGAGAGAGAGAGGGAGAGAGAGAGCGAGAAAGAGAGGGAGGAACGCTCCGCTCCCTTCTCCAAAAGCAGATAGCATTACAAAGGCAGAGCTGTGCGCTTTCATGCAAGCAGAGGCACCGTCCCTGAGGTGGCTTGAAGGGAGAGAGAGATTAGAGAAGTATGAAGGCATGAGGTATGGAGCCTTTAATTAAGGCTATTCAAAATTGCCTGCTGAATTACTCCAGGCCTCTGGATTGTTTGCACTGAAGTTTTCTCTCACTCTCCCCCCATGTGCTCCTCCCCCTCCTACTCCTCCTCTCTTCTCTCTCCTCCTCCTCTCTTCTGTGTCTGTCTATCTGTCTGAAGTGAACTGAGGAGCAGTCCTCCACCCCGCAGTCAGTTCTTCTTGCTTTTTATAAAAAAAAAAAAACAGTTTTTCACTTCTGTAATGGGGAAGATTTTATTGTCATCGTATGGATGGCAGACTTGCTTAAATGTATTAAACATCAGATAAAGCAAATTTCAAATCTGTTGTTTTACAACGTGTTGTAGATTTGAGTTAGACCATTAAGTTATGATGCCTTCATACATACACGGGCATGCACACGCGCCCACACACACACACACACACACACACACACACACACACACACACACACACACACACACACACACACACACACACACACACACACACACAGAAACTGTGATTTCCTCATTCAGTTGAACTTTTTGAGGACATTTGAAAGAATTTGCATCAGCAGGCTCCATGCCCATTTCATTGAAGACATTGCGTGAGTAATGCCACAAAGTGTTCCCATACAGAGCCAGTAATTAACCTCACCAAGAGATCTGGAAGGTTGGGTGTGTGTGTTTGTGTTTGTTGAAGTCATTGTGTGTAAGTGAGCAGCAATCCCATACAATTGTTTCCTCACAGACTCACATGTGAACCTCACTCTAAAACATGTTGACTTGACCACAGAAAGACGAGGGGTTGTGACTTGTAAGTGTGTATTTGTGTGCATGCGTGGAAGCGTGCTTGCCTGTGTGTGTGTGTGTGTGTGTGTGTGTGTGTGTGTGTGTGTGTGCGCGCATATGCGTGTGTGTGTGTGTGTGTGTTTGTGTGTGCGCGCATATGCGTGTGTGTGTGTGTTTGTGTGTGTGTGCATATGCGTGTGTGTGTGTATGTGTGTGTGTGTGTGTGTGTGTGCATACGCAGGTATGTTTGTATGTATGAGTGTGTGTGTGCATGGAAGGATGCATCTGTGCGTGTGTATATGCATTAATGTGTGTGTGCGTGTGTGCGCAGTGAAAGATAAGCCATCAGGTCTGGGCTGTGCCAGCAGTAACGTTTACACCATTACTCACCGCTTCATCTTATCACTTCGAGGGAAGTGTAGACGCAAGCTACACATCTGAAGCTTTTGAAAACGGATGGAGAGACAACATCAGACAGATAGAGAGACATGACGGGAGACGAAAAAGAAAGAAGGGTGTTTACCATCAATCACACTTGGTCACCTCTACTTTCCTCTAATTTGGAACGACGGAGACATTGTTTCGTGCTCTGATTGGATAACTCACGGAACTCAAAGTTCTGTGTTCTGAAGTGTTGTCTAGTTTAAATGGGTCTGAAAAAGAGTGCAATTTTATTTTATTTTTTTATTGCTGGTACAAAACTATAAAGCCTTTTGTACCACGACATTTATCGCCCACTTTATTTTTTTATTGAGCGACACTTGTCGCCCGGACTATAAATTGGGCTTTAGACTCCTGTTAAGTTGAAGGATTGTAGAGAGAAATCTCCTTCACTTGTAAGTGTCATTCACCAGAATCAGGCGGCTGTCCGGTACCGTTATCTTTGGGATAGTCGAGTGAGGTGGATTAGTTTGGTGACGTGAGCAGGATAAGTAATTAGTAATGTGTTGATACCGATATCTGACTGACTGACTGACTGACTGACTGCCTGCCTGCCTGCCTGTCTGCCTGGCTGCCAGCACTGGGAAGACCCCCAATCACAGAAATGTTTCCTAGTCGATCCCCTCTAACAAGAATGGAGTGATATCGATCACAGACGCGCACACAGGAGATTGGAGGCTGGCATGGGTTTCACATGTGCTGTTGGATTAATCAGGAATAGGGCTGTTGAAAGGGTGCAGGAGGGTACAAGATGAAAGGAAAACACAATCTTCACAACCAGAAGGGATGTTTGTTTTCCTGTGTGTGTGTGTGTGTGTGTGTGTGTGTGTGTGTGTTTGTGTGTGTGTGTGTGTGTGTGTGTTTAACCATGACTGGTAAACCATACTGCTAAGCAAGGAAACAAAATGTGCATCCTAAGAGGAAAACAAAAACAGAAGGAAATTTAATCAGCGTCCGTCCATCCTGTGTAGGCGAGGGGGGCTTCTGAAGGGTACGCAGTGGGCAGCCATTGCCCTTGGTGTCAGCTGGGTGAGCAGTGGATGTCTAGTGAAGTAAGCATATGTGGGGATGGGGGGCGGGGTGACTTGGTGTAGGCACAGGAGATGCTATTATCCAAGTTTCCAGGAAAAAACATTCGAAAGTCCTAAGTGCAGACATAACATCAACAACTAAATAACAAAACAGGAGATCCAGGAAGGCTGTTGCCATAACACCAGAAGAAAAAAATAAAGATGTCATCCACAGTTTAGTGTTGCTTCCACTAAACATTGTGTCACACCAATCAATTTGTATCCCTCTGTCCCCTGCTCCTAAAACACGTTGTTGTTGTTTGCCTGAAAGGGTAGCCTGTGTGTATGACTGAACACCGCTAAAGAGCAGGCACGCCCGACCCGACCGAAAAATAATGATCTCCATCAATGTGAGTTAGTAAACAGAAATATTATATAAAGGTAAACACTGCATTCAAGCCAGTTCTAGTGTCAGCACTGTGCGTGAACAACAGACTTTAGCACAGGCACTGAGGGGACCTCAGGGAGTGATTAACTGAATTGGACAAAAAGTGTGCAGGATTACAGTAACAAACTGCACCAGTAGTTGAAACATATTTCCTGCTAAATTGATTAAAACTAAAAGCCTTCTGATTGAAGTCAGTTGAGTACTTGTCCCATGGTGTAGGTAATGTAGCCTAGCAACAGTTTGCACTGACAGGGTTGGCCGATTTTTCAGGTCGGATAATAAGAACATGTACGCCTATAACATAAAGAACACAAAACACAGGCGATATTTCTCTGAACAAAGTCATTACCACTGTTTGAATGTTTTTATTTCTTAAACTAATCAATGATGGCTAAAGAGATTAGGGAAAAAGTCACACCCTCAAGAATTCTTTTGAAGAAAGCTCCTGCTGAATGATGTCTGTCCAACCACAGTAGATGGCAGGTGTGTAGTACGCTATATGTTACGTGTGATTCGACAGTGCGTTTTAAGCCTAGGGAACAAAACAGTTCTGTATTGTTGGACAGTGTGTTAGATCGCTTTAAAGGCTCAGTAAAGACTTAAGGTATCTTGACTTCCTTAAACTTTACACAAGTTACTTGCCCTGAAGGGACTCCACTGCTGGCCTCAAGCTATATGACCAAGAAGCTGAGTAATGTGTTATGAAATATTATGAGTCGAAACATCATCTGGGACCAGGTATTTTCTAAATTAGAAAGTAAGATTGAGAACAAAGCCAAAATCCTTCTTTTTCTGAAAATGACCTGCTTGCGCAGAGAATTGAAAATGTGTGGTTTTTAGTCTGTCTTTAATTTCCTCCAATAAGTTATGAACCCTAGGATGAAAGGCCTTTGGAGGTAGCAGTCTGTGCTCGTTTTAAAAGTATCCTGTCTAGATGGAGATACTCACATTTACCCAGAAGATCAAACGATCAAAACGCAGACTGCATGTAAAGACCCATCCAGGATGGAGTGTTCTCATATAGTCAGTGTTTGCAGTAAAAAGATGGCTAATCTGCAGTTGCTGCTAATCAGTATCTGGTTAATCAAATGTCTACCAAATAGGAGAGGGGTAGTGTCCCCTCACACCTGTTGTTCACATAAAGTGAGTAATGCCAGCTAGGGCTGGGTATCGACACGGATTTCCTGAATCGATACGATTCTAAAACACAATAAAATACAATTCTTGATCTTCTGCTCGTCAATGTTTTGGTATATATATAAATTCCAGAAGAGGCCTATTAATAAAATATCGGTCTGCAAATTTTAATATTTATCGTTCATTTTTTGAATCTGTACCGATACGTTTTGATAAATATATATATATATATTTTTTTTGTTTGTTTGTTTGTTACCCCAGCCCTAGTATCAGCCATTATAATGAACCCTGGACACACAATAAAGACCCATTATGCTATTCTGGTCCATTCTGTGAGTCTGACACTGGCAAAGGATCTGTGCTGTCTTATATCTGCCAGCCTTGCTAATGGATGTGTTTTCTGAAGTTTGAAAGAGGGAAGTAGAGGGGAGGAAAGACAGAGATGTTTACTTCCTCATCTTCTCATGGAAAAGGGAATTATTTCCCATCCCTGGGGCCCCTATTTCCCCAGTACCGCTGATAAGTTTCTCTCTCTCTCTTTCTCTCTCTCTCTCTCTCTCTCTCTCTCTTTCTCTGCCTCACCCTTTCTTCCCGAGGTGCCCCCTCACACATAGTCACTGTGCTGGACCTCCCAATTGTATAATTTTTGGTTATGCAACGCATGCTGAAAAGCCTGCAGAGCTTTTGTGCACTGGCCTAGGGATGGAAGGAGAGCAGAGGGAGATGGAAAGAGAGAAAGGGAGGGAGGGGAGAGGGAGAGGAGAAGAGAAGGGAAACCGGATGCTGCAACCCAAGGTATGGGGAGAGGTGCTAAGGAGAAGGGGGTTTGAGAAGAGAAGGGGATGAGAAGTGTAAAATAAGAGGCAGAGAGATGACAACAAATGTCCTCATGTCCAATCCAAAGTGCTGTTTTTAACTTTGTGTGTACCTCACTTGGGTCTAATTTTCCATTTATTTTTCTGCTGGTATTTGTCTTTCTCTAATGTGCCAGGTAGGTTAGATGGTTTCAGGGAACGTCTGTGTGTGTGTGTGTGTGTGTGTGTGTGTGTGTGTGTGTGTGTGTGTGTGTGTGTGTGTGTGTGTGTGTGTGTGTGTTCGGTTCTCCTCATGGGTCATTTATTGAGGCTTTCAGCAGTTTCCTTTCTTCTGCTGTTATTGTGTGTAGAATGTATGACTTCAAAATTAGTGTTCAGTGTTTTGAGAATGTGTGTTTTATGAGTGCATTTCCTCATAATTTGGTGTTTGTTTATTAGAAGGCTGTGCCTGTGTGTATAAACACACCCTTCACCCACCCCACTCACCCACCCACGCACTGCCCCTTGCTCCCAAAGAGATGGTGGTCTGGGCAGACCTGAGGGCTTGGTTCTCCCTGAAGCCCTTTGCTGGAAATTGCCAGACATTATTTCTGCACTACTTAACCGGGGCCACCAACGCGACTGGCACCTCGTCCAGCCTGCTCGCTCGCTCACTCGCTCGACTCTCACTCTCAGCTAGGACACTTTGTATGCGCTTCACTTAGTCAGACTTTCCATACTGCAGAAGAAGAAGTTTTGCGCTCTGAAGTGGGAGTGTGAAAGCCCATCTCTAGTGGCAGGATGACATTGTGAATCTTTGTCTGTCTTACCGAAAGTCCTTGTATGAGGAATTAAATGCCCCTGTCAGACAAGACCTGTTACTGCATTTAATCTATCAAAAGGTTGTGTAGAGCTTACAGTATCCAATTTTTCCGTCCTACTTTCCTGACATAATTCCATGGTATGTCAGTATTAAATATTGTTTTTTTTAATGTACAAATATGTTATGTCAGTTTTTATCACCATAAATCAGACAAGTAGTGTGTATGAAGATGCCCTAAAGTATTTAATATACTGTTATACACTGTTGTTTCCTTGTTATAATATAAAATGCTTTTTTTGTATCAGAGCATTTGTCTACCATTCCGATGTGTGCAAACTAATTCAGTATGTCTCACTGTGACATGTAGGAAGCCACGGTATTAAAAATCATACCTTCGGTATTGAAGAATTCCCCAGTATAGGTGTACAGTTTTTTTCAAAATACCGCCCAAGCCCACTGACAATTGTGTGTGGACTCCCTTTACACAGTTTCTGCATTTTAAACATTGTAAAACTATCTTATGTGCCGTTGTCAGGGCAACTTTTATTCGCTTTATAAACATTTTTAAGCCTCCATAAAAGCACTCTCAAATTGCAACGTATAGCTCCCTCGGCTCCCATCATAAAACGAGCCTCTACTGCGTAATTTAGTAGAGTCCAGACTTTATTAGATGGTGAAAGTGAACACCTAGAATAAAAACAAGAGGGTGGGGGAAAAAAAGATAAAGGTGCTTTTGCCATAGCTGGGAGACAGGCCTTTCAGTGGCTTCTTGTGCCACAGCAGAAGACTTGTTAAAACTTTAACGTGTAAAGGGCAGTGAGGCAGTCAGCATTGCAAAATAAACACATGTGGAGTGATGCAGGACCCTGTCACAAAGCAAATGGGTTTTAAGTCACCCTTACGGGATTTAGTCCTCATTGCGGACTTCCTCTCTGTACATTTACCTGCTTATTATATGTTTCTTAAGAAACTAACTTAAAATGTTATTGTTTCTGTGAAAAAAATGGGTTATTGAACTTGGATTATCAGACATTGGGGATGGTCCATTTAGTGCAATGGAACTTTCCTACAGCACTTAATTTTGCCATGTACTAAAATTCTATTCAGTGTGCAGGTCTGTGTTCCTGTGACTTTTCTGGTATTAGGGAATCACTTTTACACCTGCATGGTTTATAATCAGTTCAGTTTTGTTGTTGTGTTTAAGACATCTTCCAGTGCTCTCACATGGAGTAGATTACTATTACTAGATTACACTATTTCTCTTCATGGGCCAAGACTGCCTGTGTTCCAGCTGACATCAAATCACAGACATGAGTAACTGGTTCTGATTTGCTTGCTATATTGTTGTTGTTGGATCCACTGAGACATTCTCTGCTGTTCCTGTCTTTTAGGGCTTCAAGCTGTCTTTTTTTTTTCTTCCAGCCAAACATTTTTGCCTTCATCCTGTGAATCCACAGTCAAATGCCTCCCAACCCCCCCCACCCCCCTCCCAAACTCAAACCCTGCTGAAGTCTTTGACAGAAGAGGTAGTTTGCCACCGCTCTCGGTTGAAATCTTTCTTTTTTTTGATTCCTCTTTCTCCCTCCGCTATAGAATGGAAGTCAGTAATGCGAGTAAGAATGTAGGTCTTGGCACTCCGACTAAAAAATAGTAGGGAGAGAGAGAGAGAGGAGGAAAAAAAAACCTACCACATATAAGAAAAGTCCAAATGGGAAAATATGCCTTTATCTTTTAATAACCCCAGAAGTCAGGAGGCAACATGAAATTACAGTATAATGGTAGTGCAGTCTCTTCTGAAGACTTAATTGCTTTAATTACAGTTGAGCAGAGAGAGAAAGAGGGAAGGAGGGAGAGAGAGAGAGGGAGAAGGGAGCCTTAAAAGAGGGGAAGAAAGGAACTCAGGAGGATGGCAGGGCAGTGGAGAGAGTGCTGGAGAAAATGGAGAGATCATTGGATGAGAAGGGCAAGAGTGAGAAGAGGTACAATGAATGAATTCAATAACAGGAGTTTTCGATCACCGAGTTTCTTGTTGCTATAACATGTTCAGAAATTTAGAGTACTAAAGCCACTGTCCAGCTATCGCGCCGCGCTGCATGTTTTATGTCCACATTACATCTGTTAGATTCTTTAGACGTGTACCTTTCTTCCCAAGTTCATGTCAATGTGACACGACAAAAACAGAAATGGGCTAAGAGACAAAAAGGCTTTAAAGAAGTCATGTTGCATCACATTGTGTCGCACTGCTTTGTGTCGCGTTCAGTTAAGACAGTCCAATAGAAAACAGAGTAATCAAACTAATTTTGTCACACACATGCAATCACATCGCTTGCAATTAGGACACGGTGTGAGATGTAAACACTGAAAAGTGCTTATATTAATGTACTAGAGAAGTATCCTTGTCTACACAGAGGTCGCTGTCTTTCTCGTCGGTCACTGTGGCCTTTTTGTGTGCCAATTTAATGTTTACAAGTCTGGTAATGGGGTAATGGCCTCAGCTACGGTGTCTGGTAGGGGACAAAAAACAGGTGTAAACAGCGAGGACAGTTTATGCAGAATGGATGCCTTCAGTACTGATTCATTTGAAAGGCTGCTTACTTTCAAGGCATGCTTTAACTGTCCTGAAGCCAAGAAAAATAAGGTTTTCATCTAAAGAGAGAGAGAGGGAGAAGGAGAGAAGGAAAATCAGTTTACATGTATTACCCAATAAATTCACAGATGGAAATTTTCTCTCCTCTCCTCTCCTCTCCTCTCCTCTCCTCTCCTCTCCTCTCCTCTCCTCTCCTCTCCTCTCCTCTCCTCTCCTCTGCCAAACATGTCCTTTAGTGCATCGGTGGCCACTGATGTGCTCAGTGGTCATGGTGTTTATTTATGCACAGACAACACACACATGGACGTGTACACACATTTCCTAACTTCCCTTTTTTCACACTGTCGTGTCCAGTGAAGTCCTGTAGAACACACTCACACACACACACACACACACACACACACACACAACTGGATGTTTGACGGACTATGTGAGGCGTTTCATCTGTGGCCCTGTAGTATGCAGATGGACCAGGTCATCAGTGTAAACAAACAGGAACTGCCGTCCGGTGGTGGTGGTGTCGTGGTGATACTCATATGATGAGTGTGTCTGAAGGTCACTGGGGGGGAGGGGGGACTGCAGGGATCACTGGGGGAAGAGGAGGGGAGGTTTGGGGGAGGAAGAGGGCTGCAGGGATCGCTACTTGGCCCGCAGCAAGTCTTTTAAAAGTGCATTTTTAGCCTGGTCAGGCAAGTTTCTGCATAGCCACACATGCCTAAGAGAAGATTCCAGAACCCATCACCCCCCAACCCCTTACACACACACATACGCACACACACACACATGCTTGCTCAAACTCATTCATTCACTCACTTACACACACGCACACACACACGCACACACACACACACACACACAGGCACACACGGGCACACACACACACACGGGCACACACACACACACACTTCTCCCCTTCCATTTCTCTTTCTTTTCTCCACAGCCCTTTTACTTGGCGCTATTAATTATTAACCCACATGGCGAACATCAGAGGGGCTTATTTTTAGCTGAAGAAAGAGACTGGGTGATGGCTGCTGGACACCGATTGGACAGGTTTGGCCTGAATAGTGGAGGTGATGTCTGGAGGAGCCTTCTGTTCCAGTTTGCCTTTAGTGTTTTTCTCTCTTCTTGGTCTTGATTCTCGCAGTGCTGTTGATCAGTAAGGGAGAGAAAATGATTCACCCAAAAGTTGAATGGTGAAAATGGCGATGTGATCTGGTTAAACTCACCCAAAGCACACACTGCACTTTTATATTTTGGGTACAAAAGTTAGAGTTGATGCTTTTATCTGTACCCAGCATACACACACACACACACACACACACACACACACACACACACACACACACACACACACACACACTATACCCACACTACGCACACAAACTTACACTCACACCCAAACACATAATTCACCTCACACAAACACTCTCACAACCCTTCCTGTCCATGTTGTGCCTTCAAATGTTGACAGGGGTCATGCGATCAATAAATAACTAGCTTATCGCTTTTATCTGCTGTTGCATCATCCTCCCACAAAGCGTCTCCTGTTCTTTGTGTGTGTCGGTGTGAACCCTGTGAAGGCAGAGTAAACTACTGGAGATGGCGTTGTGCTTTGGGCTGGGCTGGGAGAGGTGGTGTGTCGTGTTATGTTGCGGCGGCAAGGCTAACACTCCAAACATTATGTCATTAAAGGAGAAGTTGGTTGGTCAGTTGGTTGGTTGGTTGGCGTGACTCAATCCATATTCCTGTTTTTTGAGGGTTTGAGTGCTGTTAGTAGGAAAACGAACAAGAAAAATCGATGCGCCATACACCCAACGATGTTGCATCAAATTTTCTCATTCTTTTTCTTACCAAAAGCACTTGGTTACCTCAGACAACATGGCGAACAACTTCTCCTCCTGTGAAGGGGAAAAAGACCAGAATGTTGTGTCAGTCAGACCCATATTGAGAGTGAGTAGTCTGAGCGCATTTAGGTAATGGGGTTTCTCCAGGATGTGTGTGAAAGGCGGGTTTGTGTAAGGGGCTGGTGTGTTTTCCTCAGCCATGAGTGTAAGAGAGAGAGAGAGAGAGAGAGAGAGAGAGAGGGGAACATACCTTCCGCTCTGTAAATGTAGCCCCTTGACCCAAAGTGTCAGTTGGCCCCCTCTCCCCCACAACAGAAGGCTTTGATATTTCTCCCTTCTGCCCGTCATGTTGGAGCTGAAGCGCCATATGTTTTGGAGGGAACATTATCTACCCAGCCTGGTGTTTCTGAACGGGTCCTGACTTTTAATAACAGGAGTCATTTTATGCTCTGTGTGATTTATAATGTGTGAAAGTGGGTTGGGCTGCCTGATGCTGGCGGGGGGACTGCTTTTGTATGTGTGTTAGTGCTGACACATTCTCTCTCTCTCTCTCTCTCTCTCTCTCTCTCTCTCTCTCACACACACACACCAACACACACACCAACACAATATACCCACACTACGCACAGAAACTTACGCTCACACTCCCAAACACATAATTCACCTCACACAAACACTCTCACAACCCTTCCTGTCCATGTTGTGCCTTCAAATGTTGACAGGGGTCACAGACCAACACACAGAAACACACACACACACACACACACACCAACACACAGAAACACACTCTTATCTGTCTGTCTGGTCATGCAGACACATACTTTTACCTCAGCTGCCAATACTCCTAAACCAGTAACTATAATAATTCTAAATTAATCTCGGACATTACAACCTGTCCCAGCACTTGCTGATTAAAAAGGAGAGAGGGCGAGAGTTTTCCTCAGGTACAAATTGCTTCCCCTCAGAGCCCTGTAATAACAGGACTGCTCCTGGCCTCTGGCTGACTACTACTACTACTACTACTGCTACACACACACACACACACACACACACACACACACATAGACACACACACACTTCCTCTGCTCAGACCGAAGATGAGCTGTGAGGGAGAGGCCAGGCTGCCTGGGCAGTGGTGTGACGGCTGGAGTGTGAGGGATAGTGTGTGTGTGTGTGTGTGTGTGTGTGTGTGCGTGTGTGTACATGTGTAGTGTGTGTGTGTGTGTCTGTATGCGTGTGTAGTGTGTGTGTGTTGCCGGGAGGGGGGGTGGGGGGTCAAATGTTGTGTGAACTGTTTGCTTTCCTCACTCGCTCTGTGATCTGGTGCCAGGATCAGACTGAGGCCACCCTTTGCTGCCTGTGGGAGTGCATAGGCGAGATGGACAGAGGGAGGAAGCAAGAGAGGGAAAGAAAGAAGGAAAGAAAGAAAGATAGAAAGAAAGAAAGAGAGGCTCTGCAGCCTTGTGGGCTATAAAGCATTCACATTTTGTCTCTGCTTCATTCTCTTTCTCTTTTGTCTCTGTCTCTCTCTTTCTCTCTCTCTCTCTCTCCCCCCCCTCTCTCTCTCTCTCTCTCTCTCTCTCTCCTTCTCTTTCTTCTTCTCCTTCCCTCTCAGTCTCTCTCTCTCGCTCTCTCTCTCTCTCTCTCTCTCTCTCTCTCTCTCTCTCTCTCTCTCTCTCTCTCTCTCTCTCTGTGACTGTTTCTAAAATATATCAGTCAGAGGAAGAATGCCTGTGCTCATTTCAAAGTATAGGCCCCGAGCGCTTGTCCCCGGCCGCACCCATAGGCTTGCTGGCCGGCCCGTGGGCCGTATATATATATATATATGCAGCACGTTAACGTCTGGGCTATATTAAGCTCCAACGCAGCTCCAGATTGTAATCAGCCGCTCGCTCCTTCTCCTCTGTGGTCCGACGTGTCCAAATACTCTCCATCGGCCCACTAGACAGGGAACGCTCAGATACGACACATGTATGTGGGTGTGTGTGTGTGTGTGTTTGCGTGTTTGTGTGAGTGTATGGCAAGCCGTTATTGGTACAACGAAGAGACCAAAAACAGACATTTTCTTTCGTTTTTTTCTTTTTTCTTATTTTTTCCCCCCCCAATCTGTGTCTGGAGATGTGTTGGGCTGTGTTGGAGTCCAGCAGAAAGCGTGGCATAGCTGGGATATTTTTTCCATATCAGGTATTGGAGTGGACGTTTCAACTGCAGCCAGATGGGGACAGCTAATAGAGGGAAAGAGAATGAGAGTGCGAAGGAATTTGGAACGGTTCTAGGCAGCCTTACCAGCCTAAAAGCAACCCTTTCTGACTTTTTAAGTTTGATTTCTGTATTAAAAATGTGATAAATGGGGGAAAAAGTGATGGTATGTCAATCAGTTTTTCCTCCTTGAAAGAGTATAAATTTCTAAAAGCAGGTTTTGTTTTATGCCAATTTGGGCATCTTTTTATATCTTTTGTGCATAGATTAAGATTTGGCATTATAACATCTCTGTGTTTACTGAGATGCTTATGACTTGATGGCTCAATATGACCTGATAAAGCAACACATGGCCATTGCCATGAGGACAAATATGGCTTGTTTTGACAGCGATGCTCCTTTGAAATGCGCCGCAGTCTGTCTTTTTCGCAGCGGGTGGGTGGACTGCAGCTCATTTGAAGTTGATGTAACTTGTTGTGAAATTCTGGGGGAAAAGGCAAACGCATGTGCATTCACTGAGCGGGGAGCGGAGTTGAAGTGCTGAATCCCAACGCTGAGTCGGAAGTTATTTAAGGTGTAAGAGGGCCCTCTAGTGGTTAGAAATGATAATGAATATCATGAATTGTGTTGTTGTGTAAATAGTCAACAGTACTACCAGGATGTTGACAATTTAAATTCTGATTCTGAGATCTGCACTGAATAGTCATTTTTATTTTATTTTTATTTTGTTTTATTTAGTTTTTTATTATTTACTGTTGTTTGTTTGCTCTTGTTTACTTGTAAAGACAGCCCACTCAGTCTCTCATCTTTTCTTCACAGGCCAAGCGCGCTGTGCAGAGGGGAGCAACAGCAGTCATCTTTGACGTGTCTGAAAACCCAGAAGCCATTGATCAAGTAAGTGGTCTTATCACCACTTGATGTACATATGTTGGCTCATTTCTTAGTGTAACCACCTCAGCCATGCTGTGTGATGTCTTTTCTGGAAAACTACACTTTATATATTGACAATGTTAGGTATTTGGTGCTTGATGTCCAAAGACGTAACGATATTCTCCCCTCCTTCAAACCTGTAATAGCGACGCAATGCTCGCTACTGGCAAATCCAACTACGGCTGACGTGTTCATATGATTCATTCTGACAATCCTGCGAGTAAAATTATTCTAGACGTTGGGAGAGATGACGTGTATGTGTGTGCGATATCTGTGCGCAATTCGTGTCGAGGCGTAATCTTACAGTCTTCTTCCCAGCCGGGGGTGCTTAGGATAGGGGATAGGCTAACTCTGTTGGCCAAGGCTGGGATCTCTTACTTCCACCGCCACCCAACCTACTCCCTTCTTCCCTTTCCAGCAGTTACACCCTGACACTCGTGATGGAGTGAGTCGCCGTGCCATTTATTAATCATCACACTGATGCGTTTGACCTTGTCAATACCTTCAGACACGCTGACGTGTGAAGGCGTCGCCTTACGCTGTCACGGAATGGAGATGGGTTGCATTCAGGAGCCTCTTGAAGATGAGGTCATCATCGTATGAAGTTGAGGTCACCCATGTTCTCCTCAGCTTGGGTGTCTTCCCTCAGCTTAGATAGATGGATAGCTGTGAGAAACTGCCCTTTTCTCTTGCTGCCTCCTAAAGGTCTTTGTCGTGGCTGAAAGCCTAGTCGGGATATTTTTTTTAATTTGATGAGCTAAGCTCAACCAGGCACCCCATTCACCCAACCCCGCCACATCTCCCCCATCTTCTCTAGGGGCTTTCCTGTGGAGAAATCGCCCTCCCCCCTAACCCCACCCTCCCCCAACACCACCACCACAGCCTGTGGCTCCCAGAGGGTTTGATGAAAATGGCAGCCCTGAGATACATTCATTTTAACCTGTGGAAAAAAACTCATCTTTCTTTCTCATCTTTCTTTTTCTGTTTCCCTATAGTTAATTTTCTCCCACTGTCTTCACTCCCTCATTATTCCTTCTCTCTGCCTTTCTCTCTCTCTCTCTCTCTCTCTCTCTCTCTCTCTGTCTCTCTGTCTCTCTTTATATATATATATATATACAACTATATATAGTTGTATGCCATGTACTGTCAGAAACACTAAATCACTGCCAGTGGCTGAGGGGGCTGCTGTTTATCCTCCTGTGCACATTGCTGCTGCAGATGAGTCTGTGGAGCCTCTTTTTGAGAGCGATAGTTCTGTCAGCTGAGGGATTGAAATCAGAATAGGATATATCTCTCTCTCTGTCTGCCTGTCTCTCTCTGTATCTCTCTCTCTCTCCCTCTCTCTCTCTCTCTGTCTCTGTCTGTCTATCTCTCTCTCTCTCTCTCTCTCTCTCTCTCTCTCCCTCTCTCTCTGTCTCTGTCTGTCTATCTCTCTCTCTCTCTCTCTCTCTCTCTCTCCCTCTCTCTTCCCCGTTCATATTTCACTAGCAAACATGACGACAAGAGGAGAACTGAGGGGTTTGAATATCCCTGGTATTTTCCTTTGGGTTTGTTGTAATTACAGAGCCCAGCACTAGACTGCGCAGACCCAAAGCGGATGAGAGGAGGCTAAATTCGGTGTCCAAATTCAGAACATGCAATTCGTTTACTCTCTACACCCCCTCCTCCCTCCCCTTTCCTCGTCCCCTTCCAAGAGTCCTTACCACAGTTTCCATGTCTGCAGTCTATAGGCGTATTTTTTACATCACGGCGCTCTCGTGTCATTGGAAACGCGCATGCTTCTGCTGCCCGCGCTGAACCAGAGTTGAAAGGCACATGGTTGATTCGAAAACAACTACACACTGGAACACACAGAGGAAAGCAGAATGTCGAAATGCGTCTGTGTAAATACATTTTGTATTTGTATAAATTTTGTATATGAATAGTGCTGCCTCCTTTTTCTGTTTTTTAAAAAAAAAAAACAAGTACACTGTAAAATACCCATACAAGTGTGCTAGAGGGCGACAGGGCGGGGACGACAATGTTCTCGGCCCAAAAATATGTAAATGTACAGTCTGTAATTGTTGTCCAGTACACCTCTTATGAAACTCCATGTGAATGGCTGTCTGGTCAGCTACAGGTCCAATGTTATTAGTCCCTTAGGCTTTGGATTGAATGTTGCATAGTTCAGAAGAGAATAAAAAAAATCTGTGAAATTTAAATTACATGAATTACATATGTAGTGAAAAATGGTGAATTGAATTGAATTGGACTTTAAAAGTGCTCTCCCCTGCCCTCCATTGCAGCTGAACCAGCTCTCGGAGGACCCTCTGAAGAGGCCGGTGGTGTATGTGAAGGGGGCCGACGCCATCAAGCTCATGAACATCGTCAACAAGCAGAAAGTGGCACGGGCCAGGATCCAACACAGGCCGCCCAGGGTAGGAGAGCCAGGGACACACACACACACACACACACTGTGGAGTCTGACTTTCTTTCTTTAAATCCTTCTTTCCCTGTCTTGCTCCCTCCCACCATCCGTCTCTCCTATGCACACACACAGGCACCAAAGGGTGGCCTCAGTCTCATCCTAGTGCCAGACACACACACACACACACAAATACAAGCATACTCACACTTGCAAACAACCAAGTGCACCCATACACCCACCCACACATAGTCTGTTTCGCTTCAGCAAAGGTGTTCTCACCCACTCCATCTGATCTCTCACTGTCTCTTTCACTTATACACTCACCTACACCTTTCTCTCCCTCTCTCTCTCCCTCTCTCTCTCCCTCTCTCTTTAGAGATCCATGCAAATTACACTGGCACCCTATCACACACCCCTTTTTGAGATAGTTTGCTTCAATAATGTGCTGAGCGATGAGTGTGAGATTTGACTTTGGTTGTCTAGTGTGTGTATGTGTGTGTACAATACATTAAATTCTGCTTCTTCTTTTGTATCAATGTGATTTGACTCTGGTACTTTGTGTGTTTGTGTGTGGACGTGAGCGATTAAACCATTGTTGTCTGCTTGTGTTTGTGTGATGTTTTTGTAATAGCAGCCTGCTGAGTATTTTGACATGGGCATCTTCCTGGCCTTCTTTGTGGTGGTGTCCCTGGTCTGCCTCATCCTGCTCATCAAGATCAAACTCAAGCAGAGGCGCAGCCAGGTAAGCCACCAGCTCACTGCTAAAGCCTCACCTTTGACCTTCAAGGTCACCTGGGGTCAGGTGTACTGCCACACACTGGCCTGCTGTCACTTTGACCTGACCTTGGCAGGTTGCTGTGAAAGTCCTTCCAATGTGTTCTTTAGCCAGATGTGTCTTAACTGTGATTAAAGTATGGTATTAAAATGTTCAGGTTGAAACTGTGTTGTCGTCAGTGCCCTTACACTTATGTTTGTGTGCTTACACACACACACACACACACACACACACACACACACACACACAAACTGTCAGTCACACACGCACACATACACATAAACATACATACATATGCACACACCAGGAAATCTCAGTCATTTCTGGTGTAACTGGTGGTATGTGCTGTTGTCGCCCTATAGAGCTCCATGAACAGGATGGCCATCCAGGCCCTGGAGAAGATGGAGACACGCAAGTTCAAGGCCAAGGTCAAAGGTCAGCGCGAGAGCAGTTGCGGGGCGTCCGACTCTCTCAGCAGCAGCTCCACGTCAGACTGCGCCATCTGCCTGGAGAAGTACATAGATGGGGAGGTAAGACCATACACACACACACACACACACACACACACACATACATACATGCACACACACATATACACACACACACAGACATACATACATACATACATACATACATACATACATACATACATACATACATACATACATACATGCACAAACACACATACATACACGCGCGCACACACACACATACATACATGCACACACACATGCACATACATACACACACATACACACACGCACACAAAAGGAAGTTGTTGCAGTGCCATATACCAGCCCTGCAAGCAAAGCAATAACAAGCAGAGGTGATTCTAGACCCTCCGTTAGGGCCTCAAGCAGCAACGCACCATTTCCACTGAAAGCTGTATTGCCGTAGCTGTACTGGCCTGTCAGCCCTTCAAGGCTCTTTAGTGGCTCGGGGGACCCAAGCAGTTGCCTGTTGGCCAGCTCTGCCTCTGGTGCCATGGTATTTGCTGGGCTGTCGATGTACACTAGGGGGCAGTAGTGCAGGGGGGCTTATGGCTGAGCTTGGGGCTGTTTATGCAGATTGTGTGATGCATTTTGGGAAGTCGTGAATGATACGTTTTGGGAACTCATTTGAGCCTGGTGCAGTTCCAGTGTCCGTGTCAGGATGATGGTGCAGGACGGTGATGTGGTCAGTTAGACATTCAGTCTCCACATCCTCACAACAACTGGTGCCGTGAGGACTACTTTTTCTCTTCCCTGCAGTTATGAGTCAACTGTGTGACCCACACAGACACACACAGAGACACACAAACATTTACACACACTAACACTCTCACAAACACACTCTTTCTCTCTCTCTCTCACACACACACACACACACATGCGCACACTCAGAAAACACACACTCACTGACCCGCACACACACACACACACACACACACACACACCAAAACACGTACACTTTGTCACCCAGAGGAAGTGGTCCTATAAAAGGCTGAATAGCATCAAAGCGCGGGTGATGGAGGAGAGCAACAAAGAGGTTTTTAAGAAAGGGCAGGAGATGAGTCATCCCGCCAGCCAGAGGCCCCAGCCGTGGAATTCTCCAGAAACGCTCGGAGCCACCGCACTCTCCCTCCCCGGAAGAACTCACAAAGCTTTTTTCTCCTCTCCTCTGAAGCTTTTTGGTTTCCGAACAGAACCGCTTTTTTTTTACCCCCTGTATGACGCCGTATTATGTGACTGTCATTCAGTGTTGCACACAGCATTGCTCTTTAAAACGGCCTGAATAATTTGTTGTTGTTGCTCTGATGTAAATTTAAAGGAAGAGGTTTTTCGGCGGTATGCAAGTTTTGCTATTACATTTGAGGAAGCATGACTAATTATATGTATAGCTCCAGTCGCTGTCACTGTCCTTAAGCGTGTGCACCACTCAGAAAGGCTGGGATCACTTACGCCCCGCTGTTTCATTGGGATGATGTCTTAACCAGGACACTCCAGCTCTTCCTGGCCTGTAGCATGCATCTGCTACAGTATGTCTCGGAGGTTGGCAGTGGCAGCAACACACACACACACACACGCTCACACTAACACTCACACACACTACGAGTCCGTCAACTAGCATGGGGCTCTGTGGTCGTCACGGTTGTCACCGGCAGAGGATTCTGTTATTGTCTTTAACACTTGTTGTCAGGGGCCAAGAATTCTATGGTTGTCAGGGTTGTCCCTGCTGGACGATTTTCTGGTTGTCATGGCGAACGCCGGCAGGAGATTCTTCTGTTGACTACTTTGTGACTGGCACAGGAGGCTGCGGTTGCCATGGTTACTACTAGCAGAGGATACTGTGGTCATTATGGCTACTGGCAAAAGGGAGTCATACTGTTACGTTTTCACAGTACTGTTGATTCTGTCCACTAAATGTCTGTGTGTGTGTGTTTGTGTGTGTGTGTGTGTGTGTGTGTGTGTGTGTGTGTGTGTGTGTGTGTGTGTGTGTATGAGGGGCCGTTCAAGACATTATTCATTCTGGCCTTCACACATACATATATTCTCACTCTCACATACATACAGTACATTCTCCTCGCACATACATACATTCTCCTCTCACATGCATACATTCTCCTCTCACATGCATACATTCTCCTCGCACATGCATACATTCTCCTCTCACATACATACATTCTTCTCTCACATGCATACATTCTCCTCGCACATACATACATTCTCCTCGCACATGCATACATTCTCCTCGCGCATGCATACATTCTCCTCAAATACGATTCATTCCAACTATGTGACCGGCCACAGCAAAACCGGCCACAACTCGTCCGAGAGGCATTTTGAGTTATTCACAGATGCTGAAAGTGTAATTTCTAAGCTTTCCAATGATGTCTTGCACATGGGAATCTGATAATATTTGAAGAATTGGTGGTCATTTGAAAGCATGCACACCTTAAAACACAAAACTGAGAAAACTCCTCTTAAAGTTTGCCTCACTCTCGCCGAATAGTGGCCATTAGCATGACATTAAGATAAGCCCTCCCCACCACGGACTGTCACTGACGTGTGGTATTATGACTGAGATGCTAATGATTTAGCAACTAGCGCTGCAGTAGCTACCAGCTGTATTGCAGTATCAAAGCTGCAGTTTTTACAACAGTATTACTGTTGTATACTGCAGTAAAGATTTGGTCATTACCACCAGTCAATTCGGGCATTATTCAAATTAATCGCCCATCCCAAATCGAAACTGATGCCAACAAACTCCTAGTCTGTCTGTACAGCAAGCTAGCAAGCTAACGGACTAGCTCATTTAAGTCAATAGTATTAACTATGACAACACCAATGTGCTAAACGCTAACTTCACTCACCTTGAATTTAACACATTGCTGTAACCATATACCTTTATATTAATTTGTCCATTTGAGCTAACATCAGTAACAGTATCTAGGTGGGTGTTGGTGAGTAAAGTGACAGCTTTCAATTTAAACCATTACGTTAGCGTAGTTCGCTAGCGTTAGCGCGCTAACAACAACATAGTTAGTGTTACTGCCTGACCTGAAGTAAAGCTACATTTCTCAAAATCCAAACAGAAACAACGACTATTAGGCTTGAAATAATCACAAACAGGTGCGGATTATGACACATGGTTCCAAAAATCATCAACAACTCCAGAAAGACGTAAGGACCAATTTATTAGTTAAACTCCACACGTGTCCCATTCGAATTTCAATGAAACGGGGAGGGTGGTGGTAGGGGGAGGGTGGTGGTAAGAGTGAGAGAAGAATGTATGTATCTGAGAGGAGAATGTATGCATGTGCGAGGAGAATGTATGTATGTGCGAGGAGAATGTATGCATGTGCGAGGAGAATGTATGTATGTGAGAGGAGAATGTATGCATGTGCGAGGAGAATGTATGTATGTGAGAGGAGAATGTATGTATGTGCGAGGAGAATGTATGTATGTGAGAGGAGAATGTATGTATGTGAGAGGAGAATGTATGTATCTGAGAGGAGAATGTATGTATGGGAATGCAAAATATGTATGTGTGTGAAATGAGAATGTATGTGTGTGTGAAGAGCATGTATGTATGTGAGTGTAAAAAATGAACATATGTGAAAGGAGAATGTATGTATGTGAGAGGAGAATATATGTATGTCAGTGTTAAAAATGTATGTATATGAGTGCAAACTATATGTATGTGAGAGTGAGAATATATGTATTTGAGAGGGGCAGAATGAATAATGTCTTGAACGGCCCCTCATATGTGTGTGTGTGTGTGTCCACGCAGGAGCTACGAGTGATCCCTTGTGCCCATCGGTTCCATAAGAAGTGTGTGGATCCTTGGCTCCTTCAGCACCACACATGTCCTCATTGCAGACATAACATCATCGGTGAGGGGGAAAGCTCCGCCGTCCCACACTGCCTACTAACTAAGGCAAAGTGCAGTAACTACGTGAATAACTCAATCTAAGAAAAATGCCTTTAAAGTTGTCATCATGCCCGGTCAAGCATGTTGTTGGTATAATAGTGGGCATGTCTTTATGTACTTTCCTCATAAGAAAAAGCAGGAGATTTAGTCACAAGACAGAGATGTTATTAAGGCAATTTCCAGTCTAAACTCAGTTTTGACAAAATGTGTAGTTACTGCCTTCTGGCTTTGTAGGGCAGTATGCACACCTTTTATTGTGTGGAATATTCTAAAACACAAATGAGGAGTCCACGGGAATATGAGCATAGTCATACAATCACATTTTTCAAGTTACTCCCCTTACTTCTCTCCATTGGAGCCCCAACTTTTTCAATAGCAATTCTGTGAATAAATGAGAATAGACTCGAGTTAGAATCATTTTAAAATGGCATTTACTTATAAAATCAAATCAAAGGTCAAATTCATAAATGACATTTTCTCACTTGCCATTTGACATTTTCCCGTGGACTCCTCAAATATTCCTCCTGTAACTAGGTCCCAGACCTAGCTATATATATATATATATATATATATATATATATATATATACATAATATACACACATTTATTGTTAGTACAGATTTAGAATCACCAAGGGCCCCCAAAAGGAGCCTTTCTTTAACAAACTGGGATTTTTTTTTTACCTTTTATACCCCTAACAAGCTGGTAGTGAACAAGTACAAAGATGGACTCGCAATTGCCTGTAAAAGAAGTTGCGGAAGTAGGTGTCTGGTATCTGCTGTCTTCAATCGTTTGCCGTTTTGTCCACAGAACAAAAGAAGGGGAACGGAGGCCCGGTGTGCATGGATCCAGGCAACCCCGTGCACAGCAGGCAGCAGAGGGTGGTCCTGCCGGTGCACTACCCGGGCCGCGTGCACCGCACGGGGCAGGTGACGGCCTACCCGACCCGCACCAGCATGGACCCGCACGGCAACCCCATCACGGTGCTGACGGTGGACCAGCACCCCGAGCAAGGCCTCTACCCGGCCCAGTCGTCCGCCTTCCTGCGCGGCTACCCGGCCCTGGAGCACGCGCTGGGGCCGCACCACTGCGCCCTGGAGCACCGGGCGGCCGTCGCAACCTCCTCCGCGGCCGCCGCCGCAGCAGCTGCGGCCGCCGCAGCCGGCTACCCGCAGCCGCACGGCGCCTTCAAGCGCTCCAAGTTCCACGGGCGCGGCAACTTCTTGCGTGCCCCTTGCTTCTCGCAGTACGAGACCATGTACCAGCACTACTACTTCCAGGGCCTCACCTTTCCGCAGACGGACGCCCACGGGCAGCCTGGAGGAGGTGGGGGCGCCACCGCTGCTGCCGCAGCCGCCGCCGCCCTCGGGCCGCACAAGGGCCAGAGCCGGGCCTTCCAGCAGGGACTCCTCTACCCGACGGTGGTGCACATGGCGCCCGCGTCCAGCTCGCGGCTGGGTGACATCGGCCTGGGGCCCGGGGGCGGAGCAGGGGGAGGGGGAGGGGGCGGCAGCAGCAGCTCAGGGCTGAGCTGTTACCACGGCCACCGGTCGGTGTGCAGCGGCTACCTGGCCGACTGCCCGGGCAGTGACAGCAGCAGCAGCAGCAGCAGCTCGGCGCAGTGCCACTGCTCGTCCAGCGACTCCATGCTGGACTGCACCGAGGTCAGCAACCAGGGAGTCTACGGCAGCTGCTCCACCTTCCGCAGCTCGCTCAGCAGCGACTATGACCCCTACGTCTACCGCAGCCGCAGCCCCTGCCGGGGGTCCGCCGGTGGGGAGGTGGCGGTGGCGATGCCCCCTGGTGGTGGTGCTGGGGCTGGAGGTACGCTCGGTACCGGATCTGGCACCTCGGGGCCCGCGGGCTCCTCGGCCGAAGAGTGCTCGCCCTCGCCAGGGGCGCTGGACTGCATGCAGCTGACCTCCTCCGTGCCTCCCCCACCTCCACCGCCACCTGCCCCTTGCTATACCCCTGGGGACCACCACCACCAGCAACAGCAGCACCTCCTCTCCTCCGCCTGTGGGAAGGACTCTCTCTGCAGCAGCAGTCGCCCCCTGATCCCCGAGTCCAGGGATGGCACCCCCAGCACCAGCACCAGCTCCACCTCAGCTGCCACTTCCCTCCTCCATCACCAGCACCAGCACCAGCAGCAGCAGCAGCAGAGCGAGGCCTTCTATGGGGCCGGCATGGGCCACCACCGACCCGCGGTGGAGGAGGAGGATGAAGACATGAGGCAGGAGGTGGAGAACGAGGAGGAGGACGAGGAGGAGGAGAACGGAGTTGGGGGCTGCAGCTGCTGCCTGGAAACCCTGCCGCTCCACCCAGGCCAGGAATCAGGAAGGCACCGCGATGCTCCCGGCCTGGCTGCTGTGAACTTGTGTGGGACAGGAGGAGGAAGAGGTGGAGGGTTGTCCGTCATCTCGGACGCCCTAGCGAGTGCTGGTGGTGGTGGTGGTGGTGGTGGTGGTGGTGGTGGGGATTGCAGAGGGTACGAGGGCCTGCCGTGCTGCTTCTACCAGGAGCTTGCCATGCAGCGCGGCTCTGGTGGGCGTGGCAACGGCGGCGCCAGCAGCATGGGTGGGCGGGGCAGCCTGGGCTGCTACTCCGAGGACTACGCCGTGAGCATCCAGTACGCGCCGGTGGAGGCCGACGCGCTCGGCGGCTACGAACCCGCCACCGCCGCCCGCAAGATTCCCATAATTCCCGGGGACGCCCCCGGGGGCGGCAAGCCGGGGCCCGAGCGTGACGCGGAGCCCCGGGCAGCCCTGCTGCGCTCGTGCCGGTCGGCCTGGGCCGAGGACCGGCGGACTAGTGAGCGCGGGGAGCCCGCCAGGGCCATCTTTCCCCAAGCGGGACCTTCGTATCGGGACAGACAGGCGTACGCGCAGGGGGCCGACCCAGAGACACTGGCCCTCTTCTCGGCCCCTAGGGCCTCCTCATCCACACACAGCACCACCGCCACCGCCACAGCCGCCTGCACAGCCACTGACGAGGCCTGTGGGGTATGAGACTAACACACGAGCCCCTGAAACCCCCTACTCCTACCCCCCAACCACAGTGGCCTCACATAACTAGCCACCTCTTGTACCTTGTCTGCAGTTGCCTTGTTAAACCTTCACTGAATGTCAGCTTCACAAACTGTGTGAGTGTCTACTGAGGTTCTCTCTCTTTCTCTCTGTCTCTCTCTTTTCTCTATTTTTCTCTTTTTCTCTTTCTTTCTTTCTGTCTCATCATCTTGCGTCACCCTTTTGGTCTCTGACATGACATGATGTGTATCTATTTGATTCCTGTGGCCTTCTGCAAACGCAGCTGTCAAAGCCCTGGTGTATGAAACAGAAACAAACTGAGCCAGTTATAAGCACACACTAAGCTCGGCGGCCATCTTAAGAGCTGCCTGTACATGGTGCAAGATCAGAGATCAGGACCCTATTGACTTCCATTCATTCATTACGAATTCATTCTAACTTCATGCATTCACTCACTCATGCATTTATTGACTCAGTTTTTAATCATTCGTTCATTCATACACAACTGTTATCTGCCTTAACACACTTGCTACCCAACACACCATTTTTTTATCGTCATCAATATTGTCCCAGACTTTTAACATTTTATTTGAAAACATTTCATGATTTCCTTCCTTTTTTACCAGTTAGTTTTTTGACATGTTGTAGCCCATATGCTCTCTGTGCTTTGTGTTCACATCTAGCCTAAAACAATCTGCAGTGCATTCTGGGAGGTTCATCCCAAAACACATCATGCTTAAGTTCAGAGTTCAGTTAGAGGTTTTTTTGTTCTCCTTCTTCAGTGGTGCGGTTTTAGGGAACTAGTTTCTGTACGGCTGTTAATATGGCTTAGAGGATGAATCATTGTGTCTGCTGACTTCTGATTTCCTTTTCAACTTTCTCAGGGTTTGGGTCTCCTTTCAAGTAGTAAAACACAGACCAAGTCAAAGGTTAAGCTTTTTTTCTAGCAAATCTACCACTGATTTGAAGAGAGGCTGGTAAGCTGTCTGTAGGGCATAGCACCAAAGTGTGTGTGTGTGTGTGTGTGTGAGTGGGAGAAAGAAAGATGATGAGGAGCTAGGATTACGGTGATCCACTTGTGACTGCTTTGCCAGTAGTTTTGAAAAATAATCTTCAATTCATACCACCTTCTGATTGTGTGTGTATGACTGTGTGTGTGTATGTGTGAGAGAGAACATGTTACGATGTTAGTACACTGCTCTTTCAAGTCTTCTCCTTAGCCAAAGCAGAAAATCATTTGGAAACCATTAGCATGTGGCAGGGGTTTCTGAAGCAAATTAATTCAAAGCAACTTAGTTTTAAGTTTTTCACAAACACAGGCATTTATACACACACCAACATACTGTCCTCTCTGTCTCTTTCGAGCTACTTTTAACTTTTAGACTTCTTCTCTCACTCACACATGTTTAACACTCACATCTCACCAAGCTCATGTCATCCTCACAACAGTCTCTTCATGCCTTTGTCTGTGGACACAGAGGATGTTTTATTGTTTCTATGAAATGTACCCACCAAGCTCACAAGTGGCGGCCATTTTGGAAGAGAACATTGCATTTATGCACCCAGTGGACACGAATTCTGGCACAGTGCCGGCCTGGATCTGGCATGGAGATGGACGATTTTGCCATGTTCAGGCTAAAACTGCAGGCCGGATCAGAACCAGTCGGCTAACTATCTCGGATGCTGAAACTGTAACCTGGTGCCGTAATTCATGGCGATGATTCTAATCTTGCCTTGCATAGAGATATGTACTGCAAATGTAACATTTTGGGGTACTTGAGTCACTATTTAATTTTTGTATTGTTTGTAGCACTTAAGAAGATTGTATAAAAGACAAATGTGTACAAAAAATAATATTTTTTAATTTTTTAAAAATATAATTATTTTCTCCATCATTACCATTTTACAAATGTTTTAAAAAGAAAAAAGGCTAGAAATCAATCTGTGTATATTTCAGTATCTGTATAGCAGCGCATTTCATAAATGGAAATATGTTCTCTGAATATTTATTTACTAATATATTTATCTTTAAGCCATGTCTTATGTTCAGAGTGTATGAAAGGTTTGGATTTTTTTATTATTATTGCTTTGGTTTTTGAGATCACTAACGTGAGACTTTGTAAATACATGGTAATTGCACACAAAACAATTAAATATTCTCTGACCAAAAACTGATTTTAAAAATTTAGTACCATACAGTTTTGTAACAAAGTGTACAAAGATCTGAAAAATATATGGTTTTATTCAAGTAAACGTTGTTGTGTCTTGCTTGCTTTAAGCCTGTGTTGCTCAAATGTACCAGTACAAAACATGCAAAACATTTTACAACCACAACAGACACTGTTCGATCTATCTTGTGACACCAACCACATTTTTTATTCGAAAATTAATAAAAAATGCATAGTATTCACTTCAAACTTTACACAGTGTCCTGTGTAAGGAAACATTTGTGTTTCCCAACTGACTCTAGGCAGCAGTTATTTTCTGCTGTCCTTAAGTGCCATGAGGAAAGTACAAGTATTCCTCTTTCACAAGCCACACACAACATGGAAGTCTTGGCATGTCCAGCCTGTCTTTTCGAAGATTCTTTTGCAACCCCATAAGGCAATAATAAATACAGTGCAACCCCAATCCCAACGGCCTTAGAGTAAAAATAACACCACCGTATTTCAACAGAGCAGTGGAGATGTAGCAGAATGTTTATCACATGTGACTTGTAGGGAGATGCAACACTAGTTAAAAGGCATTGAAACATTCACACAACAACCAAGGAGGTCTGCATGTTCTGTGGCTCCCACTTCATCCCTGTGGTTGAGTCCAGGCTTAAGTGTTGGGTATTTGCTCTTGCCTCCTTTTCAGTTTTGCCCTTTGGACAGTTGAGGCTGCGCTCATAGCTTAAAGCCCGAATGAATGGCCACCACGCCGCCTGTCAAGTTGAAGTACTGCACACGGAAAAACCCTGCGTCCTCGATCATGCCTTTAAATGTTTCCTAAAGGGACAACCACAAGAGAAGCATATACAAACTTCTCATTTTAAGGCCCAAAACTTAGTCATTGAAACATTGCCAACAGACTCATTTTAAAGGTCTCATTGCATAGTTTTTTCATTAATTTTGCAGTGGTCTCTAGTATTAATGAATGCCCTGTGAACCGGTTTTAGTGAAAAAAAATGCTTTAGTGCTCCTGTTACAGGCTGTTCTAGTTTGGTGGGGGAGATGGAGCAGGGAGAATGACAGGTTCTCCGCTATGCTAGTCACAGGCTACAATCTTTTAAAGCCCATTCAGTTATAGCACACCAAACAGAAGATTCAAACATTCTAACACCTATATTTCGCTAAGTGAATGTGTGCTGCAGTGAGACTCCTCCGGTAATCACGACTGTTGCATGGCTTTTTCTATTTAACAAACTTACATCATTTGGTTTGCCTTTTCCTTATTCACTAATTTTTCCGCCTATCTTCTTTCATTGACTAATGGAGGTAATCGGAGTAGAAGAACATTTTCAAGTGCAGCATGCATATGCAACTCGGAGTGACCTGTCCTATTTCAAAAAGAGCAAGTACTAAACAGTTTTCACGAAATGAGACCTTTAAGCACAATTTTCTATACGACCTTGACCTGACAAAGCACTCTTTGAAGATTTGGTAAAAGCAACACCTGCAGGTTAGTGCTGTTTCTTTTTGTATGTGTGTGCATGTAGGTAACCTTTTGATAACCATCTCAAATGAAAAGATAAGAATTTACATCTCAACAATCTTCAATGATGTAAGACAACAATCTTTCAATTTCTCCAAATATACCATTCAAACACATCAGTTGGTATACTGGCTAGTTTTCTTTTCATTTTCTTAAATTGCTAACTGTCCCGTTGAGTTTTCCAGGGGTGTGTTAGCTTAGATGATTAGCTTTCCAGTTTCAGACAAAAACTTCACCGTGCCTCTTTAGCTGCGTCATCTTTGTCCCAAATTGAAATTACAGGACAGGAAAAGAATACCTCATTGTGTCCTCACCGAGAGAGTGGGCACACAGAATGAGGAGATTACAGCGGTTGTTTGAGGGCTATATTTACCTGGTCCGGGAAGCGTCGGATACTCTCCACCAGGTACTGGTAGGACTTCCAGTCCCCAGCAATGACCTCACCCAGAACGGGAATCAGTTGGAAGCTGTAGGCATCATACAGACTGCGGAGGAGGAGAAGGTCTCCATTAGCACACTATGCAGTAATTTACAGCACGCAAAAGTAATACACAATAAAAACAATAACACTTGGCCACATACGCTACACGTTTCTACACGAGTCCTAATCATAATGTACCTGTTTTTCTGTAAAGGAAATTCAGGAGCGTTTTTTTTTTATTCATTTGATTAGGAGAAAAAGTTTCCAATAACATACAAAGTACACACAACATAACAAAGTAATGTTATTTAGAAACAGCTTGATATTTCAAATAAAATTACATCTGAACTGGTACCTAATTCAGCCAATATGCTGCTGCTTGCTTGTTTGGAGGGGAAAAAGTAATTTAGGTATAAAACGTATGTCTTCCCACCTGGACAATACGGGATTGGAGACTTTGCTGAACTCCAAACACATGAATCTGCCGCCTGGTTTTAGGACACGCAGGGCCTCTTCCAGAGCCTAGACAATACGCAGGAAGAATCACACGCCATTATATATCAGGACTACACCAGACAAACTGCTAACTTCCTTCTGCTAGTGCAAAATGTAAAGACTTAAAATATTAACATGTAGATTTTAGACTCTTAGTAGGATCTTTTAATCATTCTAAGATGTTAGTGATCTATTGTTCCTGTACAGACAACAGTCAATTTGTTAGTAAACTGCTTACATAATGATCAACTGTGTAAACACCTTCCATAAATGAAAGCACTGGAAGATGACTTGTGAAGAGTAAAGCTACGGCCTTTACCTGTTCAATGTGGGTGACATTGCGGATACCAAAAGCTATTGTGTAAACATCAAACTGGTCATCGGCGAACGGAAGCTCCTCTGCGTCCCCCACAACCCACGATAAACCTGCAATAGCAGCAAAGCCTCAGCGAGTTGATTTACATAATGCAGATACTGTTTGTAATAATAAATACAAATTTCAGTAGGCTTTATTTATATAGGCAATATCACACAAGGCATTAGCAGTCAAGACTGTTATCATTTGTGCTTCCTTAATGGTGGGAGAAGCTAGCAGTTGCTACACAAGAAGAGACACCCCCATCTATTGTCAAGAAGATCATAAAAAACATGTCTTCTATGAGATCCTCCTACCCTACTAACCCTAATTCACTGAGCCTCTGACCTACACCTACCTGCACTTCTCTAAATACTTTCCCAGCACTTAGCCTAGAGTAGTAGAGTTGGAACTCCACTTCTTTTTATCTCATACGATTACTGTAGCATGACTGTTTTCCTCAGTAGCAAATGGCTTTGGAACAAAGTGCAACATTGTTTTGTTTTAGACAGGTATCATAAAGTGCTTGACTAAAACAGTAGGATCCCAGACATAATACACACGTAATTACATTACATTTCACTTAGCTGACGCTCTTATCCAGAGTGACTTACATTTATGTAGGTACAGGGTTTCAGTTACAGTCCCTGGAGCAATGTGGGGTTAGATGCCTTGCCCAAGGGCATTTCAGCCATGGATAGGGCGGGATTTGAACCTGCGACTCTCTGATCCCAAGACCAACTCCCTCACCACTAGACCACAGCTGCAATTCACTGTGCCTCTTACCCGAGCTGTAGCCCATCTTCTCGGCCTTGTCCTTGCCAACCTTCAGCATCTCTTTGTTGATGTCACAGACGACGGCTGTGGATTCTGCGAGCTCCTGTTGACCGTTGGATGAGGGGGTGCTGGTCATGTCCTGCCAGGAAAGGGTCTGCTGTGAGCGGATGGTCCGCCTCTGCTGCCGCTCGCGCTGAGAACGTGTGTAGTCCAGGAAGCGCGTGGAGATGTCACCTGAGACAGCACAGCACAAGAGAAACAGCTCAGATTCTTCTTGGAGCTTGAAGACCTTTCATCCAAAAGGCTTCTTCAGTTCTGGCCTGATGTTGGGAAACCAAGAGCTATATCTCTGGATCACTGGAGGTGGAGCTGTAGACCACACCCCTCATTCCAGAACTGAAGAAGCCTTTTGGGTAAAAGGTGAAACGTCTTCAAGCTCCAAGAAGAAGTCCAGTTGCTTACAACTTAGCTCCTTTGACGACCATGACCTGGATGAATGAGAATCTATACAGACAACAGCTCAGCTTATTTAACTATTTAATAACCTTCATACAATTTGGTGTTAAGCCAACTTAGATCTGACAGTGTTGCCACTTTAACTTGTTTTTACCCTTGTTCTGAACTAGGCTTTATTTATTAGTTGTTTTATTAGCTTGTTCTTAATTCCGTACATTTAACTTCTTTCTATGTGTATCATTGCTTTATAACTAACTAATAAACTTGAACAAGAACTTGAACTTGAGATACACATGCAAACAGAGAAAGCTGGGGCCCTCCTTATGTGCATGTCCATTTAGTAAGGGGATCAAAATAATAGCAGCAAAAAAGTCTTTCAATTTATTCCAGTCAGTCATCATCATATGAATAGCACTACACCCAAGACAACCAAGTGAGAAGTGGGTGAAGAGCATATTGGCAACGTGTACACCCACACAGTTTCCTCACCTATACCACAAATCAAAACTTACAGCAAAAAAAAGAGAGAAAAAGAAGAGAACAGCTCCAAACGGGACCCTAGGGCATACCTGTGCCACCAGCCGTATCAAGCAGGCGTGTTCCCGGCAGAGGGTTCATTATGTGAAGTAGTGTGTCCTTCCATAGTCGATGGATACCCAGGCTCATGGCATCGTTCATCACGTCATACTTCTGAGCCACACTCTCAAAAACCTTATACACTTGTCATGATTTGAAAAAAAAAACAACAAGGTTGGATATGAAAACATGATCATTAAAGTGTGTCGTTTCCTCAGGTTATCGTTACAGTTATAGTAACAGCGAGTAAGTAATAGCGACACGTTGCAAATAAATGACACTTCAGTTTAATAAGTTGACATGCATATTTATATAATACATTTTACGTCCGTTCACGATGACAATGACCAAGTTTGGCTCAAAATCCAACATTAACGTAAACTGACTACAAACCTGGTATCGTACTGAAATTTAGATTTCTCAAAAAGAGGAAAAGAAGATCATTTAAATAGTCCCTACATCTGGGGCAAATGTGCAAATTAAGCACTTCATATCCAGGTTGATCACGTACCACATCTGCCTATCTGCGTTGAGAAGGTTATCAGGACATTTCAATGTGCAACTTACCCCTCTCGGCTTTCTCTTCCTCTGGTACTGTCTCGAAACCAAAATGTGTACTTTTACCCTGGAAATCATCACTATAGCACCTGCACACAATGCCATAAGCAGGGTAAATCGGCTTTGACGCATGGTGTGTGGACACCACATTTACTTTCAGCATACAATCGCGAAGTAGCCTTCGGACAACACACCTGAAGGGGGCCGCCATCTTGCCTGTTGACGGCTGTTAAAAAAAACCTTTGCGTCATAAGCCTGCGACCCCACATTTTTGTAGTTCGATGTGCCTTTGCAAGACAGACGTCTCTGTACAAGTAGGCCTATAAAATGACATGTCGTTTGAATCATGCTAGCAGGTCATCAGTGGAAATCAGCAAGGTATTAAGAGAATAAACATAGAGTAATATAATAAAATTGGAAATACACTTTAAATATAAAATATAAAACATGTAAATATGCACAATGAGTAAGGTGCTCTTTGCCAAGGGGCAAGGTGGATTAAGACATGGATATAGTGCAAATGAAAGGACTCTTGATGGAGTTTGTGGTCATCTGTATGCATATTGCACAGAATATTACACTGAAGAAATGTATAGCATGATGCTGCAATTGTCGTTTTTTATTGTCTTAGTGTGTGTTTATATGTGACATTAGTAGCCTACATTTAGGCAGTACTCTCATGAAGTAAAAAAAATGCTAAATATGTTTATAATAACAATAAAAATCATTTACAGTGTAAACTATTAAACCCGTTTTGCAGTTATAAGAACAGGAATAAGAATAAGGATATAGGCCATGGCATAGATACATGTTGTGTTGCACCATACCATTTCTGGTCCTTAACATGAGAATCTAACTATATTAGTTACTATATTGTACCATATCTTGAACAATTACAATGTTTTATCTATGATGTCATTGTTGAAAATACATTTTATTTGCATGTGTTAGGCTAATTAATCTCAGAATAAATAAATAAGCCTAGATAAATAAAAAAGTACAAATTCTATCTCTTTCTTTCCCTCTGGCTCTCTGTCTCTGTCTGTCTGTCTGTCTGTCTGTCTGTCTGTCTGTCTGTCTCTCTCTCTCTCACACACACACACACACACACACACACACACACACACACACACACACACACACACACACACACACAATTTGTGTCAGGTGTCAAATTAGTGTCAAGGTTTGGCTTCTCAAAGGAAAGTTACTAGAACACTGTCCATTTAGAGAAACACCATATGTGTCAGAGAGAGAGAGAGAGAGAGAGAGAGAGAGAGAGAGAGAGAGAGAGAGAGAGAGAGAGAGAAAGCCCTAAAGAGATCTAGAGACACAGCACCAAAGGTGAAGTCCCAAGGCTTCATGTTACGCCTCTGACAATAGTAGGGAGCATTGGACACCAAGCTGAAAGAGGGGGGAGACAGACAGGTTGGACCTTCAGGGTAGGGCGTGTGTGATTATCATGGTTTTAAGTGGCTTCAGTGTCACTGTTCCCCTGTTTAAGGGGTATCAGTTCCCCCATCATTCATAGACCTTAACAAGCCTGCACTCAAGGCTTTCATCATTTGCCCTCAGATGAAAATTCTGAGTGGTGAAATAGTCTTACTTTTTAAAAGAATAATTAGTAATTGAAAAATGTTTAAAAGGCTTATTTGTTTCTGGTGTTTCATCATGAATGCATTCAATGTAGTCACATCTTCTGAAGTTTTATATAAATCTAAAGTAACTCAGTGGCAGTTTGACACTTATAATGTGTGCATTAACTTAATATGTCTGCGAAACACAAATGTTTAGATGCTGAATCATAAGAAGAGTGTTTATTTCATAACTGTCCTAGAATAATACACAAAAATGAATTAATTATAAAAATAAACTATTTTATTCAGTGTTTCCAGCAAAAAACCCAAATAAACAAACAAGCATACAACAACACATTACTGTAGATGTAAGGATTTTATGGCTCTTGAAATGGTAATGAAGCAAACTCTCCAGTAGGGGGAGCAAAAGTCCAATAATTGAAGAACCAACAAAAACCTGTTGTATCGTAAACTTAGCAGCCTACCTGCAATATAGTTTACATATATTTGATGAACAATAACCCCACAAGTACACTACACCAGAATAACTTCAAAATGTGACTATTATACCCTGACAAGGTAGTTTTAACAATATCACACCAGTAGTCCAACAGCCTATTCAGTAATGGCACACATTTCTACCAGCCCATACAGCCTAGAAGTGTGTTTCTGCATAGGCTAGTTATACATTTCTGGATGCTTGGCTGTAATTCTATAGAAAAGAGTCAGATACTTTACATTTTGAACACTGCAAGAAGTTAATGATGCACTTTTTATATAATTCATCTTCAGGCCTGTTAACACCCGACAATATTCATAAAGACATCTATTTATATAATTACATCTTCTAATGAGTATGAGGAATGCAGCATGTAAAGACTTTTTGCATAAACTTCAGGTTCATGTTTACACACTAAAATTATGCTCCTACACTTAGGCGATCTGTGAAGTCAACACTTCTGATTACTCCTCAGATAGTACCGCTTTCATACTTATTGCTGTGACACATGCAGTGATTGTGTATGCATTTTAAGGTATGTGATATTACATGAAGGACTGCAACTGTGACATAGGTACGCTATTTAATGGTGTAGCCTAGGAAAGTATATGGGCCACAACGATTTCCTTCATCGTCCTGCTGCTCCAGGGGTAAATGCAGTTTGAGTGTAGCATCCACACACACATAGACCAGTACACACACATACACACATGCACACACATACATACACACAAACACATGCACATACACAGCCAACACTCAATGGGTTGCATGTGGGGTTGGCTGGACCAGCCCCTGTGTCCTCATGCATCTGTCTCCTGTCTGGTAACCATTTTGGGTGGCTGATAACCAGGCAGCCCAGAGAAAAACAAGTGTAGAATTGCTTCCCCCTAACTGCCTGATTTTTCCCTTTTTTTTACAGAGAGCAATTTTTGTGGCTATCAAGTCTGAGGTGAAGAATATTAAAAAATGGCCTTTCAAGTGCAGCTGTTAAATGCTGAGGGCAACAGGTTTTTTTGTTGAGATAAGAAGACACCACCACAGGAGCACCTGTAAGAAACATGCATATTTATTTTGCCAGAACACATTAAATAAAACTACAAAGGTACTTCACTTATACAAAAGATAGATTATATCCCATTTTTATGACCAAAATAACAATAATTTACTTTTATAAATTAAATTTTCACTATTTTATGTACAATTATGAAAAAAAATGCATATCCTTTTCCACCCTTGTCTTCCTTTGGTTCAAAGGGAGATTGGTCATCCTTATGTTCGCACAGGGACACACATGCAGTGACAATATGTTTGAACCACACACACACACAGATCTGCCTGATTATCTCCCACCCACTCTGACGTCTGTGGCATTCCCAGATTGGCCTACGCGCAGAGTGGGAAATGGAGGACATTTTTGCATTATTCATGGAGCTATCCAAACAGTTATGACCTTGTTAGGCTTTCAAGCTGTAAGTTACTTTTGATGAAAAAGTTTCCCCGTCTTTTGCTTTTTTTCTTTTCCTGCCCCCCTCCCCCACCCACCCAACCTCTACGGCCATCTGGAGGAGGCAACTCTGCATGCATCCACTGCTCTGCTCTACCCCCCATAGATCTGCAGCCATGTAGCCACACCATAATAACCACAAATGGAGGGTGAGAACTCAGCCAAAAAACATCAAAAAGGAACAAAAAAAAAAACAAAAAAAAAGAAGAAAAAAAAACAGCATTAGGTCATTTAAACAAACTCGAAGCAAAACAACAATCTCCCCTCCACACCCAGGACCGCATGTAAAGAGGTCCGAGTGGGTGGCTATCGGACCTACATCTAAAACTGTGTTTGGTTATTCCGTTGGTAAACAGAAGTGCAAGTCTTTGCTGAATCTGAACTGAACAATCATCGCCTGACACCATGCTTCACTACCATCCATCGATGTGTGTCAAACAATGAGGCTGCACTGAACACACACACACACACACACACACACACACACACACACACACACACACAGACACACACACACACACACACACACACACACACACACACACACAGGCCTGATAAGTACTAAATGTGGATCTCAGAAGGCTAAGTGCGCTCAAATAATTTACAAGACCAAAAACAAAGTTGAATTCTGCACTGAAGTGATTTTTTTTGCTGTGACTGATAAAATCAATAAAATAAAAATAATACAATAAAATGGAAAAACAAAATAAACAGCGAATGTGGTCCACCAGAGATCTGGCAGACCACCAAGTACTCTGTGGAGCTGAACAGCTCTGGACAGTAAATAAATGCTTTCTCACAAGAGAACTGATGTGGATCTCCCTATCAATCAGCCTGTTTATTCATGGAAAGCGCTCTTTTATGGAATGTCACAATAAAAATAAAAATGAAAAAAACAAAAAAACAAAACAACAACAACAGAGGTCAGACCTACAAAGGGCCTGGAGCATGTTCTTGATCATGCAAATTACTCAACTAACCACCAGACTGAGCACTGAGGCTTGCACGCATTAAATATTTATGTGTCTGGTAAAAGCTGTGATGAATCTACGATGTCTGTTTACTCGTGTGGGTCTGTGCTGTGTGAGAGCCTCGCAAGGGGCCTGCTCTAACTTTGAGGAATGGGAAACATTCGTGCTAGACGAGACGAGAGAGGAGGAGATGGGGAGGGGAGAAAAAAGTGCTTCAACGGCTAAGTTGTGGTGGAGGAGAAAGAACAAATTGTTTGGAACGATTTCACCACTGCTATGCCGAGGATGAGAAGGAAAATGAGCTGCAATTGGTTCATTGTTCCCACCTCGTGTTTCCCAATCCCAAAATCTCTCCCAGTGCCCCCTTTAATGACTGCACCACCCAAGACCAGAACAATAGCATCATCAGTGTCAAATGGATTTGGCGTATAAACATAAAATGAGAAAACACATTTCATTCAACATTGGCGGTTCTCAGCTACAAGTTCATCTTATAACATAGCATAGAGGTATCCTAGCTGTTGGAATCGTTTATCGTGGAATGAAAAAAAGAAAGAAAAGAAAGACAGAAGAGGTTTTCTCAAGCGTTTCAAAAGAGCCAGTGGGAGCTTTGAACCGGTTAGGCACTTAACTTAAGTCAATGTGAGTTGATTTAGACTTTGCTTCAGCAGTCCAGTCGAGAGAGAGAGAGAGAGAGAGAGAGAGAGAGGGAAAGAGAGAGAAAGAAAGAGAGCAAGAACACAGCATTTCAGGTGCTTCCAAGAGAAGACTCCCAAAAGGCAACCAACCCCGACCGCCAGCTCGGCTGTGTCTCAAAATTCTCAGGCCGGCCTCCCTCTTCTCCTTTTCAGCTCTCTTTACAAGCTTTGGTGATTTGAGCGCAAGCAAGATTAGAATCTCTTTTTCCTTTTGTGAAGCTGCATTCACGGCGGTCCTGAACAGCCCCATACCGTAATACGCCGCTCACCTGGGGAGCGAGCCGTTTGCAATTACACAAGAGCTGACCCATATTGCGGAGAAAGGCCTTTTGAAAGGGATCCATCTCTCCCTTCTTTAATGCCTCTCTGGAGATTGCTGTACTTTAGAATAGGCCGATTGTACTGGGTGGCATTTTGCCAGCGATGAGGACCCGTTTTGTGTTACCTCCCCACCAAAGGGAATTGTCTCTCTACTTTTCCACAATCGAGATGTAATCTCTGCTCGCCTTTGTGAGCAGAAGTCAGTTACAGCTCTGGCACGGGGGGGGGGGCTGCCTGTTTCATTGTACAACAATAGAGATATGTAAGAGTAGCTCTGACTGCATTGTGTGTGTGTTTGTATGTATATGTTACTGTGTATGTGTGCTTGCACCTATGCTTTTGTCTCTGTGTGCACATTACTTTGTGTGTGTGTGTGTGTGTGTGTGTGTCCACCCTTATGACGCAGTAGCCATTTCCATGGGGCCGCTCCCTCAAAAGAAGATCACCTGTCATGCACCTGTCAGGTTCCAGCTAGCGAGCTTGAACCACTAAGCCACTAGCTGACTGTGGTGGGTGGCTATAGGGTCCTTGTAACGCTGGCAAATTCCCTCGTCCTCCCAAAAACCTGTGTGTCTCTGACACACAAAAGCAGTCTGCACGCATCCATCCTCGTGCTTTTGTTTTTAAAAACAAATATCGTGGTCCCTGTGCCGCCGGTAGCAGTTGCGTTTTACCATAAGTCAGTCTGTTAGCGAGTTAGCCAGTTAGCTTTCAGCACGCTTCTCCTAAGAGTCCCTGAGACCCCAAGTGACCAGTAGGCCGGCACAGGACCCGGTCACCCTGGGTTTGTTTGGGAAGAGTAAGAGTAAAGAGGAGGAGAAGGAAGATTAGTGCCACATAGTCCATCTGCGACTGTCTGTCCATCTACGTTCTTCCTCTCTCTCCCTCCGTTGTCTTGTCCTAGTTGCCCACAAGAGGGCTGAGGTCGCCGTGGTGGTTCTTGAGCTTCTTCTTGAAGAGCGAGATGGTGGAGGGCCGGTAGAAGATGATCCAGGGCTCGGAGGCGGCGCTCTGGTTGCAGGACTGCAGGTGCTCCCCACTGCTGATGGAGGGAATGGATGGGGACCTGAGAAGGAGAGGTTGGACAGAGAGGGCAGACGTTAGACTTAAATAACCGCACTCACTTTCTCTTTTTCGTGTACTGATTTATTGGGCTATGTCTACGAACAAACGCGTTTCGGCAATAGGTCATCATCAGCATGTTACACAAGTTCAACACGATTTGATTTTTCACTCGCACCCGAACATTAGGAACAGAGTGTACCTGTTGTTCTTAACCATTGAGAGGGAAGATAACACAGAATCAATATAAGTGGGAGATCAAGATGGCCAATAAGATGTTAAGATGTTTTTTTTTAGATGCTTTTTTGTTCCACTGTTTGTTTTGGCTTTTTATAGACATCAAAACTCAAAGAAATGGACTGAAAGAATGGTACAAAAAACAATAGCTTACTGAAAAGCAAGTTCATACTGTTTTTTTTCCCTTGTCTTTCCCTTATTTTTTATTAAAGGCATATTCCTGGTTTCTGTACAAAGCCACAGCAAAATACCCTAGCTGTCCCAAAAACTGAATAGATCCTGTCTTCACATAGCTCAGATTACAACTGAAGGTTCTGATCTGATGTGTTTCCAAGCAAAACCCTATTCAGATGATGGTGTATCCAAGTTGAACCAGGGCCTAGACCGAGGTTGTGTCCTGGCGGGTATTCAGAAAGCAGGTTTACTTACTTACCTGGGTGTGTTAACTCAAGAGTAAGTGGTAATCATCCTAGTCGAGGGGTCTTAATTTCCTTAGGAAAATAAAGCTATAGGGTTCTTTCCATTACGATGTTTACCATGTACAGTACTTAGAGTTAACCTATCTTCATCAGTCAGTAAACCAGGTATTTAGAATACCCCTCTGATGTGGATTTAAGCAAGCCTGGTAAACCAGCCTCATACTTTATTTCATTTTGTACAGAGGGTCTGGCCTAGAGGTGTGGATTCTTCTGAAGTTTAAAACAAGCGGCTCTGCCTTTACCCAATCGCTAACGTCTGGTTGTCATGTATGCAATTAGCCTACCTTCGTACTACAATTCCAATGTAGCACACAAAGCCAACGTCTTTGTTCACAGGGCCTAAACCATCTCAGAGCTAATTGCTAACTGTCGAGAGTAGCACTTACTTGACAGTGATGTGGAGGAGCAACTTCGCAACCATGGCGATGACTGTCAGTGTGAGCAGTGCTGCCAATGCGTAGATGGTCCACACTGTAACATTAACATCAAACACAGCACATAAAAACACATACTGAAAACCATACTACCACACTGAAAAACGAAAAAAAAGTTAGTAAAAACAGAACTTTTTTAATGGTTCAGCAAATGGAATATAATATCTACTGAGATGTTAACTTGGTGAGTGAGAGGAGACGTAAGAAGAACACATACTGGTGCGGTGTCCCGTGGTCCGGCCCGGTCCGAGCCACTGACCTGGCATGTTGCGCTGCGGTTTCCCAGGGCTGGATGTGATGACATAGAGGATCTGGGAAGATTTCCCATCACTGCTGATGTTCGACTTCTCTGTCACGCCGCCAGACGTGGGCTCCACCGTGCTAGTATCCTCTTCCTCATTGTCCTCCTCTTCCTCCTCCTCGTCCACAGGTTTGGGACTCTGACTCTTCAAGGCTAAGGGGAAATAAGGCATGATGAGTGCAAGACAATTCAATTGGTGTATACACAGGTTATATGGTGGCATTAAAGCAATACTAAGTAGTTTTCGTCTTTGCCCTACAGGTTGGAAGCAGAACTGTCTCTCATTCGAACTACAGAGACACGGCCTGCTCCTCCAAACTTACTTAGTGCGGCAAAAGCAAATTCAGAAGTGTCTTTCACCCTGTTAAAGTTGAATCACTGAAACGATTTTGGAAACATTTTTTTAAGGTTGAAAAAACTATTTCATGTTGCTTTAAAGGAAAACCCTTCAAACTGGAACTGGATGTATTTTTTATTGCAGGTTACATTTTGTGAACTGGCTAGAGACAATGGTATGGACAATGGTAGAACACACATCTTACTCCAGCTTATTCACAGTATTTTGTGTGTCAATCAGTGAGCATTGTGCATATCAAAAAGATTATAGATAGATAGATAGATAGATAGATAGATAGATAGATAGATAGATAGATAGATAGATAGATAGATAGATAGATAGATAGATAGATAGATAGATAGATAGATAGATAGATAGATAGATAGATAGATAGATAGATAGATAGATAGATAGATAGATAGATAGATAGATAGATATTTGCAGAATGTTTTCGACCATTTCTGAATTGTCCTTGCACGACTGCAAAATAATCTTCCCTTTATAGTGTGCTTCCAACAAGTGCCTCTCCTCAAATATCTCAACGATTCATAAAAGCAGGAGAGAAAAGAACTGGCTTCACTTGAATTCATCACATTTTTCAACAGTTGGTACAGAAACCAAAAAATTTTTCAAAATCCAGACAAAATGGCAAGAAGCTAGAATGCACCGCAGGCGAACCCATCTACCTGCCAGTGCTCCTTCGGCAGAGCCAGAGGAGGAGACAGGGGCGTTCGGCCCCCTCATCGCCTCCGCACACACAGACAGCGGTTAGCTTCAGTGTCAGTCACGTTAACTCCCGGAGACGCTGTCTGGGTGACGGCATCCTCGCAGGGCCCCGGACTGAAAGAGCAAGCGGGGCCCCCTGGGTGTCAGTACTAACAAAGAGACTTCAGACACGCAGCGGCGGATCGGGAGAACGCTGTCAATAGAAGCCGTATCAATTTCACGGTTCGAAATTCCACATTTGGGCCCCCCTATGTTCCTTTTGGGTTGAGTGACAGAAGTGTTTTGCAGAGGAAAGAAAAAAAGAAAATAAAAAAATTCAGAGACTCGTGAAAGATTTTGAGATGACAGATGAACCTAAATAAACTGTCTACCTCAGAAAGCATCAAGGCATTTTTAAAGATTGATGCCACTTTCCAGTAACAAACTTCACTCACTCAGACTGCTGTGACCTGTAAATATTTCACGTCAAATTAATTAAAAATGAGAACGAAATTGACTGTTGAAAGGCCATGCGGTCTCAGTGAAAGTGTGTGTGTGTGTGTGTGTGTGTGTGTGTGTGTGTGTGTGTGTGTGTGTGTGTGTGTGTGTGTGTTTATGTGTATGTGTTTATGTGTGTTAACTTCTGATAAATGATGGAGAGAGGCCCAATTTTGCATGACATCACACAGTTACTCACACAGTACGATCGCTGTGTGAGTGCAGGCGTCTGGGCCAGGAAGTCAGCATGCACCTGCACATGCAAATGGCAGTTCCAGAACATTCCCCCAAACCCCCCACTCAACTCAAGACCCCCTCTCTCCTCGCCTCAACAGGCCCATTCCATGATGTCGGCTCTTTAAAAAGGCCCTGTGTTTTAAAGACCTGGCTGGCTGGCTGGCTGACTGGTGGCTAAAACACTGCTCACATCTGCTTCGGCTTAGCGGCACCAGGTCAGGTTCTGGATGGGCCGCGGTCCAGATCTGGTGTCGGTTCTGCCAGTTCCATTCCCCGGCTCAGCTGCTACCCATCACGGCCCAGAAAAAAAAAAAAAAAAAAAGGAACTCGGAACTGCCAGGCCTTTGATTCGCATCGGAGCCAGGACTCATAAGTCTCTGGGCAGGACAACCAGTATAAATATTTTGACACTAAATCATGCTTTGGGGCCCTTTAACTTTAACAATACATCAGACACACACACTCACAAGCACACACACACACACACACACACACACACTCACAAGCACACACACACACACACACACACACACAAAAGCACACACAAGCATACACGCACAAATGCACACACACACACGCACGCACACACACAAAGGTACACATACAATCACACACCCACACACATACACACAGACATGCACACACATATAAAGACATAACCACACAAAGACATAGATATACACACATACAGACACACACACATACACAATTGCACATAAACACACACACGCAGGCACACAGAAACACACACAGACGCACACACAGACACATGCGCGCACACACACACACACACACACACACACACACACACACACACACACATAGCACATGTCCACAAACACACTCACAGGTAGCACATGTGCATTCATAGAAAAATGGAAGTTCTACCACTGGCTTTTGTGCCATTAAACTGGTCCATTGATGCTGGACTGCTCACTCAGACAGAGGTCTGTTATGGAAACTGGCACTGTGAACCTCACTGGCTAATCAGAAAGGTCACCGATTGGT
>CM050217.1:25080000-25087500 GCA_027475355.1 Coilia nasus
ACTCTTTAGCTAAGTTGATGAGCTAATTAGTAAAATTGCCTGTTCTAAGTACAACGATACATGTCAAGAGTAAAGCTGGGTTTTTCTTCATACTGATCAATGTACCGAGCAATGTGGTCTGTGCAAGCTTCTCTCTTAGGTTACATATTGCTTTCATATGTGTCATATTGCTCTGGATCTAGCAGATGCTTTTATGCAAGGCCACTTAGAAACACTGACAACACAGGCTAGAGTGCCTAGCAGTCATGGGGAGATCACACTGTAAGCTCTAACCACTTAACGTCACCAGCTTTCAGCCCATGCATCACATCTGTAGTCTCTCTGTCTTTGCTGTGTGTATTTGTCTAAGGGTGCTTTCACACCGACAGCAGTTGGTGCGCACTGAAAGGTCCATTCGGACCAAAAGATCGTAGTTTGGTTCGTTTTCGTTGGTGGGAAAGCATCAATTGAACTGAGGTACGCACTAAATCAAGTGGTCCAAGACCTACAAAAACAGGTGGTCTCGGTCCTCTTGAATCCACACCAACGAACCATACGAGATGCATTATGGGTCGCTAAGATAAATATTGATGAGGAAACATCAAGCGGGCCAATTTTTGTTTGTTTGCTGATTTGAAAGCGGAGCATAGCACAGTATGCTACATAGTAACAATTTTACTGCCTGATCCGGGCCAAATAATTAAACTTGTGGTAATCAAAATTATGGGCCCTTAATCTCCTTGCTTGTATATTCCACCCCCCAAGCCTGATGGTGTGTGTATGAGTGCGGCAGGACTGTCGAAAACTCTAGCACCACAAAATAAAAGGGATACCACAAATTGGTTCTGTGTGCTTACAACAGTCAATTCCAGGTGGTGTGGCAAATGGTTGTAACAAATATGTGTTATGGCCTTTTTCTCTCTGGAGAAAGATTTTCCACTTCTGAGGCTGTAAAGCCGTGGCCCTCGGTCCCTCTCCCCGCTCACCCTGTATCTCTGCTTCCTGCAGAGGCTGATGCAGGTCTGGATGGTGAGCTTGTTGGACGTCTCGCTGCTGCCCGTCAGCGTGAGGGGGTCACCGCTGTCTTTGAAACAGCCCAGGTTACCAGGCACTGCAGGCAGAGAGAGAGAGGGAGGAAGAGAGAGAGAGGGAGGAAGACAGGGGAGAGAAAGAGAGAGACAGAGAGAAAGAGAGAGAGAAAGGGAGAGAAAAAAGGAAGATGGTTTACATTGGTTAAAATGTTTACAATCCCAAAAGGATGTGAAGCAATGAGCGAGCAAGAGAGAGAGAGAGAGAGAGAGAGAGAGACAAAAATAACAAATTCATTCTTATGTGCAATTTGCACCACAGAAAACAAGATGCATACACACACAACACACACAAACACACAATATAAAACCCTGAGCCAAGAAACCAGGCACTGGCAAATCATTAACTACGTCTCCGATAAAGCCTTTGTGCCGTGCCTTTATCCCATGAAAAGGGATGTCGGCTTTTACACGCTGTGATTAACACTTGTCTGCTGGCTCTGCTTCAGACCTCCACAGGTGGCCCATGTGACATGTGAGCTGAGGGTGAGAGTTGTCATCTCCCTGGAATGTACACTGGCCACCGGTGTGGGGATTTATGAGGTGAAAGGTGACGGAAAACAAGTACATTAAAAACGGCACTATTACTGTAATATTACTGCGATGTTACTGTAAGTGCTGATACATGTGGAGTCTGCGGTTAGAGCCTGCAGCTGGCACCGACACTACTGTAAGTTGACACTTGGCACTGATGGAACAGCTGATGCGCTAAAACATTTTGGCTTATTTTAAAAAGACTTGTTGGCTTTTTTTTCATTCACACATTCAAATGTGTATAGAGTTCCTTTGCGTCAAGACTTTAAGACTTTTATTGTCATTGAACAGTTGCCTGTGCAAGTCCACTAAGGTGTGAGATGAAAGTATCAAAGTGTACAAAGTACAAAAGGCACAAAGGTACAAAAGGTGCCTTGCCTTTCAACAGGTATACAACCCTAACAATTGAAGCTGCACCAGAATTATTTTCTTACAAAGGTTACAAGCTATGACCAGAAGAACCCAAAATAGGTAGGCTGGTGTGGGTCAGATGGGGCCTGAGGGGTGATGTAGGTAGGGGTTGGGGTTGGGCGCTCTGGGCAGACTTTCGGAAGAGGGGCACTGGAATCTGGAATATGTGCATTGTATGGTGCAGTCTTCCTGCATAAGAAGCATGGGACAAAGGAGGACATATTTCTGAGTGGAATGACTGTGGTGGCATCTCTGTGTGCATGTGTGTGTGTGTGTCTATGTGTGTGTGTCTATGTGTGTGTTTGTTTTGTGTGTGTGTGTGTGTGTGTGTGTGTGTGTGTGTGTGTGTGTGTGTGTGTGTGTGTGTGTGTGTGTGTGTGTGTACGCACGTGAGTGTGTGTATACAGTATGCATATGCACATGTACATGTTTGTGTCTGTCTGCGTAGGAGTGTGTGTGGCACGCACATGTTTATGTAAGAGAGAGATATCCCTGCATCACCCAAGGCATTTCTGGGCAATTTTTCTGAATTGCCATTCAGGGGGAACTGACTGCGAGCATTTATTTCCCATTCACTGCAATCACAAGTGATGCCTGCTTACCTTGCCTGCATCCAGCCAACAAACTGAAAGCCTACTCAGCTGCAGCTGTTGCATCTAGAAATCTCACTACAAAGCCTCTTGCCAGTTAATGCTTCCACAGTAATTAAGCGGGGCAAGTCAAAGTTTCCAGAATGTTTTGTCGACGAGCCCCTGGACGAGCGTCGGCGTGTCCACACTTGTATGCATCATCGTCCTGCGCTTCCCATTTGGATGCAAATATAGCTGCTTCCTGTTTTGTTCAAGAGGGGCTTCTCCAAAAAACAATGGCGCAGCAGACCACACACATGAGGGACGCATGATGGCAGCGTACACAATCCAACCCCCCCACCCTGGCGGCCCTCGCCAATGTAAACTCGACCGGAGCCAGCATGCCAAAGATGCGGCCGTGTTTCTTGCGTATACAGATGAAATGGGAGCAGGGTGAGGCTGCCTGACGCTCCTGCCAGAGGTTCAAATGGTCAGTTCACACACACACACACACAGGCGTACATGCACCCACACACTCACTCAGCCTCTCACAGACTGTCAGCTGCTGTTTTCTGAGAGAACATTTATGTTTTGCTTTGTTTTTGTGTCATTTTGCGGGTTTTGGGTTTAAGTGTTTGTGTGTGTGTGTGTGTGTGTGTGTGTGTGTGTGTGTGTGTGTGTGTGTGTGTGTGTGTGTGTGTGTGTGTGTGTGTGTGTGTGTGTGTGTGTGTGTTAGTGTATGTGTCTGAGAGACCTAAAAAGCAAGGGAGAGAGACAGAGAGCAATGGTGAAGCCATGGTGAATGGTGAGCAAGAGAGAGAGACAGAATGTGTTTGTATGTGTTTCTGTAAGTCTGTGTGTGTGTGTGTGTGTGTGTGTGTGCGTGTGTGTGTGTGTGTGTGTGTGTGTATGTGTGTGCATATGTGTTGGTATATGCATATTTTCACATGTACTGGTGCATGACCTTATATACTCTGTGTCACACATTGGGATAGAGAAGCGATTGTATCTGTTCATGTGTCTGTTTAATGGGGCAGCCTGCGTGATGTATAGACCAAAATTTAGTTAAACAAATGCTGCAAGATGACAGATCGAAGATGAGCTCATTCGTGCTATTTATCCAAGCATCACAGACAATTGGCCTTCACCAAAAACAAACAGAGGACGAACCGTGGATCCTGTGGGTGAGGTCTGTCTATATAGAGTGTGACGCACTCATTTAAACACCAGTTCTTCAGCCAATGTTTTGTTCATTGTAAGATATAATCTTTTATCAGTTGTCAATTAAGATAGAAGTTTGATTTCTAACTGCCCCCAACATTCACAGACACTAAAACGATATCAAATTTAAGCGGCACACTAAAATAAACCTACTCTCACATTACTCATCTCATCTTACACATTATGAATATTTGTTCTGTGGGAAAGAGGAAAATTTCAAACTTCACACTGAATGATGGATCTCTAACCTCAAGCAAACACACTCACACACACACACACACACACAGTAGAGATCTACATAGTTTAAATGATTTTTGTTGTTTTTCTTCTGAGGGTAAAAAGTGAGATGTGTTCATTTCTGTCTTCCCTCATCCATCTCTTTTCACATATCACCCCCCCCCCACCCCCCCACCCCACACACACACACACACACACACGCCCCCCTTCCATCCCCAATCCCCACCCCCCACCCCCCCTTGCTTTTCAAAGTAGGATGAACGCCTCTTCAGGGCTTCTTCAGATTAAAGGCACTTCCAACTTCTCTTCTCTGTGTCCTTTTGACAGGAAGATTGCACACCACTGTCAATTTATCTGCCTTTAACCTTTCATCAGCTCCTCATTTCAGGTGAAGGATATTTCTCCTCCACCACCAACGCCCACATCAGCAGCAGCAGTAATAGGAGTGTTAGAGAGATAGAAAGGTAGAGAATCACGTGTAAACTCCCGAACGCAGCTCTGGCTGTTATGCATCAGCCTCTAATGCTTCCCATGAAAACGGCTTTATTAAAAAGGAACTTAAGTAAGGCCAGGCTGTGCCATCTGCTAAACAGGCGTAACAAGTGCAAACATCTTTGTCTTTGGCCTGACATAAAACAGAGCGTGAGAGAGTCAGCGAGAAAGACACAGGCGGAGAGGGAGTGGGAGAGGGAGAGACTTCAAAGCGACGGTTGGAATTTTGGATTTTAACAAGCCCCTAGGTGAGAAAATGCACTTAGGTGTGTTAGTGTGCTGTGCTGAGCTGAGCTCTGGCTGGGTTGCGGCAGAATCCCGCAGAGAGCTCGCACAAGTTGTGAGACACACACACACATATGCATGCACACACTCATACATGCATGCAGGCACACACACATATGCACGCATGGACACACACGCGCACACTCACACACATGCATACTTACACGCACACATGCACAGCACAAAACATACACACCCCACACACACAGTCACAGAGAAAGACAGAGAGAGACATAGAGACAGAAAGAGGTAGAGAAAGAAAGAGACAAAGAGGCAGAAAGAGAGACAGAGAGATAGAGACAGAGAGAAAGAAAAAGAGAAAGAGACAGTGTTTTTGTTTCTGTGTGTGTGTGTGTGTGTGTGTGTGTGTGTGTGTGTGTGTGTCTGTGTGTTCTTAATGTTCTTTATTGATCTTAATGTTCTTTCGTCCCTAATACTTTTATGTTATTGTTCTTTGTAAGCTTTGGCAACACTGATATACACAGGCATGCCAATAAAGCAAATTTGAATTTGAATTTGAATTTGAAAGAGACACAGAAAAATAACCCTTTACAGGAGCATCACAGCACCTTCCTCCACGCGCTCTGTTAGTAGGGAGCGCCTCTCTGTTGGATGCAGGCCTGGCCTAGTGTCAGTGCAGAACATGAGAGCAGTGAGAGACCAGAGCGGCATCATCAGACATCACCACTGGAGCAGCAGACATAACAGCACAGCAGCAACACAGCTGGACAGGCAAGACATCAGTCAAAGAGAGAGGAAGAGTGAAGAGAAAGAGGAAAAGAGAGAGAGAGAAAGAGAGAGACCACGAGAAAGGGAGAGAGGGATTGTTGAGAGGGGGAAAGAGAAAGAGGAATAGAATGAAAAGAGAGTGGGAAAGAGAGAGGGAAACAGAGACAGCGACAGCGAAGAAGAGAATTACAGAAAGAGCAAGAGAGAGAGAGGGTAAAAGATATACAGTGAGAAAAAGAATGAGAGAGAAATAGAGAGAGAGCAAGAGATAGACAAAGAGAATGGGAGACATAAAGAGGGAGAGAGAGAGGGGGATAGAGATAGAGATAGAGAGAAAGAGAAAGAGAATGAGAGAGGGAGAAATAGAGAGTGACAGCACACCGGGAAAACAGACAAAACAACATCAAAGGTGACAGTGCTTGGCAAATGGCCCTGGAAGCGAGCGTGTCTACCAAAGGGCCTCCTTGCTCTCTCCGTGTTATTAAAAAAGGTAATTACAGACATAAATTACGATGACATCTGGAGAGAGTTTTGCGGAGGGACCGTGGGTGTTTCTCTTTCCAAAATATATTTGTGCTCAACAGACAGGCCTCTCCTCTCACCACGCCTAGCTCACCCTGCCAGAGACATTTTTAGTTTTTTTTCTCTTTTTCTTTTCTGACGGAGAGAGAAAGACAGAGAGAGAGACATACAGAAAGAGAGAGAGAGAGAAACAGATAGAGAAAGAGAAAGAGAGAGACAGAGAGAGAGAGAAAGAGAAAGACAGAAAGAAACAAACGGTGGTGGTCATGTGGTGGTGGTGGTGGTGTTTGGGGGGGGGGGGGGGGGGGTTGAAGGATAAAGGGAAGGAAAACGAGAACTGGAAGAAAGACAAGATCTTGTCATGATTAATAAGACAGACTTGTCTTCCTCAAAGGCAGCTCTGAAAACAATAGGTGTCCCTTCAAGCAAAGCTACTAGCCACTGGTAATGAAGCACAATCCTATTCAACAGCAGCAGAGAGAGAAAAAAAAAAAAAAAACACAAAAAACCCTGACAGACTATCAACACCGGCCCAAATGTTTTTTTCCTCCTCAGAGGAAATGTGACTCAGCGGTTAGCTTCTCTGAGGGGGGTGGACGCAGTGCCATTGTTGGGGAGTGAACACATAAAAGGTCATCCTACGCATCCATGTTGATGCAGCTCAATAAGCCCGTGTGTGTGTGTGTGTGTGTGTGTGTGTGTGTGTGTGTGTGGGTGTGTGTGTGTGTGTGAGCCCTGAGAGCATGCTGGCACTGAGCTGTGAATGTGATGCTACGTGCCTGTGGCTGAGGGGACCATAAACCATAACAGCGGCTATTCTCCTCTGTGTACCACCCCTAATACACCACCACCTACACACACACACACACACACACACACACACACACAGGCTTGTGCGCACACACACACACATAAAAACACATACACACACAACCACGTACACATACCTCGTACATACAACCTCTGCACGCGCACACACAAACATACACTACTACACACATACACAGACAAATGCAAACACATACACACACACACACATACACATTTACACACACACACACACACACACACACACACACACACACACACACACACAAAAACACACAAACACACACATACACACACACACACACAAAAACACACAAACACACACCAATTCACACACATTTACAAACACACACACACACACACACACACAGACATACACACACACAAACACACACACACACACTTACAAACACACACACACACACACACACACACAGACATACACACACACAAACACACACACACACATACACAAACAGCGTCTGTGTCTCTTATTTACATCTGACAGCATTCCTGTGCCTCCCACAAAACAAAGCCATTAGCGTGTCTGTGCTGCATGTCGGAGCGAGACAAGAGGCTTTTCACCCCTTTGACGAGGACAAACT
>CM050217.1:25092500-25110000 GCA_027475355.1 Coilia nasus
CATCCCATCTCTGTCCTGCTGTGAGCCTGCGTTGAAGCCACAGCAGTGGGTGTCCAAAGTTAGCCCAACACAGAATAACATTGTAAAAAGCTTGAATGCCCCTCTGCAGTTTATTTGTTTACTTGGTTGTCTATGCATCACACACAGATGAGTCATACACACACACACCCACACACCAGCGCATAGACATACACAGGAACACACACACACACACACACACACACACACACACACACACACACACACACACACACACCAGCATGTACACACGCACATACACACACAGGAACTGACACACAGCACACACACATACACACACACGAGCATGTATACATACACACATACACACACACACACCAGCATGTACACACGCACATACACACACAGGAACTGACACACAGCACACACACATACACACACACACACACACACATACACACACACACACACACACACACACACCAGCATGTACACACGCACACATACACACACAGAAACTGACACACAGCACACACACATACACACACACACCAGCATGTACACACACACACACACACACACACACACCAGCATGTACACACGCACACATACACACACAGAAACTGACACACAGCACACACACATACACACACACACACACACACACACCAGCATGTACACACGCACACATACACACACACAGGAACTGACACACAGCACACACGTGCACACACACACACACACACACACACACACACACACACACACACACACACACACACACACACACACAGGAGCACAGGGGTCAGAGAGTGACTCCATGATGGGAGGGGGGGGGGTGGTGGTGGTGGTGTGTGGAGCAGTGATGCCAGAATGTGTGTGGGTCACCAGCGCCTCTGCTTGAAGTGGAGAGAGAGCACTCCCCTGTGCCGGGTCAGTGGTCTGTTTTAGGATTACCAAATTACAGGGAGCTGTCTCTCTTTCTCCCTCCTTCTCTCTCCTCTCTCTCTCTCTTTCTTTCTCTCTCTCTTTCTCTCTCTCTCTCTTTCTGCTCCTCAAGTTTCCACTGTCAGCCAGCCTCAAACATCAAAGACGTCGCTATGGTTTTTTTTCCCCCCTTTTTTGTCCATACTGCAAATGAAATCCACAACGGCCTCCTTCAAAAGACGAGCACAGGCCTTCAATCCGAGGTGGCGTGTTTGTTTTTGTCCTCTCGGATGCGGGGAGGACAGAAAAACTTTCCCTCTCACATGTTTGTGGATTAGGCGTGTTTATGTATCTGCCATGGGTAGGGACAGATGGCATCTGGGACCGGGAGCGGGACCGGGACACACGCTTCCGAGTGCCTCGGCCACAAAAGAAAGTTTAAAAAGAGGTTAAAAAGAGAAGGAGAAACGGAGATAGAAGGAGAGAGAGAGAGAGAGAGAGAGAGAGCAAGAGCAAGAAGACGAAGAGTAAGAAGACGACAAAAAGAGTACAAGAGAGAGAGAGCAAGAAAAAAACAGAGAGGAAGAGACAGACAGACAGAGCGAGCAAGGAAAGGACAAAGAGAAAGAAAGAGAGAGAGAGAGAGAGAGAGAGTGAAAGAGATAAAGAAAGAGAGAGTGAGGACATGTGTGTGTTACAGGGCACTTGTTGCATTGTCTCAGTCTTGTTTGGAAAGAACAACCCTGTGTACTGCTACAGAGCAGGTGACAAGCAGTGGGAATGTGGCTAAGTGCCTCAGCGAGACCAGACTCCACCACAGGAGACAATGAGAGCGGGACACCAGTGACTCGCTGTCTCATCATCATGGCATAGAGGAGCACAGAGAGCCCTTGTGTGAGGATGTGTGTGTGTGTGTGTGTGTGTGTGTGTGTGTGTGTGTGTGTGTGTGTGTGTGTGGATCCTTGTGTGTGTGTGTGTGTGTGTGTTAGAGAGAGAGTGTGTGAGTTTATGTGGCATACACATTTTTATATGTGTGTTTATAAGTTTGTGTCTTTATGCACGCACATATGTATGTGTGTGCTCTTCTAGGTGTGGTGTGTTTATGTGTGTGCAGGTAAAGTCTGCATGAGCGTGTGAGTGTATTTTGTGTGTGTGTGTGTGAGAGAGAGAGAGAGTAGGTTTATGTGTGTGTTTTTGAGTGCACTTTGTGTGTTTGAGTGTGTACGCACACACATATGTGTGTGTGTGTGCGTGGGTGTGTGTGTGTGTGTGTGTGTGTGTGTGTGTGTGTGTGTGTGTGTGTGTGTGTGTGTGTGTGTGTGCGTGAGGTCAGGTAAGGGCGTCTGGTGAGGACATTCATGGTCCCTTGGGCTGCGTCCCTCTAAATCAGCCACTCTGGTACACAGCCTCAGGCAGGCCTGAAGCACAGCACTCTGACTGGCGGGCACACACACACACAGACACACAGACACACACACACACACACACACACATATTTCATTTTAAGAAAGCCAGGAAAAGGGGCATGAGAGCCATGAGAGATGAAAGAAAGAAAGAAAGAAAGAAAGAAAGAAAGAAAGAAAGAAAGAAAGAAAGAAAGAAAGAAAGAAAGAAAAATTACAACAACAGGCATGCAGTTGTCAAGAAGCATCCAACAAATAACTGGAGAATTGGAACCTCTTCTGGATGTCGACGATAACAGAAATGTGTTGCCATGTTTGTGTGTGTGTGTATCCTTGTTTGTGTGTGCGAGCATGAGTAAGCCGTGTGTGTATGTATGAGTGTATGAGTGTGTGTGTGCGCCTGTGCGTGAGTGTGTGTGTGTGTGCGCATGTGTGCACATTGACACGTGTGTGTGTGTGTGTGTTTGCCTGGGTGTGTGTGTACACAAGTGACACAAATTCCTCGATGACAGTGGTGGCAGGCACCTCCTCTGCCTGGCACGGGACAAAGGCGCCCAGGAGGGGTCCTTCCAGGAAGGCTGGGGGGTAGTGGGCCCCTGGCTGCCAGCACAGCGCTTCCCGACAGTCACACCACAGTGGGCCAGGCTGGGCCTGCTCCTGCACCCAAAGGCCCGGATCTAATTACAACCCCCATTCAGGCCCAATCAGAACCAGCTCGCGCCGGACTCAGACACGCAACACAGGGCATATTACTGTAATGCATCTGCCCTGGGTTTGGCCCAATTCAGGCACTAATCTGACCCAAATCTGGTTCTGATCTGCCAGTGACTTCCTTCTACATGATAGTGCACCTTCTTTACTACTAGACTTACTTACTAGAAAAATTATACTTAACCCGGCCAAATCAAGTTCATTACAATGCACATTATCAAGTTTATTACATGTGCTGTATCAAGTTTTGTGACGTCTTGAGGTCACACTCTCTTGGTAAATGTCAAGTGGGTATAACTATGTCATATCTATCAACATCATCTTGACATTAGAAAGGACAAAATTTTCCAAATGACATTTAATACCAAAGATTTTACAACTTGGGTCTTATGCACACCAGTGTAAGGTCTTAAGTACAGCCTATCAGATAAAGACACTACACGCTGACATAACCTAACTGAGCCAAAACAACAAGGGGACCTGGATGGGTTAAGCCAAATTAACAAACATTTTTCTAGTGTATCTGGCATAAGTGTGTTGCACTGGGCAAGCCAGATTGATCAGATACCAAATCTACTGATACTGAGATACAGTACATGAAAAACAGGGTCTATCTTCTCTCAGTCTGATACGACGCATGTACTGTAGGTGAGAGGACAGGTGAGGACAAACCCCCCCCCCTCGGGTGGACTGAGGTGGTACCTGAGAAGTTCAAAACTTCACACCAAAATAACTCTACAAAAGGAGACAAAGAAAGGATCAAACAGCAGGGCGCCTTCTTTTTCGTCAAAACAACCAGTTCTCTGAGTTCACTGTGTGTTCTGAATAAGTGTGCTCTGTCATATTATAGCCCTGTTTTTGTGACGGAGAAAGAAACTAGAGAACAGAGAAGAGACGAGTCTGATCCAGCTTCGGGGGGAGAGGAGACGTGTGGAGTGTGTTGGACGCACAATGGCGTGACGGGTTTTTGTTTTTCTTGACGGTGGAGCCTGAGGGGGAAATGCTGGTGCGGTTAACACACACACACACACACACACACACAAACACACGTGTTGTTATTGGGTCAGGGACATGAAACGACCTCACTCTGCTACGGAGCCATCTGTACAGTGCCACATCTCTAACAGAGGGACACAGTGTGTGTGTGTGTGTGTGTGTGTGTGTGTGTGTGTGTGTGTGTGTGTGTGTGTGTGTGTGTGTGTGTGTGTGTGTGTGTGTGTGTGTGTGTGTGTGTGTGTGTGTGTGTGTGTGTGTGTGTGTGTGTTTGTGTGTCTCAGACAAGCAGATGAATGGTTTTCACACTCGACATATCCCCCTGCTGAGAAACCAAACTAACCACATCCACTTCCACACACATATACACACATGCACACATGCATACGTGCACACACACAGACGCATACATGCACATGCACTCACACACAGCCTCTCTCTCTGTTACTCAGTATTTTTTTGAACACTCACACACAAAAACACACAGACATATACACACACATACACGCACACATATAGCGCAACAACTGACAGCCACCTGCCAACAAAGGCTGGCCTCAATTACGCTTTGAGATTAGGGGGCAGTTTAGCCTAATGGAAGGAAGTAGGGGTGGGGAGAGAAGGATGGGGGGCAGACATCTCAATCATAGCCACAGATAAAGAGGGCGGGGGCTAGTTTGGGTAGGACAGAGGGGGATTCCTGTCCAGACATCCGTGGCTAAAAGGCCACTTGTTTGAAGTAGGTCAGTTGTGTCTGACACGGGATTCGTGGGGGCTCAGGGTGGCTTTGGAAGTCTGCAGGTCAGGAACGGGGGGTTGGTTGTGGGAGGTGGGTGGGTGGTTTGGGATTGAGACAGTACCAGAGGACCGACCACGTGGATGAGCTCCATAGGAGAGGTGGGTGGAGGTGCACCATCTATGCCCACTGGGGATCAGTACTGCCCCACAATGCCAAAGTGCAGTAACTATGTGAACATAGAATCTGAGAAAAATGCCTGTAGCCTCTTAACGGTCACCGTATCGCTGGTGCTACGACTCGCTGTGACTGAAAAAAACGCAACTACATTACAACTTTACTACGCATTACAGAAAGTCTTTAGTAACACATTACAACTTGGCCATTGCCATTCTGGTAACAACAAAGATATAATAGGGGGTGCATCTTAAAGGGTTAACTTTGTTATACTGCACAGTCAAACATGCTGCACGTATGATAGTTTTTATGTTTTAATGTACTTTCTTAATAGCAAGAAGCAAGACATTTAGTCACAAGACAAAGGTGTTATAAAGTCAATTCCCAGTCTAAACTCAATCTGTCAAAATACGTAGTTACTGCCTTTTGGCCTTGTAGGGCAGGCCAGATTCAGGCGCCATGCCTTAACAGGCTGGAGTGTCCATGCCACATGCAAAGGTCTGTAGTCTATGCTGGCGGTGCTATGGAAGTGGACAGGGCTCCACTTTGTTGCCTACAATACCAAATGGCTATGGAATGACTCGGCGGAGGGAACTCCACTCTTTTCTCCTCACCATTATTTCCATGGAACCGGTCACCTCGGCAACCATTACCCCTCACATATGTGGTCCTCAGATTGTTAGTGTCTCCATAATCAGTGTAATATCTATGAAATAGAATACCACATACTCATCCCTAACTACATGTACCTTTGATGTTATGTACTGTAGTTCTTGAAAATGCCTTTCAAATAATTGTTTTCTGTTAAAGGAGAACTTCGGTGTAAAATGAAAATTGGCATGTTAAAACATCATACCGAGATGGTATGTGTACTGAGGAGCAAAATTGATTTAGCCTGGTGCATTCGGAGTTTAACTATTTTTTATCGTTTGTCCCAGAAGGCTGTAGTTTCTCATCGCCGCCATGATTAAAGTCCAAACAAGTCGATTGTACCACCTCTCTTCCTATTCTTCCTGCTGGTTCATGTTTGTCAATCGACTGGTGCGGACTTTCATCATGGCAGCGATGAGAAACTACAGCAAGGTACTGCTTGTCGAAACTGTTTTATTAATAAATGTTGTGTACAATTACAAAGTTCTCAGTGCCTCGTTTTTAATGTCAGGGCCTTTGTTGTACTACCGATGGAGTGTGGAGTTTCTTCGAGCTGTTTTAATGGTTTAAAAATAGCGTAGTCATCATGCTTCGTCTATGGCACCTACCACTTCCATTGTTAGCCTTCTGGGACAAACGATATAAAATAGTTAAACTCCGAATGCAACAGGCTAAATCAATTTTGCTCCTCAGTACACATACCAACTCGGTATGATGTTTTAACATGCCAATTTTCATTTTACACCGAAGTTCTCCTTTAATAACACCCTTTAAAATAATGTTTGGTATTGAGTCAGGTCTACATGGCAGGAGGTGGAGATGAGGATCTAGGCCTTTCTCACTGTCAGACGAGCCAGTCACCTATCTTCAATTCTCAGAACGGTGTATGACAGGTACAGCAGCAGGTTTGCCAGTAGCTGTCAATTTGTGTGTGTGTGTGTGTGTGTGTGGAGGTGTGTGTGTGTGAGGGAAGTGTCTGCCTGACTGCTCGGATTACAGAGGTGCTTGACAGGGCCAGAGCGATAGAGAGATGGACAGACATAAAACAACACAGAGTGACAGGTTAGTGGGAGTTGGATGCACACACACACACACACATACACACACACACACACACACACACACACTCAGAAACACACATACAAACACACATACAAACAGACTAGTGTGTGTACTTTGTCTCCAAGTACACAAATACACAACACCAGCAACACCCAAACAAAACAAACGCACACTCACACACCTATACACGCATGAATAAATAAATACACAAAGACAGACAGACACACAAGAAAACACATACACAGACACACACAAGACTATTAGGCTGAACAGGCAATGCAAACAGACAGGCTTCTAGGCTTCTAGGCACTAAAACAAGCCTTGACAGGGCTTGATAAGGGGTGGGCCTAATTAGTTTTTTTTGCCTGACAGTAATGACTCTGTAAAAAGCACAGGATCCATAAAAACCTTAATAATTCACGAGGCGTGTGCAATGTTAATATCAGCACAGGGCTGATCAAGAGGCCCCATATGCATGTGTGTGTGTGTGTGTGTGTGTGTGTGTGTGTGTGTGTGTGTGTGTGTGTGTGTGTGTGTGTGTGTGTGTGTGTGTGTGTGTGTGTGTGTGTGTTTGTGTGTGTGCGTGCGTGGCAGTGGGGGGGCGACAGAGAAGAGAGAGTGTATGTATGTGTGTGTACAGGAGCTTGTGTGATGTGTAAGAGAAAGTGGGTGTATTCAGATGTGTTTGTGTGTGTTTTCTCAGGTGTGTGTGTGTGTGTGTGTATGTGTGTGTCTGTCAGTCTGTCTGTCTGTCTCACTGTCAGTCTGTCTGTCTGTCTCACTGTCTGTCTGACTGTTTGTTTGTCTTCATTCTGTATGAGTGTACTCACTCTGGCAGCTAGGGATGTCACAATACTTCCAGTAGATTCCATCTTCATGGTCTGCAATGTAGCACCAGGGTCGCACATCACCATCCGGATTCCTAAGTGATAGATAGATAGATAGATAGATAGATAGATAGATAGATAGATAGATAGATAGATAGATAGATAGATAGATAGATAGACAGACAGACAGACAGACAGACAGACAGACAGACAGACAGACAGACAGACAGACAGATAAAGAGAGAGACAGAGAGGAGGGCAAAGAGATAGAGAGAAAAACAGTGAATTCTTTAGTCGATATCAGTAAAAATATAAATCATCCATGTAATCTCAACTCCATGTCAATGGCAAGCGGCAACGTTCCAGGATAAACAATGAAGCCAAAACTGAACGTTCTAAAGTTGCAATACCTCACACGTCCATTGGGGGCTGGCTGCAGAAGCGAGCAACCTCCCATTGACCCCCATGTTAAAAAGTAAATTTCACAGCAAACAGAAACATATTTACAGCCTGGTTCAAAAAAACGTTTTTTTTTTTGGTGTGTTATGGTAGTTTTTGATGATAACTCTGAGGGTGGTGAGATTTTTTTAGAATTCATTAGTTTAATCTCCAGATAATTTATATTGACATTCATAGAATGAACTGGCAAAGATGGCAGCACCCTGAACCTTCAATTTAGGTTTCATCTATCTGTGAGAAAGTCTTATGTGTGACGTCACAGGGGGTTTGTCCAGTTCTCTTATACACAGTCTATGGCCAATGGCGAAGGGCACAAGTATCAGTAACATTCCCTGCCGTTCCTCATACAAAGAGTTGTGATGTGTGTTCTGGTGGTGTGCACATTCCACAAGTGCCCATGACCCCATCTAGAGTGCTCGTGCACACAAGCGCCCCACATGTCCTGACCTCTCGGGGAGAGGAGAGCCACAGAGTGGCCCCCATGATGGACACACATCAACCAGACAAAGAGAGACACACACAGGCACATGCTGGCAGAGAGAGAGAAAGAAAGAAAGAAAGAGAGAGAGAGAGAGAGAGAGAGAGGGATAGGAAGGAAGAGATGTTTGAAATTCCTACATCGCTATTATCACACAGCCCTAAGACTCCCTAAGGGGGCTGAAAACACATCAGAATAGAGGAGATACACATGTACAAATGCAAGAAGAGAGAGGGAGGGAGGGAGAGAAAGAGACACAGAGAGAGAGAAAGAGAGAGAGAAAGACAGACAGGCAGAGAGACACAGAGACACCGGAGAAATAGAGATAGACAGAGAGAGAGAAACAGAGAGAGAGAGAGAGAGAGAAAGAGAGAGAAACAGACAGAGAGACAGAGAGAAAGAGAGAGAGAGAGAAACAGACAGACAGAGAGAGATGCAGGCGGACACAGAGAAACAGACAGACACAGAGAGACAGAGAGACAAATAGAGAGGGAGAGAGAGAGAGAGAGAGAGAGAGAGAGAGAGAGAGAGAGAAGCAGGAAGACTCATAGACTCCCAAACAGGACAGAAGGAACAGCATGTGCAGCAGTAGCATGTGGGCTGTCAGTGAGACTGAAGAGTTTGCTGATAAGCTGTCAGTCGGGTGCCTAGCAGCCCTGTAGGAGAGGGGAGGAGAGGGGAGGAGAGAAGGAAATAAAAGCTAAGCCCTTCGTCCTCTTCTCCTCCTCCTCCTCCTCCTCCTCTTCTTCTCAGCTTCCTTTATCTCCTGGGTGCAGTTCGTCAGGCCCCAGGGGCCAAAACAAGGCCTGTCCACATTAGCGCTTGCTCTCTGTCTCTCTCTCTCTCTCTCTCTCTCTCTCTCTCACACACACACACACACACACACACATACACACACACACACACACACACACACACACACACACACACACACACACACACACACACATGCACTGGCCACAGCTCTGCACTTTGTTCTGTTGCAGACAGGGACCTGCCAAGCCTGGCTCCTTTGTGTTGGAAAAGAAGACAGGGACAGAGAAAGAGAGAGGGAAAGATAGGTAGATAGATAGACAGAGAGGGAGAGAGAATGAAAAGAGGCTATGACAGGAAGTAAAAGAGGGGAGAAAGGAGATGGACAGGAAGGAAAAAAAGGAGAGAAACTAAGAAGGGGGGGGGGGGGGTTAGAGCATTGAGCTTAACTACCTTTTAACCTCTTATGTGTGCGACCCTTGAAAAGGAGCAGCCTATTGATTTCCAGTAAGGCTGCAGGCTCTGTCACAACCCGTGATTTACACAAGGGGGGGGGAGTCTGAGAGAGTTAGAAGCTAAATCCATTCTCTCTTCCTCTCTCTCGCTCGTTCTCTCTCTCTGTCTGTCTTTCTCATACACACACATACCAACTCACTCTCTCTAATTCTCTGGGAAGGGTGTGCCCTCCATCCCCTCTCTCTCTTTCCTTCTCTCTCTCTTTCCCTTTTTTTTTCTCTCTCACTCTCTCTCACACACACTCGTTCTCTGAGAAGGGTGTCCCCTCAATTCTCTCTATCTCTCTCTCTGTCCATCTCTCACTCTCCCCCTCCCTCTCTTCCTCCCTCTCTTTCAGAAGGGTGTCCCTGACAGGGATCCTCTAATAGCTTGAAACCCCACTCTTTCCTTTTCACTGTGCCTGAATGCCGCTGCTGTCGGCCGCCCCCCCCGTGGGCTACACGCTATCTGATTACGGGCCCCATTGTGCACGCGGATCCGAAGGGCGTTTCCATCGCTTTTCTTCTTCTTCTATCAAAAACACTTTCCACACTCGCTTTATCTCTTTCACAACACGCCGGCATATTGATAGAGGCAGTCTTCTTTATCCGAAGGGGAAAAAAAAAGAGGGGGAACTTAACCTCGGGATGAGATTGGGTTAACCCCACAGCTTCTCTCAAAGAGCTTTCTTTTTTTAATTCTGTCAGAGGAGAGAAATGATATCCACCTTTGCTACCCACACACACACACACACACACACACACACTTACCCGTCCAAATCTTATTGTGCACACATTTTTTTTCGACACGTAGGGAATGAGAGAGAAAAAGAGGGAGAGAATTGGTTCTGGACTTGAGGCTGGATGTTCACAAGTATTGACTGGTGGTGCCATTTGTACTTAACATACAGCTTTGAATAATTCAGCGCAGGCTTGTGTCTGACACCTGCTTGGAACGCCGTTCTCTGAAGTTTCATTTGAAGCCCTGGCTGGGGTTTCAAGGGGGGTTCTGCCATAAAAATACCAAGATTAAGGAAATAATATGCACATATGAATGTCAACTCTCTCTTTTTTTCTCTCTCTCTCTTTCTTTCTCACACACATACACATGCACACACGCACACACACACACACACCACAAAAACATGGATGTGCTGTCAAGCCCCACAAGTCAATCTGACACACACACACACACACACACACACACACACACACACACACACATTCAAACACACACTCTCTCGACAGGAATGATCGCCTTGAAGCTCGAAACTCTAATTCATCTCCTGGTTTCTTGAGTTGGCTAATCACCTATCCCAACCCCCCTGAGGGTCAACAGTAAATTACTGCCACCGTGCAATGTGAGAGCACTGACCCCAGACCCTGGACACTAAACCACAACAACCACCCCAACCCCCCCCCCCCCCCCCCCCCCCACCCCCCTCCCATCCTCTCCTCTCCACAGTCCCCAGCGCTGGGTGTCTTTGATCAGCCACCAGTCCAGAGTAGGATCCCCTGGAGCAGAGCCCTGAGACCAACCACAAAGGCCCGCCTCCATCTCTCCTCATGGGTTACCTCCGCAAGCCACAAGCCCCCTCCAGCTCAGGCGCTTCAAGAGGACGATAACGTTACCATGAAGGGAACAGAGGAAGGACAGAGGTAGAGAGAGAGAGAGAAAGAGAGAGAGAGAGAGAGACGGGGGGGAAGAAAGTAATCTAAAAATGATACTATATATTTGAGGGCAGAGGGGACCTTTTGACCATTTGAATTGTAAATATTACCCTTCAAGGAATCGAATGTACTTGTTTGCTTTTGGGTGCACATATCAGCACATATCTATGTGTGTGCCAAAGTGTGTATTTGTATGCACATGTGTGCATGTGTGTATTTGTGTGTATGCGTGTGTGTGTGTGGATGTGTGCCTGCGCACACATATGTACGTATGTGTGCTCAAGTGTACTTCTCCAAGCGCTGCCATGCTGGACTGACAGTAAACTCCTGCTTAAACTTTCACCCAGTCGTGTTCACTAGCGAGCACCACACTCAAACACGCCATAACCCAGGATGGCATTTTAACGGCACTGTTTTGGTCTTATCAGTGCGTGCCAGCCCTGCTGTGATGGTCATCACCAGCACTTTAGAGCCGTCTGCTAAAAAACTTCACACAAGCAGCTGTGTGGAGCTGGCGTTCCTTCAAAGGCACCCCCACCCCAACCTCTAATAACAATTCTCTTGAGTTCCCCTAATCATAAAATTTATGATTAACCTTTGAAAGATCTGTGGCGGGCCATCTATAAAAGCACATGCTTTAGTAATACTTCGGCGTGAAATATATTTGAAACCTGTGTACAGCACGAGGGGGGTGGGGGGCGTGGAAAGAAGAATAACAAAAAAACATGAAGGGCCTCAACAGAACACACAGGCACCGACCGTAACCATGGCAACTTCTCACACCAGGCCTGGGGCCACATCTCTGCCATAACCGAGATGAAAGCCAACTGTCCACAAGAAGCATAATTTCATGCTCTCTCTAAATAAATTAATTTTCTCTCTCTCTCTCTCTCCCTCTCTCTCTCTCTCTCTCTCTCTCCCTCTCTCCTCTCTCTCTCTGATGAAATGGTAGGCTATTTATAATTGCTGACTTGTGCCCTGAGGGGTTTTGAAATCAGTGAATTACTGTCCTATAATTTCTTGGCCAGAGTGACATGTTTCTGTTTCGACCACTACTAGGACATGCTCGACCTTTAAATTTCATTAAAATAATCTGATATCACTCTTCTGTTTTTCCATGAAAATAATAGATCAGAGCACTTTTAAAAAATGTAAAGTAGGGCCTTTTATTGGGAATGCTAAAAACATCTTACTATAAGGATTACTCTTAAGGAGTTGTTACGACCCTGTAGCCCTCTTCAGGCTGCACCTTGCCAGTGCACGGGCAGGTCTGGCCTGATTTAAGGTTAATTGAGTGTCACACGCACCTGTGGAAGGGCGTGGATATATAAGGGACCCTAGTCCCTCCCTCATTAGGCACTTTCTTTCTTTGTGTGTAGGCACACTTTGTTTTTCTCTCTTGTCTTTGGCCTCTGGATCTCTCTCTTGCTCTCCCTCCCCCTTCTCACTCTCCCTCGGTTTCTTTGCCTCTACATTGACCACTCACTGACACACACATACATCCATTCAGGCACGACATCACTAGCATTTACACCCTAGACATCATTCTTAGTTTATTTACAGTTTTGCATTTGGTCAATAAAATCACTGTTTCAAAAGTAAACCTTTGTGTGGTGTCCCCTCTTTTATGTTGCGGCGTATAAACGAGCCTACGCCGTAACAGAGTCCTGTTTCACTGTTTTTGTGTTTTTTAAGCCCAGTTGTAAAAGTGTGTTTGTGAAGATGAGGAGAGAATAAGAAAGAGAAGGCCTGCAGACATATAAAAGGAATCTAACCAGGTAGAGTACATTCACCCGCACCTTTCTCTCTCTCTTTCTCTCTCTCACTGTATATATACAAAATATATATTTCTGACCCTCTAGGTTTCATCTCAGCTGTTATATATACTGTGTAGGCAGTGAGAGCTGTGGTCCACCCTTGGCCATAACGGTAAGATGGTAGTGATCTGACATCTGAAGTTACACAATAACAACGCAATCCCTATGTCATAGACATAGAAATGTCATAGACAGCCCGCAAATGGGGGTGATCCTATATTCTTCTGTCAAACATGGGTTTTCACTGTGTGTGTGTGTGTGTGTGTGTGTGTGTGTGTGTGTGTGTGTGTGCGTGTGTGTGTGTGTGTGCATGTATATGTATGTATGTCTGCACACAAAACCAAGACATTGTATATGTTTGAACATTGTATCTGTGCATGGGTGTGTTTTACTGATAGGTACTGAAGGGAGTGTACTTGTGTGTGGGTGTAGGCAGTGAATGTATGTGTATATGTATATATGTCTGGTGACAGCATGAATGTGTTTAATGATGTATGCCCATATTTTGTATATATGGGGTGTGTGTGTGTGTGTTTGTGTGTGTGTATGTGGGGGCTTGTGTGCGTGCGTCAGTGTGTGTGTGTGTATGTATGTATGTATGTGGATGCTTGTGTGGGTGGGTGTGTGTGTGTGTGTGTGTGTGTGTGTGTGTGTGTGTGTGTGTGTGTGTGAATGTCAAGAGATCACCCTGCGGAAATAGCAACACGAGTGCCTCTTGACCTTTTCCACTGCAGTGGCTGTGCCCTCGGCACGGGGATTAGTGCCTGTCCTCCCCCCTGCCCCCTCCTCCCTCCTCTCCCCTGTGTTTTGGCTCTGTTGTTTTACGGCGCGCCGTAAAGATGAAATGTGGGGGCCATTAGGCCTCTCACTACACTGGCCCCTCTGCCTTTCATGTGTGCGCAAAATATACAACAATGGGATGCAAGGCCAGGTTACTCAGAATGTTGAGCATGCAAATAAGTAGGAGCACGCAAATACACACACACACACAAACACACACACACACACAGACACATACATACACATACACATACACACACACACACACACACACACACACACACAAACACACACACACACACACACACACACGCACTGCCATACATATTACATAGAGAGACACACATACAGGCAGGCTTGTACATGCATGCGCACAACCACACCCACACACATACGCACACATGCCTGCACGCGCACACGCACACCAGTGTTGTTTTCGTCAACGATGACGATAGCGAAATCATTTCGTTGACGCACCTTTTTTACATGACAATAACGAGACGGTAACGAAATTAACATGGCTCTTTGATGACTAAAACATAACGAGACGTGTTTAAGTTTTCGTTGACGAGAACGAGACTTGGCGAAAATGTTAGTGGGTCAGACGCTCAAACTGCATGACATTTCTGCCCGTCTTTGACATGTCTGTCAAAAGCTAAAAATGCTGCATCTTGTCCTCGTTTGGTAACGCACACCACCTGGCATCACGCCAGCCCAGCACCTGCGAGTGCGCTCAACACGCCTGCGGTGCAGTCAAATACATCCACGTGTAACAGGTTATAGTCAGTCACACACACACACACAATCAATGGTGGACCTTGGCGGCAGCGGGAAGGGCCTTGGTGGCCAGAAGGGGCTCGGTGGTCGTAAACGACGCGATGACCTGTGGGAATACTTTGAATATATCCCTGGAGAAAGAAAAACCGTATGTGTAGTAGAGGGAGACGGCGGCAAATGCAGCCACAAACTAGGAGGGAAAAATACTACAAACCTCAAGCGGCACCTGAAGATATTTTTTCAAAGGTAAGTTACACCATGTCCTGTTAACATATCATATATATATAAGATAAGCCATTACTGTTGTATACTGCAGTAAAGATTTAGTCATTACCACCAGTCAATTCGGGCATTATTCAAATTAATCGCCCATCGCAAATCGAAACTGATGCCAACAAACTCCTAGTCTGTCTGTACAGCGAGCTAGCAAGCTAACGAACTAGCTCATTTAAGTCAATAGTATTAACTATGACAACGCCAATGTGTTAAACGCTAACTTCACTCACCTTGAATTTAACACATTGCTGTAACCTTATACCTTTATATTAATTTGTCCATTTGAGCTAATATCAGTAACAATATCTAGGTGGGTGTTGGTGAGTAAAGTGACAGCTTTGAATTTAAACCATTACGTTAGCGTAGTTCGCTAGCGTTAGCGCGCTAACAACAACATAGTTAGTGTTACTGCCTGACCTGAAGTAAAGCTACATTTCTCAAAATCCAAACAGTAACAATTTAGACTATTAGTCTTGAAATAATCACAAACAGTTGCGGATTATGACACATGGTTCCAAAAATCATCAACAACTCCAGAAAGACGTAAGGACCAATTTATTAGTTAAACTCCACACGTGTCCCATTCGAATTTCAATGAAACGAGTCTTGACTCTGCTGTGCATAAAGGGGGACTTCCCCCTCCCCTCCGTCAACACTCTCTCTTAGTACTTTACTCTCTTTCGGCAGCTAGATGATCCGATTGCATTCTGTACACTCTGGAGAAAGTTTTTGACTATGTGAACATCCCAAGGAGAGAGTTCTCCCTTCTTCTTATGTAGCATTTACAGTTACACAGCTTAAGTAGCCACGAGGTTTGCTTCTAGCACACAGCTGATTGGCGGAAACACAAACAAAAGAGCACAGTAATCGTCACGTGAATGGCCAGTATCGCCAGTATGGTAATATACCCACGCCCCAAGGAAGACGAGATTCTTTCCTGAAAACATGCCAATTTCAAAGGCAAAATGCATGTTTTTAAAGCAACCGATACTGTTATCTGAAACGTGGAATAGCTTCTTCATGATCTCAACTCACATTTTGCAAAAAAACGAAAATCACAAATTTTGGAAAAAAACACTTCCAACGTGATTTTCTCCGTTTCGCTCTGGCCGACATGAGACCGGTTTTGCTGTGGCCGGTCACACACATATATATATATATTAGTGGTGGGCATAGATTAATTTTTTTAATCTAGATTAATCTAGATTAATCATAAAATTAATCTAGATTAATCATAAAATTAATCTAGATTAATCTAGATTAAAATGGCTCATTTGAATTCTGCCGAAGGCATTCAGAATATGTGTGCTACCTAAATAATGACTAGAAGTAAGTCTTTGAGAACGGGTTTCTTAAGCCAGGTGGCACAGTAGACCAGGGGCTCATCTCCTGTTTCCAAAATGCATCACTAACTGCTTGAAAAAGCTGTTCTACTTTGATACTTGGTGATGAAAATAAATCATGTTCAATAAAATGTACTTGTGTTTACTAACTGTTTATTTAGTTAAACATGAACTGAATGAAACATGAAACATGGATTTTGAACTGTAAGCCTACATAAGAAGTTGTGATTAACTGTTTACAGTCAGTAGCTTTGTGTCAATCAGTCCAAGCTCTATTTCTCCTTCTTCCACCAGTCACTTAGGCAGACCAGCTTGTTCACATTTTCTGGTGGCAAAGTAGATCTCCTTTTCTGCACAATATGGCCTGCTAAAGAAAAAAGTCTCTCGCATGGGACAGTTGTGGCAGGAGTCCCTTTCAGTGCAATTCGGCTAAGTATACATCCGCACTAAAATATAGAGGTAGGGTATACAGTACATCCGCGCTAAAATATCAAGGCAAAAGCAGAAAGTGTGGAGGAAGGGAGCAGTTTGCTTCCGTGTTCTATTTTCGCAAGGGGGAGGGGGGAATCCCCCTTTATGCAGTGCAGAGCAGATTCTAGGTTCATTTCACTGAAATGAATGGGACACATGTGGAGTTTAACTAATAAATTGGTCATTACGTTTTTCTGGAGTTGTTAAGGGTTTTTTGGAATCATGTGTCACAATCTGCAACTATTTGTAATAATTTCAAGCCTAATAGTGTAAGTTGTTACTGTTTGGATTTTGAGAAAATTAGCTTTATTTCAGGTCAGGCAGCAACCACTTACTAGGTGGTTGTTAGCGCGCTAACGCTAGCGAACTACGCTAACATAATGTTTTGAATTGAAAGCTGTCACTAACACCCACCTAGATACTGTTACTGGTTATAGTGTAAGCAGACAAAGTAATATAAAGTTATAGGGCTACAGCAATGTATTAAATTCAAGGTGAGTCCAGTCGCTGTTAGCGTTTAGCACATGATGTTGTTATAGTTACTACTATTCACTTGAATGAGCTAGAGCTAGTTCGTTAGCTTGCTAGCTCGCTTTACAGACACACTAAATTATTTTCTAAGATTTCGAAATAGGAATTTGTTGGCATTTTGGTCCCATAGTAACGTATTATGTTGGCTTATCTTTGTAGAATCTAAGATCTTTGGTGAAAGTCA
>CM050217.1:25115000-25122500 GCA_027475355.1 Coilia nasus
CTCTCCCTCTTTTCTTTCCCTCTCCCTTACAATTTCTCACTCCCTCCCTCTCTCTTTCCCTCTCACTCTCTCTCTCTTTGTCCTTCTCTTGCTCCCTCTCTCTTTTGCACTGTCTCTTTCCCTCTCTCTATCCTCACAATTCCTTTCTCTTTCCCTCTTACTTTCTCTCACTCCATCTCTCTCTTTCCCTTTCTCTTTCCCTCTCTCCCTCCCTCAGAGGCAGGGTGGGGAGAGTCGGTGGAGGAGAGGGAAAAAGCGTAGCCACCGCCACCACCGTCACACACACACACACACACACACACACACACACACACACACACACACACACACACACACACACACACACACAATCACACACACACACACAGGTTCACCCACAATCCTAGCAAGCCTAACCCTCTACACACACACACACACACACACACACAATCACACACACACACACAGACACACATGCAGGTTCACCCACAATCCTAGCAAGCCTAACCCTCTACACACACACACACACACACACACACACACACACACACACACACACACACATACACACACACACACATGCACACACACACACTCACACAGCCATGTACACCGTCGCGCACCGCAGCAAATCCCTGAGTGCTTCTGGCGCTGAGAGATTTGAGGAGGACTTTGCTTGTACAAACTCTTCAAGCACTTCTGAGTTCCCATACTGACAGGAGCAGGAGAGTAAAAAAATAAATAAGTAAAGAGGGGGAAAAATGACAAAAAAAAAAGGCTTATACGTTTGTGACAACTGTCAGACATCCAAAAGTGATTTTTTTTTAGTGTTGTCGAAGGGAGGGGAAGAGAAACACTCTGTGAGAAGGAGGGGTATTCTGGTGTTGACAGAACAGACAGACGGCTTCACCACACGCAGGTCCGTGACGCTGCGTTTAATTTACCTCGTGTCAGCGCGTCTGCATGAAAAACAAAACAGCGAAATTGAAGAAAATACTGAACATAACAAAACAGGATGGACATGAAAAGGGAGCCAAAGACGTCTGGACTCCATTATGTGTTCAGTACATGGATTCAGGTTTATGTCCAACATTACAGGATGAGCATGGACTCCATTATGTGTTCAGTACATGGATTCAGGTTTATGTCCAACATTACAGGATGAGCATTCAACAGCCACTGCTGTCAGCCCCACTGTTATGGCATCTCTTCCAACACACACACACACACAAAAACACACACACACACACACACACACACACACACACACACACACACACACACACACACACACACACACACACACACACACATCATTAGCAAACCTAACCCCACAAAAACAGACACACACACACACACACACATGCAAGCTCGCCACACTCACACACAAACACACACACACACACACATGCAGGCCCACCACACTCACACACAAACACACACACACACACACACACGCAGGCTCATCCACAATCCTAGCAAGTCTAACCCCCTACAACCACACACACACACACACACACACACACACACACACACACACACAAACAGACAACCAATACATACAGAGATACTATATACTGCATGTATATCCCCATGGCCTGTGTGTGGTGGCTGCTTTAGCACCAACCTGCAGAAGTTGTGGGGGCCCAGTCCGCCCTCTCCGTTGGGGTACTTGAGGGTGTTGTAGGGGTGCTGGAAGGTCTCGTTCCAGAAGAGGCAGGGCTTCCCCCCCAGCAGACCCGTCTGGTTCTGACGGCCCCTGTAGTCCTCACCGTTCGCCGTGTAGCACTCTACAAGCAGGGAGAGACCAGACAAAATGGCCGCGCCATGAGTGACCATGTTTTAACTGCGTTAGGCTTTTTTAGCCTTCGTTAGATAGGACAGTGAACACCAGATAGACAATAAGTAAGGAGAGAGAAATAGGGTTGATAGGCTAATGACCTCTGGTCGGATTCAAACCCAGTTACTCGGTTGTATGGTGTGGCCAACTTAGCCATCCAGACCCCATTGCTCTGCTGAGAGAGATTCGGTCCACTGACCACTTTTTTTTCTCGTGTAAGACAAGCATGTCCACATTTCTGTTCCGTAAGCAAAAGGATTCATCATGTACTGAGTCCACAAAAATGGGACTTAGGATAGGTATTTACTGTAAATAAGGGGATAAAAGAGATCTGCCAGAAAATGGGGGATTTGCAATTGAAACGGATTTGTGATTCAGAGCATTTGTATGAGACCCACACAGTGAATCACTTCTGGCATGCTACGCAAAGAGGAAATGTAGATGTCTAGCAGTCATTTATGCCGATGTTCCTCTAGCAGTGCCACATACTGTATCTGTTCATGATTAAAGATACATTTCAGATTTTATCGGCAGCACAAGGCAGGAGGGGGAGGGGGGTAAACTAGAACATGTGACGGAGTAAATCTGACTTCTTGAGTTCTTCTTTATTATTTTGGTATCTTGGGACATTTACTTTAACATTTGTGAACACAACGGTAAACAACTGTCAGTACAGAAAGCCTTCACTTCTCTTAAGAAAAGCTTTGTAGCTATATTTTCAGCATCACAGATAAATAAAGGAACTAGACAATGAAATTACTCTTATTTGTTCAGATTTGTTTTTGTATAAAATGTATAAAAACACATTGAACTGCTTTCAAGTCAAAACACATTCTTTGAGTGTTCCCAGGAGTTTGTCTTGGAGAAGTCTAAACACTCACTCAGAAACACCATTAACTATCTGCTGGGTACAGGCCACATCTTGGGCAGAGTGTTTTCTTCGGAAATGTAATTTGTTTTTGTGTGTGTTTGCTTTAACTTCTTTCACGTCCGACTGGGCACTACAAGTGTGTGAACCCCCTGCCATTTACTTTAGTTAGCAGTTGTGGTTGTTGTGAAATGCCTCATTTTTAGTCAGCCTGGCAAATGACACCTCAAATGTGAGTTCCAGAGCTCTAAACAAAAGAATCAGGATCTGTTTCTTCAGTCGTCTGACAACAGACATTCTAAACACAGATCTTAACACTTTCAGGAGTTACTGTTTGACTGGTACCTATTGACACACAGGTAGATAGAGGTTCGTAGATAACATCACCCCAAGGGGCTGCCAACTACTGCCACTTTAAATGACTTTGAAGTATCCACTGGTAATATTGGGAATCCTGTCACCAGAAGTCAGTGGACACTATACAATAATGAATCATTGTCTGGTAATGTGGCGACTTTCCCAACTATGACACATAGAGAATTTGTGGCTGTAAGACCTTGTAGTGTGACATGGTCAATCATAATTGACAATTGTGAAAGACAAAAAATAAAATACATATAATCTCACGCCGCTGTAAGACAACATATCTAAGCTTCAAACTCATTCAGACAACATGTACAAACATGAGTGCACAGCCTGCTATTTAGAGAGCAATAATGATGCTCTCAGGAGCAGTGGTCAAGGAATACTCTCATCCATATTCTGTCATTTCAGAAAGGCGTAAGTGGCTATTTCCTTCCCATTTCCTGAATGTCAGGGTCAATTAGAATGTAGTGGGTACGCTGTGCTTTCAAAAAGACATACATATTTCAATTAACTCCATGCCGGGTGTCAGCGTTTAGCCCCTATCCCTGCAAAAAGGCATCGCCCATTGAGAGGAAAATGTTGCAAATCTGTTATTCTCTCTGCGTTTTCCTCTCTGTGTACCTCAAATGAGCCATGCCCTCGACACAGACTGCGGGGCACCTCGATGACACAGTGACGCAAGTGAGCGATCACCTCGCCGACGACTCGCATTCAAGTCACGTGACTCTCCAACTCAGCGAGCAGCAAAGGGAGGAAAAAAAAAACAGGAGGAACAGCAGTGACATTTAAACAGAGGGCAGAATGGCATTAAAACACATTATCAGGCCTGGCAGCGGTGGCATTCTGTGGTTGCGGTTGAGAGGGCAGGGGAGGAGAAGTGCGTGATTGGGGGAAGAGGAGTGGACCGAGCTGAGGCCTGGAGGAGTGCTGGGGAGCAGAGGGGGGGTTTCAGGGCAGTTACACCACGGCGGTGAGTCATCGCTGAACCCGTGAGACACATGCATGATCAAGTCTCAGGAGGTGCTCTGTCTTGTTTTTTTTTTAGTGGGAGAGAGAGAGAGGGATGTGGTGGACTCGGGAACTGACCCTGGGTCGAACTCGAACTCGGGTGTAGCGGATATACAGCGATATACGGCGCCTCAGGGCTCATTTCCACCAAACACTCTCTGTATACGGCGCGTGGACAGCAAGTGCCCGTTTTCTGTCTGTATTCATTTAGAATGCACGTTAACAGATTAGGCCATTTCCACCGCACGCGTGATGTGAGCGTATTCTGTCACACATACACACATATTCTACACGGTTACGTGCTGTGCATGCTCAAGTCGGTGGAAATGAGGCCTTAGCCAACTGGGGCATGGCACCATCAGGGGAGAGTCTCTGTCTTTGCTGAGCTTTATCCTACACCATGGATTAGTTGGGAAAGATGGATACATTTCTACCAACACCAAAATCACGCACTGATACCTTGGTTGTACACACACTGATGGAAGTGTGTCACTGTACGACAACTGCTGTGCAAGCTGTTAGGGGGAAAGAACTGGATGGAAAATGAAAGATGAGGCACTTGTCTGCAAAAGTTGTTTTTTTTTCTCTGAAGGTTTCTCCCTCATCTGACAGAAGCTCTCTCTCTCTCTCTCTCTCTCTCTCTCTCTCTCTCTCTCTCTCTCTCTCTCTCTCTCTCTCTCTCCCTGCCTGACGAGAGGGACACTTTTGCTGCTGTTGTGTCACAGGGCCGCAGGCTGGGGGTGGTCATCTTGTGGCCGGCAGTAAGAGCAGCCAAAGACTTTCCAGGCTGGACTGGCTGCCGGGAAGAGAAGGGCGAGGGCGCGGGTGTGGCGTTGGTGCGGCGCGGGTGCGGTGCGGGTGCAGGCGGGGCGCGGGTGAGGCTGAGGCTGAGTCCTGCCACAGCAGCGGCAGCAGCGGCAGCAGCAAGCGGTTTGATGTGGTCGCTGCCCGGCATTTTCTTGTGGTGGGGAAGGGAAGCAGAGGCTATAAATGGGACGATGAGATAAGAGTCCAGAGAGCGAGCGAGCCCATCATAAAATGCTGGATGTGTAAGATGCCTTTGAGGAAAAAGAGAGAGAGAGAGAGCAAGAAGGAGGAAAAAGAGGGAATACAAAATCAGAAAAAGAACAAAGTATGCTAGTAGGATGGTGGGATGGATGGTTGTGGTTAGATAGATAGATGGATGGATGGATGAATGCATGGGTGGATGGGTGGATGTGGCAGTCATCCAATCAGAGTGTTAAAGTTTGTCAACTGAGAGGTGAGAATATGTTGATGCTGAGTGTAACAATTTCCCCACCCCACCCCCCAATGGTCGCGACCAAAGTGGCCCGTGTGGTCACGTGACATCTTTGTTGTGGTTGGATCTAAGCACTTGATGGAAAACAGACCCACCGGCTCATGAAAGGCTAACTACACCCTCTTCACCACCGCCCACCCCCCACGCCCCACGCCCCAACCCAACGCCTCCCGGCACACACCACCACCACCACCACCACTCTCCAACCCTCCACCCACCTCTCATCCACAAAATCCTATAAAGTGCACACAGATCTACAAAACAGAGCAGCAGGCAAGTAAAAGGAAGGGCCAGGCCCAACACTACACCACAGAACCAGAGAACGAGAGTGTTCTATTTTGTACGAAAAGGGCCGGAGAGGACCTCGGTGGATTATTCGAAAAGAGTTAATCGCCCTGTCATTATACTGGTTAGGGATATTTTTTGTATGTAGGAAGGGGGGGGGGAGGGGGGGGGGGGGGTGTGGTGGTGGCTGGAAGGGGGTAATTACTACCACATTGCCACTTCAAATATCCTTGTTTTCTCTGTAAAAAGCGGAAGAAACATCAGGGCGGTGGTTTAAAGCATAAATTCGAACGGAAGAGAGAAACAAACAAGCAAGCACCCGACACCAAGAAAACTCAGCGCGCTTGGAGCGACATCGGGTCATGCGGAATGACAAGACGCATGGGCGAAGATGGGGACGACAGCAAAAGCGCTAATCACGCACAGCAGCAGCAGCAGACGCAAACATACGCACAGGGGCGCCGGCAAGGGGGGGGTACTGTAGATCAGGACGATTCTGGCGGCCCAGAGCTTCAGGGGGCCACAGAAGACAATGACATGGTAGTGGTGGGGTCACAAAATTATTTTCTTCCAGGGGGCCCACAATTTTTGCAATTTCTAGCAGCACCCCTGTACACACACACACATATATATATATCACCTGACAGTTTGACTGCTATGTGTATCAGAAATATCACATTTAGATTCAATTTTTATTCATGAATTTAAATTAACTAGGGAAATACTTGTTTAACTAACTATTGTATAGTGTTGGTAGTGCTGCCTGTGTATTAAAATATTATCACTTGAAATGTATTACTGCACAGCAACTTTTGCCATACATTTGATATGTTTGTTGTCATTTGTATACAGATTTGGGGAAAAAAAACGTGCTCACTAAGTAACAAGGATTAAAAAAAAATGGCTTCAGTCAAAAAACCAAACACAGTGTCAATGAAAATATTAAACTGTGGAGACTACACAGCACTATTAAAGGATAAATGTTATTATTTGCACTCATATCTCCTGTTAACAATGTGGCAAGACGCAAGATTAGAAAAACGGAAAGACAAGCCAAAATTATCACCGCACTGGTGGAAGGAAAAATAAGCCTGAGCAAGTTCTGCCAGGAACACTCTACTAATGTCACGGAAGCGCACTGTTTCCAACCAATCAGCGGCCACCTGCTTTATAATGACTTTTCTGCTGCTTCAGGTGCCGTTGTGTCGATGCATTCTCCTCTTTCCCCACCAGCACCAGTGTGGTCCCTGTCTATCTGCCTGGGGGTAACTCCGGTCCCTGCCATACGGCAATGGCAGAATCTGCCGGATCTACCGATGCAATACCTGGGCTGATGACTGCGCCTACACCAAAGAGTATCTAAATTCCCTGCTGAATGTTCCATTGTTAAATTCTATTTTATGAAATCATTTTCCCTGAGTCTTTCTGGCTGAATTATCTATTTGTCACTGCCCACACGTCTACTGACAGAGCGTCTCCAGGGAGCACAGACATTTGCTAACACCAAGCTGTGAGATTTTTTAGACCTTCCTGAACATTTGCAGCTACAATTTCAGTCTGTCATCAGTAGGTGCAGGGAAGTGGAAGCCATGTATTTTGTGGGGGTAAAGACAGACCTTAAAAGAAAACAGTCGGGAGGAATGAAAACATATCAAAATGGCAGCAATTCTCCAGAGACTGGAAAAAGTGTTGTGTGACTCTGATTTCATTTGGTTGTGGCCAAGAGTAAAAAATGTTGTACAGGTCATATTTCTAGATGTTCTATTTCTCTACTGCTATGTTACAGCAAACTGGGACCATGTAAAAGAGTTACGACTGGGAAATAGAGGGTTTTTGTTGCAATGGTAGGAAATG
>CM050217.1:25130000-25147500 GCA_027475355.1 Coilia nasus
AGAAAGAAAGAAAAAATCAGAGAGAGAAAGAGAGAAAGGAAAGAGGGGGAGACAGAGGGAGAGGCGGAGAGAGAGAGTTTGTGGAGGGTGAGAGAGACAGAGAGAGAGACAGAAAGTAAGAGACAGACAGATCGAGAGAAAGAGGTAAGACAGACGGAGAGAGAGACAGGGAGAGACATAGAGAACGAGAGAAAGAGAGAGTTTGTGGGGGGTTTAGAGAGCGAGAACAAGAGAGATGAAGGTTAAAGTGAGAAGAGGCCCTGGTGCACAAACACTCCCCATCTGTGTTCAATGACCTACAGTAACAGCAGGCTCGTACGAGTGGCATGCATGTCTTCACACATCAGAGAGAAGCGCCCTCGTGTTTGTTTTGTCTATCTCCATACACCACTAACACAACCACTGGCAAAGTTCACGCGTTCCACATTCTCCTGCCACGGCCACTGCGATTCACCCTTTCATCTCATCCTATGTGAAGAAACGTCTTTGTTTCCCTTTCTGCCTCCTCGCCATGCCTGGTTAGTGCACTTGATGTTATCTCCTCTTGCGTTATCTGTGGCTTGTCTGACGTCAACCTGCACGCGTTTTGGAAAAAGCCACAACTGTGTGCAGTGGCAGGCACCTTCACATTCTTTCACGTGACATTAGTTTCGTTTGATAGTCTTATCGTTTTGATTGCTCAGATTGCTCACATATCTCTCTGACCACAGAGCAGGAGAGAGGGACGAGAGACAGAGGTCTGTTTGTGTGTGTGTGTGTGTGTGTGTGTGTGTGTGTGTGTGTGTGTGTGTGTGTGTGTGTGTGTGTGTGTGTGTGTGTGTGTGTGTGTGTGTGTGTGTGTGTGTGTGTGTGTGTGAGAGAGAGAGAGAGAGTTTGTATGTGCTCGTGTGTGTGTGTGTGTGTGTGTGTGTGTGTGTGTGTTTGTGTGTTTACTGCTTTGCTGCCAGTGAAAGGCACGCTGAGGTTGTACATGACTGAGATCATCACAAAGGGCAGTGCAGTGTTAAGCAGTTAGCAGGAACACATCTCTGCAAACCTGCTCCTGTTAAGTGTAAGGTATCACCCACAGCAGCGAAGTCTCTGTGAGATGCTACAGCCGAACCTGTCCCAGCAACATCCAGCAGGGTTTGGTTCTGGTACTGATTCTGGTACAGATTAGCAGAGGGTGAGGAGCAAAGCGGTGGAGTTGTGGTGTGGGGAGGGTGCGGGGGAAAGGGAGAAAGAGGAGGGGGGCTGTTGAGGGGGGTGGCGGGCGGGGGCATTGAGGGGAGTAGAATCTCTGGGTTCTTGGGAACCAGCTCAATTACAAAGATCCACTGAGGAGCTTGTGGCTTTGGTTACACGGCATCAGCCGCCTGTGACCATCTCCTCTTTTTATGGCCACAGAGAGAGCCTGGGAGCCGGCTGTTATTCACAGTTTGGGGGGTGGGGGGGTGGAGGTCCCAGGGGAGGGGGCAGGGTTTAGGGAGCTCAAAAGAGGGAACACAGGAGTTCAGTCGGAGGGGGCTGTGTCCGCGCAGTGTTTCAATTACAGGCCGGTGAATATTAAATGTCCATCACACTGCCCAAAGAAAGGGACAGTGAAGTACAAAAGAAAACCACAAAAAAAAACAGCAGTTCATGGCAAGTCCCAGCACGCAAAGACTCTGAAGAGCCAAAGAACATGTAACAACAGTAATGTTAGTGCACTCTTGTTGTTTTTGAACAATACAAGTACCTCTCTGATGCCTCAGAATACAAACTGACTGACTAACTGGATTGCAAGCTTCATAGTGGCTTTTCACACAAGCTTTTAACATGAGCCAAGTACAACTTCTGAAGAATAACTCGCAAGTCAGTGCACACAGATTAGCCAAAAGAAAAAGAGGCAACAGGAAAGACTGAGCAAGATTGAGACGATGGCCGCAAAGTGACACAGTTATTCTTTCAGAGCTTCGCATTAACACCAACTGTCATTTTAGCCAGGGGGTTGATTCCTGCGCCATGTCACAAAAGTAACCTTGAAGGAGACACCAGCCCCATCCTTATAACATCATAACTAAGGCTGCTCGATTATGGAAAAAATCTGAATCACGATTATTTGGGCCAAAACTGAAATCACAATTATTCAAACGATTATTTTGTTTTCCTCAGTAACATTTCATTTATTGAAAATGTATTCAAAAACATTTCGAAAAACATTCTTGTACCTTCGGATTTTCCCTAATACCTTTCTTCGTAAACATTAGTAAGTCTCCTTTGATGTCTTATGTACAAACAGTAGAAATGTCTAATGTATACATCTAATATACAGTACAAACAGTAGAAAATAATTAGGACAAAAACATTGTTGCCCTCGATTTTATTTGTTTTGAGATCGTTTGGCCCTGAAATCGTTATCACGATTAGAACTCAATTAATTGAGCAGCCCTAATCATAACCCTTAAACAGACACCACCTGCCTCAAAACACCATCAATTTAATGGAGGCACCAACCCCTGTCTCACAACAACATCACCTTAATGGAGGCACCACAACCACCTGCTTCAAAACGACATCAACTTAATGGAGGTACCAACCCCTGTCTCACAACAACATCACCTTAATGGAGGCACCGCAACCTGTCTCACAACAAAAGTTCAATGCAGGCATCACCATTCTGCCTCACAATATCATCACCTTAATGGAGGTACCAACCCCTGTCTCACAACAACATCACCTTAATGGAGGCACCACAACCACCTGCTTCAAAACAACATCACCATAATGGAGGCATCACCCCTCTTCCTCACAAGAACATCACCTTAATGGAGGCACCACCCCTCTGCCTCACAAGAACATCACCTTAATGGAGGCACCACCCCTCTGCCTCACAAGAACATCACCTTAATGGAGGCACCACCCCTCTGCCTCACAAGAACATCACCTTAATGGAGGCACCACAACCTGTCTCACAACAACACTTCAATGGAGGCCCCACAACCTGTCTCACAACAACACTTCAATGGAGGCATCACCCCACTGCCTCTCTCCGTTCTCTTTTTAGTCTCGGAAGTCTCGACTCAACCTCTCCGACGAGAGTGAGCGAGTGAGCGAGGGAAGGCAACAATTTGCTCCTATAGCCACAGAGTGGTTTTGAACTTAAGACCGAGGAAGCAGGGCGGAACACAGCCTTTTATTTTGAGACCATGTTTTTCTTTTCTTCCCTAGCTCACTCTCTTTTTTTTCTTTCTCCCTCTCTAGCCCTCTCTCTCTCTCTCTCTCTCTCTCTCTCTCTCCTTAGTTTTTCCCACTTGCATTTCTGGAGAACGGGACAAGATGGGACCAGATGGCCACTGACCAATGACAACCATCACACAGCACTACTGTACAAAGTTCACAGGTCAGGTCATGTCCTACACTGTGGCAATTCAATATTGCAATTATGATATTGCTTATATGACTCCCAAAAGAGGAACTCTGTGAAATTACCACATAAATACACGTTGGCCTTGAGAAATGCACAAATTTGCTCTGGTCAAAACCAGAATGCTACACTACTCAGTCCAGATGTCTTGCAGTCTCAAAGGTCTTGAGTTTGCTGTTTCATGTCAAACGCACACACACCACCACCACCACCTAATAGATAAGTGTTCACTTTTTTACAGTAGCAACCCAGCGCCCTGCTCCTACAGATGGGTCTGCCAACGACAATATTATCGGAGGCCTTGGGCTTGGATTACAAGGGATGACTGAGGTCGGGATGCGGGTCTGCAAACACGATCCCTCAAAATGTTTCTGGTCGGGCTTCACGTCACGCCGAGACCAAGTTAATGGTGCTTATGGATGACAACCTGAAACTAAATGCAGCGTCTGTTTGACCGAGGAAAGAAAACAGACCGACCAAAAAGAAAGGGAAAAAAGAAGTAATTTCATGTTGTGTAGGATTAAAAATGGCTCTAAAATAGCGCAGTAATTTTGGGGAAGTTTTCTTTCATCAACAAGTCCAAGCGGGTGCATATCCTAAGGCTAGTGAGTGAGCTTAGATGCAGCACACAAAAAAAAACAAATCCATTATTTAATTGCTTTCCATACGTATGTGGCTTGTATTGTCCTTCAGGGCTACATTGTTACTTTGAATTCTTAAAGAAATGAACAAGTTGTGGAAACAACTGTCACTGCTGGCTTATAATAAAGATTCTTGGTATAAAACAGGAGGTATTTTTCCATTCACTTTGCCACTGCATATGTGAGAAAATCTGAGGAGAACCCAGCGGGCAAGCTCACTGATCAGAGGGAGGAATGTGCGAGCACAACATCATGAATGACATTAAAGGCAAATGTCAAAGTAAATAAGAAGACTCTGGGAGCTTTTCCCAAGAACAATAACAAAAACATTAAAATAAGAGATAGCGTGAGGGAGAGAAGAAACAAAGGTTGCTTTTGTGAAAAGAGAACGAGAAAGAAAAGGTGATGAGCAATGGGTCAGTAAAAATAAGTAATGTAGTAGAGTGTGTGTGTGTGGGTGTGCGTGTGGGTGACTGAAACACATGGACAGAGATAAAAGCAAACCTTCATTAGCCATTATTTAAAGTAGACACACAGACACACACAGACTGAGTTTGATATTTATCTTACTTGAAAACATGACCATTTCATTTAAGGCAAAGGGGGAAAGCTTCCTTTGTACAGAATTTATCATGTTAACGTTTGGCAGTTGGGAACACGGCAGTTGGGAGTTCTCCCTCTATCTACATATCTCACTCTTTTTTTCCTCTTATAAACACACACACACACACACTCACACACACACTGATCAAACTGTACAGACCTGACATGGTCACCAAGTTTACTGGAGGCTTCTCCCAGTCTTTTACATAACCATGTCATGTCTGATCCACTCACGTCACCGCACCCCCAAACCACCCCCCACCCCGAGACACCCCCTCGCCACTGTTCACTTCTCCACCAAGCACCCCATCCATCACCCCCACCTACCCTCCCACTGCCAGTAAAACTCTAATGTCAACTAATGTCAATGTCAGGCTGCTGTTTGTCTCGAGGCTACGTAGGATGGAAGCCAGGTAAAGGAGAATAAGAGTTTTTTTAATGATAGACTGGATGACTAGTGTCTGTGGAAACTGATGTGGCATGGATCTGGCTCAGCTGAGGCCCAGCAGTGCCACTCTGCTGCAATGCAACCTGGGAGTTGAGCACACCAAACACACAAACACCAATGTGTCTCTCTGGGAGGTTCCACAATGTCAGTTGTGTACTGATGGTTTGGCCATGGCCAAGGTTACAAATAAAGCAAATAAAGAAGATGTGACAGAAATGTCAGTGCCTTGAAAGACCAAGGTTTCCATCCAGCTGCTTTTTAAATTGTCAGTATTAAGAGACAGAAATCGTGATAAAAACCGACATGGGGAAAATATATCGTGATCATTTTTTTCGTCATATCGCCCAGCCCTACAGGGCCAGCAGGGGGCAGTCACACAGGGGGCAACACCGGGGCACTGGCACTGGGCCCTGTATATGATCCATGCCAACACACGCCACTGAGTGGCTCTCTGTATCTGTCTTTTCCTGTCCCTCTCTCTTCCTTCCCCTCCTCTCTCTCTCCCTCTTTCTTCTTATTCCTGTCAAACTCTTCCTCTTCTCTTCTCTGTTGCCATGCTTTTTTTTTCTCCTTTCCTGTCTCTAAACTTCTCTTCTGATCTCCTCTCTCCCTCTTTTCTCTTTATCTCTCTACTGACTCCTCTCTGCATCTTTATTTGTCATTATCTCTCTCCCCCTCTGACTATGAATCCACCCCATCCATTGTTCCCCTTTGATCTGTCACATTCTTCCCCTTTCTCTGTCTTTTCTGCTCCTTAACTGCTCTGTGGTCCCTCTTTTTCCTGTCCTCTTGCCGCCATCTCTGTCTGTATCTGTCTGTATCGCTTTGTGTCTTTATTTCCCTCTATCTCTCAATCTTCACCCCTCGTTCTTCTATTCACCAATCAAAAAGCTAAACGCTGTTCTCTCGCTCGCATTAAAACACGTGTTGGTGTTTCAGGACCTGATGTGAGCGGGGAGCTTTCAAGTCCAGACATGCCCGTTTTTTCCCCCATGTTCTTCTTCTGTTTTTCTTTAAAAAAAAAAAACTGTTTTAAAACAGCAGATACGGTTGGCCTCCCTTTGTTCTTTTGAATAAACTTCCTGAACTTCCTTTCCCCATCATCACCACCACCGCAAACACCACCTCCTCCTCCTGCCGCTCCACATTCAAATGTATGTAATGTAAATATAAGTCGTCCCCAGAGCAGCACAGATGTCTGTCTTCTTCTGGGTCACAGGACCAAATGCAGTGACACCACAAGAAACAACCGGCACTAGCTATGAAGGCTAACAGCAATACCAGCAATATGGCTAAAAACACACAGTCCGCTAAGTCCCCGAGTGTGCTCAAACTACCAGTAACTTCAGGGTGTTTAGTAAAACTAATGCCAGCCACACTGCTAGCCACCAGCTATGCAATATGTCACCAAAATCAGGATAACACTACATAGTCATAGCAACCAGATATGTAAGCTATAGCTAAATCCAGCACCAGGATGTTACTAAAGTAGGGTGACCAGACGTCCCGGTTTGACCGGGACAGTCCCGATTTGACCGGGACAGTCCCGATTTTTAGTCACGTGTCCCGAGTCCCGACAAAAGCCCGTCGGGACGCAAAAATGTCCCGGTTTTCACCCAACACCACATCAAGCTGCCCAAATTACAGTGATCGCATATACAAAACTGTTAAATTAAAGCCTAATGAAGTTTCCAGTAATTCAGAGTCAATGTGTGTGTGTGTGTGTGAGTGACAATGGTAGGTGCGCTCTGCGAAATCTTCGCAGTCAATGTTACAATGTATCTTGCAGTATACAGCGGCCGTGTTTTAACGGTTTTCTTCGATAGCAGACTAGACTACTACACGACAATGCCTAAGAGAATGTGCACGCGCATGACGTCACACATAGTGTCCCGGTTTTAGACTCTGGAAATCTGGTCACCCTATACTAAAGCCAATATGATATGACTACAACCAGTACTACCAGTAAAGGATGCGGCCAAGGCAAAAGCTATGCAGACCATGACTTTAGCGGGCACCACGGCAGTCAAATCGGCACAGATTACAAAGTCGGCCAATACACCCACACCAGCTATGCAGACCATCAAGAAAACACATCAGGGACACCGACAGGACGGGCACCAGGCATGGAGAGCATCAGTAAAACCCAGCGCCGGGCTTGGAGCCCGCGAGTCAAACCAGCATCGCAGCGGGGTGGCTTTAGTGTTATTTTCTGCATGTTTTTCTTTGTGTGTGCCCAAGTTCAAGTTCTTGGTTTTTAGTTCTGTTGATGCTACCACTCCTGTGGCATTCCTTTCCTCCGGGGATATATATAAGGACTGGACGTGGGAATGGGGATATGTGCGGGTGTCAGAGAGGAAGCCCACAGTCAAGCGGTTGCTAAACCATGCCCACTTGCCCACTCATTTCCATACACGTCTAACATAAACACACACACATACACACACACACACACACACACACACACACACACACACGCACCCTCTGCCCGAGCCAAACCAGAACTGACCTGACCCACAGGCCGAATTGTTTCTCGGGCCCTTCGCAGGTCAGGCTCATGATTATGTAGGCTTTTTCAGGACATTCCAGGAGTTTCCCGGATATTCCAGGAGTCTCCCGTGTATTGATAGAGGCTCTGTAACGCCCGCAAATTGGATAAAAGACATTGTAATACAGAGTGACAGGCAAGACCGCACCTGACAATGGAAGTGTTGTGTGCTACAGTCTACTGTTTGCTTTAATGATTTTAGCATTTGTGAAACAGATAGATGAAAATGAGGGATGTGAGGAAAAATATGTTGTATTTTACATAAACAGTGCATTACATTGTAATCCTTTACCTCACATTTACTGCTGTTTTATGTTGTTGTTTTGCTGAGGAGACAGACTTCACTGACACCCTTTCTCAATGTGGCACAGTGTAACCACCGGATGCAGACATAGACTTCTTCTCACTGGCAACTATGAAGTACAGTGGCAAACAGTGTGGCCTGTGTGTGTGTGTGTGTGTGTGTGTGTGTGTGTGTGTGTGTGTGTGTCTGCCCACAGTCAATTACAAAGAGGTCTTGGTCAGCTTGGGCATAAAGACAGAGCCACATGAGAGCTGTGTCCCTTTCTTTATCTCACACACCACCAACACACACACAATCATACACACACACACACACACACACACAATTGCAGTAGCTTTTTGAAGGATCTGCACACATTCCTCTGCCTAAATGTCTTCCTGAATGCCAGTGTTCTTCTCTGTCTCTCTCTTTCATTCAGTCCTTGTCTCCTTGACTCTCCTCTCTCAAGTTACATCAACTGATTCTACACCAAATACGTCAAATCAGACAGGCAGACAGTGTCTGTGTACCTGTAGGAAGTCTGGGTTAATGGGCTTATACATTATTCACAAACTGTGTCTGTTTGTTTGCTTATTTCGTTTTCTGCCCTCCGTCCCCTTCTGATGTGTCTGATGTATCTGTCTGTAGACAGTCTGCATCCTCATCCTCCACTGCGTGCCAGCAGAGCTTCCCTGAGTCTCATTTTGAGGAGAGAGAGAGAGAGAGAGAGAGAGAGAGAGAGAGAGAGAGAAGAAGAAGAAGAGAGATAGTGTAGGGAAAGACTGCAAAGATAACAAGATTTAGCAAAAAAAATAGAAATGAAAGGCCAGAAAATGACAGGCGATGATGGAAAAGATACAAGAGAAGGAAAGGGAAAGAGAGACAGAGAAAGCGGCAGAGAGAGAGGGAGGGGAAAAGAAGCAGAGAGAAAGAGTGAGAGACAAAGTAAACAGGTGAAGACACAGAGCAAAAAAGATGAAAGAGAGCATAAGTGAGGGAGTAAGAGAGACTAAAAAGAGAGAGAGAGAGCAAGAGAGAGAGCGAGACAGAGAGAGAGAGGGCAACCAGAGAGAGAGAAAGATGAAAAACAGACCCAGACATAACACCTGGACGAGGGGTCAGAGGAGAGGAGAACAAGCCCTAAGGGGCTGAGTCCTGTGTTCTGACCTCTTTTAAACACGAGCAGGAACATGGGAGGTTTATGAAGTCTCCAGATGGCCCTCCACGGCAAGTAAACACACACACACACACACACACACACACACACACACGTAAACACACACACACACACACACACACACACACACACACACACACACACACACACACACACACACAGGTACACACGCATACACAAACACACACAACAAAGTGTATGCACACACACAGAAAAGTTCACAAAAACGCATGTGTATATGCCTGCAACCATGTATACACACACTCTTCACACCCACCGACCACACACACCTAAACACACACATTCCCCACTCACACATTCCACAAATGCACGCACACCCTATACACAAACACAGATGCACATAAACACACATACAAATACACACACCCTTAACACAAACACACACACACACACGCACGTTAAACACACACAAATACAGAAACACCCATCCTAACCACACAGAACCACACACACACACACACGCATGCACACACACACACACACGCACACACACCTCTGGTGTCAGCAGAGAAGCCCTTGGTTCTGAGCAGAGAAGCCCTTGCCACCTCCTCTCCTTCATGGATGTCAGGGGCCAGTAAATCGGAAACATTTACAACCGTGTTATGGGTCCTGACTGAACCCTGCAAAAGAATCTGCACCAGTCTGCACCTTAGCCTTTATAACAAAACAAACCCTACATCGCACAGCTATGTATAGTTAAGAGAGAGCAGCACACACACAGATAGAGAGACACTAGTCAGACAGAAAGGCAGAAAGACAGACAGAAAGGCAGGGAGACAGGCAAACTGAGCACACTGACTGGCACATAAGCCTCCATTAAGACGCCCTTGCTCCAGGGCTGGCGAGGAGACCTGGGTTGGGGTTGGGGGGCATTACAAAGCAGAGCAGCCTCCAGAGAGAGAGAGAAAGAGAGAGAGAGAAAGAGAGAGAGAGAGAGAGAGAGAGAGAGGGAGAACACATCAAACAGCTGTGAGGAAGCAGCACAGCGGAGGTGCCTCTTGCCCCACAGCGCCGCAGCCCAGCAGCCCCGCAGCCCTGCCACCTGGCCACAGCCCCACACCTCCCATATTTCAGGGACAGCTGCAGCCACGGCTCTCCTCTGGTGTGGAGGGTGCGGGTGGACGAGATGCACTTGACAGACTCCAGGCATTGTGTGTGTGTGTGTGTGTGTGTGTGTGTGTGTGTGTGTGTGTGTGTGTGTGTGTGTGTGTGTGTGTTGTGTGTGTGTGTGAATGTGTCGGACGATCGTGAGTGGGGACGTAATCGCTTTTAAAAGGGGCTGACTGATTGATTGACTGATTTGGTGGTATTCTGTTTTCTTTTTTACTTTGTTGTTCAGCATAACAGTCTCCTTAAATCACCGCAAATGCCTTCCTCTCTACCTACAGTAGTCTGTGTCAGGTGGATGAAGCAGTTCATTCTCCTAAAACAATTCTAGACTTGCTCGGGGGTGATCGTAAAAAGTCGAGACAAACAGGGCCTGCCTTTTACAAGCAGAGAATGAATTTCCAACTGTAAATATTCACAACCACAAGCACCAGGCAGCCATATTTTAAAAAGTAAAAAAAAAAAAAAAACATCAAACTCTGAGCTACCTAGGGACATCAAGTACCTCTGTAGGGCTTAATGAAATACAGATTTAGTATGTATGTCTACAGACATTGCGGATCCACGCAATCTTTTTATTTTGGAACAGGGCAAATAATAACATACCCTCACAGCATATTGTGCTGTGAAATTGCCCATTGTCCTTGCTCATGTTATCCCAATCCCTGGGCAAACATAACACGTTCATCAGCAGCAAAATGGCACTAAGAGGCAGATGGCACCATTCAGCGTTGCCATGCATTAAGCCTGCCTGCCCGCCTGCCCGCCTGCCTGCCTGCCTGTGCAATAATGACAAGCTAGCAAGTGATCATTACCACATCTGTTCTCCAGCAGGTATAACTCACACAGGCTTCATCCCTCCGGACGCCCAGCACAATTACAGGCCTGGCCGACTGATCCTGACAACAGCTGACTGTGCTACACACACAGAGTTTAGATACAATACAAAAAAACTCCATAAAAAGTCACTTTTAAATAAAATCTCATAAATCTTGTTTTAGTTTGTTATTGTTTTTGCATTCCATGTATGATCGTCAAAATGTGATTGGGCTGTTTGGATTTTTATTTATTTTCACTTACTCAAAACAGCCCAAATGTAGTTTGACTGAAATTTCCTGAAAGGCGCAAAATGATTTCTGAATAAACTTTAAAATGGACTTGATTCAAATGCATTACATATTAGATGATGCTCTGGGCAAGGCTTTGAGCAATGCAGCAAGGCTGTGTGGCTGGGCGATGCTGGTTTGGACACTTTTCCAGTGATACTGGGCCATTCATTTGTTCAGCCGTTGACTTGCTGCAATAATCAAATCACAACATTAGGAGCACGCCATGATATTGCTGGAAAGCATCGCTAGAGCATTTGCTGTGTAGCATTATCTTGGAAATCATATTAGAACACACAGGCACACACGCATACACAAACACACACATAGGTCTGTTTGTATCAGAAAAACCCTGCCACATATTACATCCAACTATAACCAGCTGATTCTAATGAGTACCAAAACTTATCAGACAGGTAGATCAGCTTATTCGTGGAATCGCCTGTGTTAAGTACACAGGCAGAAGAATAACATGAGAGGGTTTTTACTTTCTAAAGCCGGCACTGACACCTCTGGTCTGCATCTCTATGAAAGTCCTGCCTGTTGTAATGCCTCCTTAGCTCACTTCCAAACAAAACAGCATAGAGCGATTCCCCATATGTAATATAAGGTTACATTTCAGGTCAACTACCACAAGAGCCACATTCCTAATGCCCAGAAAAAGGCAGGATTGTTCTGAATGTCACTGCAAGCCAGTAGGGATAGAAACAGCCAAAATATCTGCAGGCCACTTTCTTATTGCATTTCATATGAATCAGTCAGTGCCTGGCTGGAAAACGCAGCCCCATTTGCCCTTAAGTGGCTCCCAAGCGCTGCTTGCCAAAACCTCCAGTGACAACCATGAGGCAGGTAGCTGATGGGCAAGGACTGCGCCAGGGACCAGGAGTCTGTTTGGATGACACGCTGCGGAAACACAAGTCTTCCCTGCTGCACGGCAGGTGCACAGAATCAGCAGCAGCCTGCATCGCTGATACCCACCACTCCACCCCAACCCCACCCAACCCCACCACACCACACCCCAAACTCATGCTCTTGCCCCTATGAGCGGCACCACGGCAGTCCTGGAACAGCGCAGTCTTGACTGAACCAGAAACTGGACTGTCCATCTGAGAAAACCAAACTGCTGAGAGAGCTGTAACAATTCTGACAGGGTGTTCTGAAAGGGAGACGAGGTCCAGAGTAGAGCTGAACTGTAGAGCTGAGGCTGAGGATTTGAGTTTGAGTGTCTTGCTTCCGATGTGAAGGAATCATTCTAGCACTGTAATGAACTGTGGAGGCAGCTACAGACCTGCAGTTCAGGACCTGACTGTTCAAGCTTATCACAAATACATACAATGGGATCTGTAATCATTTTGAACACACACACACGACAAGGCAGAACAGGGCTGTGATGCCTGGTTTAGATTTAATGCCACCTATTAGCAAATACTATTGCCTCTAGCAATCATAAATTAAAAGTGCTATAAAAAAACTACAAGAACTATTTGGCGTGCTTTACAATGTATGCTTCACAACCTTCCTTTAAAGATTAATTCTGACTGGATTTAGTATAAATATTCAACACTTCGTGTTTTTGGTGCCTGTGCGCTTTAAATACGTTGTTAATACATAGGTACAGATGGCAGCGCTTACGCAGTGCCCAGATGGTAAAACCTCTAATTTGAATCAGACCTTATAATTAGGAAACAAAAAATTAAAAAGGAAAGCATGAGGATGTGCTTTTAAAACTTGAAACAAAACACAAATTACAGCATGAGAAGTTTGGTTTGTGTGGTCGTTATTAAACGAACAATTTCTTTCTTCTCTGAATGGGTTTCGTTTTGAAACGAAATCCGATTCCATATGTGTAATTTGGAAACATAGCTTCCCGCAGAGACATCCCTTTTCCCCTCGGATAAAGAGAAAGATGCCTGGCTGAATATCTTGAAGCCTGAGACTGTTAAAGGAAACGTTTAATATTCACTCAACCAGTGGGATAATGGTGTAATTCTAAAAACATAAATGCATTTCAATACAGTGTCTTTGTAAAGTGTGATGAAAGATGTATCCGCCTGACACGTCAAACGTAGCCTGCTGATCACCCCTGTACTAAAAGCGCTTGTCTTGTGCAGTAGTGTGCCATATAAGCACAAATCAATTTAGATGCATAAAGTCATGCACAGACACTTCCAGTAACGTTGATGTGTGGCAGAAGAACCAAACTGACAAATTAATAACGTTGTAATAACAATCAGAAATCATTAGCGCTGTGTGTCTTTGGGTACGTTTTCCTGTTGTAAGCGACTTAAAGGTTGTCTGAAGACTCAGTCCCAGTTCAGCTTAATGCTTTTTACGCCTGGTGTAATTGTAAAATAAACGGGTTTGTGATTTGACGCGTATTTGGACATTTCATAGCCCAGTGCTCTATCACTTCTGTCAAACACTGCGTTCTGTTAAGCTTCACATATTGGGCGCACAGCCGTTTACATGCATCTATGTCCAAACCTCACGGACAGCTAACGCAAAGTTATTGACAAACTCACCAGTTTCAAACTGAATCGAAGTTGAGAAGGACAGAAACCCAGCGAGAAGTAGCGCTGCGACTGTCAAAGAATCCATAGTTCTCCTTCGCCTACGAGTGTCCGAAGAATGGTGTTGCGTGTTGCGTTGCTCTTCAGAACTGGCCAAGAGTGATTGCAGGTGAGTCAGTTTGGATACAGCCACCAGAGCTGATGCGGCTCGCTCTAATGAAGTCTCCAAACGGGCTTCCGTTAAGAGCGCCTGAACTTCAAGGCAAATATGTTCTCCCGACTCAAGAGATAGTATGAAGTAGGGATCCTATTTCCAATCATGTGACAGGAAATCGGAGTAAGAGATTCAACCTGCAGCTTTGAGTAAAGGACACGCCTAGTGTGGAGTGGCTTTTTGAAAATAGTTATCTTTAAGATATGACAGCAAGTGCCATGCGTTGTGTTTGTATGGTGAGACCTGCTGAAAGATGTCTCTTTAACATCTGTTGCTGAAAGATGTTACTTCAGTAGACTAATGTTTCCCAGACGATACAAAATGTGCCTTCGTCCTTATGCTACGAATAACTTATAGTTATTACTTTTTAACCTTCAAAGTCGACTGAGCATTGTACCTTGCTGAATTGTGTATCTAATTTGCGTAATTCGTTGGATCTATCAAATATTTTGGCACAGCTCCAGTGTATCTGTGACTAACGTGAACTAGGAGTCTGGCTGTTGTGCGGTTATGCGTTAGGAAATATGGCTCCTCATTAGCATGCTTGAAAAAAACAATTTAGAAAAAAACACCGAATTTTATAAAGACACAGATGAGACGATTTATTCATAATTGACGTAGAGGTAAGTTTGTTAACTGAGGACTCGCGGCTTCGCGCTCGAAATGGTCCAAGCAGACGCACTGAATGAGCTCCCCCTCCCGGGCGGAAAAGCCTTGTTATGATGGGGAACCCATTATCAACTCGGCCAAAAGAGGCAGGGAGACCGAAGTATAAAAATAGCACAGTCCATATGATGTCACTGGCCACTAAAATCATAATTAGCAATACCCGTAAATCACCAGCGTCCGAGAGCATTGGTCGGTCACCATGTTATGAAAATAACATCTGGTGACATAACGGGAAGTTATGGGTGAAGCAAGTCAGGAATGCCTTTGATTGCGCTTAAGAACAGGATGTCACAGTTTCGTAAATGTAACTTAATTTAACCATGTTAAAACTACATGTTTTGAAGGTATAGCCGGTCAGTCAGATGATTCCAAATTCTTTTTTGTCAGTCAGAATTGTTGCAAGAAAGCTTTATGGGAATGTGTGAATGTATGAGAATTTTGAAAGACCTTCCAAAGTAAATAAAAAGGGAACTTTCTTTTCTTTGATTCAATTGCACCTCAGTGATCCAGAACCAGTTCAAATGGAACTGAACTGTTATTTATAGCACTTAGCATGGCATCAACATGGAATCTTCTTCTAATCAACCACAAAAGACAAAGAACATGACAAATGTCTTCCTGTAAGTATACATTTTCTTTTTACATAAGGAAAACATAACACCACTTAAAGGCCTACCAAAATCAACCAAAAAACTGTCTTCTTGTTCATAGACCATAAATCTGACCCTTGGGTTATGCGCTCTAAAAAGCACCAGGATCAAGGCAAACCTAAAAAGCCACACCAGAGGTAGACCACTGGCTTTAAGCAGGGATGATGTAGGCCTGGGTCATGTCTCAAAATGCAGACTGTGGCTGAGGTAAGCACCGTTAAGGGCAAGCCTGGTCTCTGGAGAATGCTACGGGGGGTTAGAATGACACTGTTTCCCTATATGAAAATAATTAAATAATAGCATCCTCTCCTCATCCACTCTACAGTACCACACACACACACACACACACACACACACACACACACACACACACACACACACACACACACACACACAAACACACACACACACACACACACACACACACACACACACACACACACACACACACACACAAAAGATGTGTGTTATGTAATTTTGCATATAAGAAAGTATGAATGGGGGTGCCTGAGTTGAGGGAGCAACTTAATGTGATTTGATGTTTAATGATCAAGTGCATTCCCTTTCTTTACAACACAAATCAATGTATCACAAAGAAGTGGGGATAATTTAAGTGTAACAGATGACAAATAATCCAGTGCCGATTGCTCTTGGCCAACAAGGGAAGCCAGACTTCCTCTACAATTTCAAACAATAAATGGTCAAATATCCACTGTTGAATTTACATTTAATTAGGACTGGCATTAGGATTGCCATTATATTGAAAGCATGCAGGAATGTGTTCATGTGTCCAATACTTCATGACAGCACAGCACTGAGTATTAAAATCCCAGTGATGGCAAGCTTCAATGGGTTTCTATGAGATGGCATTAAACAGCTTTTTTTCACTGCAGCAAAGCTACACGGTATTTGGATAAATGTGGAAAATCACTCTCTTTGAAGCTCAGTTTCACTGGGGATGAATGAAACAGTAGGCTGGCCATGATGCCGGGCATTCACAAGGTAATTGGAGGAACCACTTTTGGTAAACAGTCAGTTTGAAACAAATGTCGATTTAATGTTGAAGGGTCACACTTGAACATGCAAGTAGTTATAAAAAAATAAGTTAAAAGTTCTGGTGGTGGTGTAGACCGACACAGTTCAGATGTGTATTACTACTGAAAGTCTTGAAGGTGTGTGTTGCTGTGGTTCCATGGCATGGCTGTGGATGACAATTGCCTCATTTAAACTTTACTTTTATTAGTAACTCAAGGTGCAATAGAATACTGTACATTTTTAATGTACACTTAAAATGAGCTTCCTCTGTTTAAAGGGCCACCAGTTGCCACTGAAATAATTATACTCTAAGTCTGAACTATAAATACTATACTACTTTGTGGGGAACGTTTATAGAATTGAGGAAGTAAAATGTGTTTTTTTTTTCTTTTTGTTACAGAGAATATGTTAGTCACGGCAGTGTGAGCACAGCTCAAAGGCAGACCAGGTCTGGACTTGTTGCACACATCCATCCATCTGAGATGTTTTGAAGTGACACTAGCCCTGTTCTTTGTCACTGATATGAGATACAGCCCCGAGATGGAGGACAAGCAGCCGACAGCAGTAAGGTCATAAGGGCCAGTCGCCACCAGGGTACATACTTTACTACAGTCAACAATTCCAGTAAGGGTTCATGTGATGCTGGGCTTGTCAATCGACTTGTATGGACTTTCAACATGGCGGCATCCATGAAGTACTGCAAGATACGATCTGTAAAAACAGTCTTTTTAATAGGCCCCTTGCTATACTACGTACTACGTAATACTATAAGGAAGTGTGGAGCTACTTCAAGATTTTTTAATGGTTTAAAAATAGCAGTGTCTTCAAGCTTCTTCAGTGCCCTGATCACTAGCATTGTTAGCCTTTTTGACAAAAAAACTGTAAAAATAGTAAAGTTCGAAATGGAACAGGCTAGCGTAGTTTTGCTCCTCAAAAAGCATACCAACTCTTTGGGTTTGTTTTAACATACTCAAAGTTCATTATGCACAGAATTTCTCCTTTAATAAAAATAGCACAATGAATTCCTTACAAAATGAGACCATGTGAAACAAGAAGTTGTTGATGACTGGAGACCCTTTTATTCACAACACCACTCAAAACCA